>OY101442.1:56513554-57113554 GCA_956483585.1 Gymnocheta viridis | reverse complement strand
TATATCTGTAATATTCTACCGTCTATCTTGTTGTCTCTTTCTATGCACTCTCTATTTTAATTTGACGAAAAAAGGTATGAGAAAAAAGAAGAAAGTGAAACATATGCTGACTATTTTTAATATGTGTTTACATATCCTTAGTTTGAGTTGCAATATACATACAAATTATTTCATATGTTTGCTAGACAGCGTAAACGTTTTTATATTAAAAACGTTCCGCTGGACTTTTTCTTCCCACCACTATAATTTTGAAAATAAATCTATTATATAATTAAAACAAAAATATATGTGTTTCATTGATTTTTATTGAATATTTCTTTTACTTTTCAGATGTAGGTATACAATTAAAAATTCTTTTATATAAATTAAAAAGTTTTTGTGTTAATATATATTCATTATAATATAAGTTACATGCGCATATATTAACATCCTGAACGCAATCCTTTGTTATTATATCACAATCATATTTATGCAATTTATTATGAAAATATATGAAAGGAGTATAGACATTACTATACATTCTTAATTCCTCAATCATTCTCAGAAATAATTTCTAGTGTTCCTTGTCAATATGATTACTGTATCCATCTACTAGCTCCTTTAATTCAGCTGATGAAACCATTTTAGATAAAGAAATACCAATGTAGCTCGCAACAGGATGACTAAATAACTAATTGTAATTTCACAGTCAAAGACTATTTATTATAAAGATGTTATTAAAAAGAGTAAAAAAAATGTTGACGTGTTTTAATTGTTCTCTTTATTAAGAGATTAATTATCAAAATTTTTTTAACACAACTGAACATTTGTATGAAAAGTATGCCCCACTTTATAGTTTTTCACCAATAAATAAAAATAATTTTTTTTTAATATTTTTATTTTTATAATATTATTTTCTTAATTGTATTCTTAAATTTTATTAAAATTACAATTTTTACATTTTGTTACATTATATACATTGTAATAAGTTTGTATGAGCTGCTTTGCTTCTTCCTCTGCTTCCATATTTTTTCTTCTATAGTACGAACAGGAGCAGGTGTCTGGTCCACATGTTGCATTATCGTTCGACCAAGAACAATCTTCATAATGCTCTCCAAATTTGTTTTTTGTTGTTTTCAGACTGCTTGCACTCTCCAGATGTGATTGAATATTGATGAGTTTGTATTTATCTTCATCAGAAACAATATGGGAACATCTTTTTAAGAAATCATATATATCTTTTAATATCATTGTTACTAATGCGTATGACTACATGAGTGCACTAAATGATTATGAATAATCATTAATGTTTTTAGTTTTGTTATTTATACTGTTTTTCATTCTTTGCAATCGATAGAAAATCTAAAACTTACTCATTGCTTTCTACATTATTAATAAAAAGATAACATTAATTTTTTTAATTTTTATTGAAATTATTTATCTAAACTAACTATAAAATATAGGTAATTAGTATGCTTACAATAGTTTTCTAATTTCGTTTGTAAGAGGAATATATTCAAACATTTTATCATGTATAATTAAACAATATGCAGATGTATTAGGTGGAATATTTTTCAAGGTTTTTAGTTCAATTCTAATATCGATTGGTCCAGTTTTCACTGTTTCATTTTGATGAGTAACATCTAAGACAATTATTGGCGCCATAGTTTTAAAATTTTCTCTTGTTAATAGTGGTTGTGGATCGCGTGAATAATAACTTTGTTGAAACTTTAAATACATATCATATAGAATTGCAAAACGATTTCTGTCAAATTTAAGGTTTAAATCATCATACGGATATGTATCAGAGTTAAGATGTACTTTTATATCGGTCAAATCACAATGCTGAAACTTGTTCTCGCTATTTCGAAGTCCTAAGAGCAGGAAGCGCGGTCTTTCGTTTTCAGTGGCTAGCTTGACATTCCATAAAACTGTTGTACTTTCTGGAAGTGAAGGATAGTAATACATATCCCAACTCCTAAAAGCAATGCTTAATGGATGACGATTGTTAATTGCTTTAAACATTTCCAATTTATAAGCATCTGCATGTTGAATGTGCGGCACTTTCCAAGTAACATTTAAAATTGATAACTTGGTTTTTTCGGTTGATAGTTTAGATTTAAAAACCTGTTTGTCATCTTTAGATCGCAAAAGAATCAATTCATGTTTAGAATTAACTATTATTTTATTAAAATCTTCAGCGAATCCAAGTAATATCTTTAGTGGAACACAAAAATTGAAATAGCCGTCTACAAGTGTAAGATCATCATTTTTGAATGGTGACCATCCTGCGTTCAGAAAATTATCACTTTCAGATTTATTCAATTTCTTTAATTCTGTTGCAATGCCCAAGTGACGTGTGCGATGGATTTCTACGCCATTGATTTCATATCGAATCTCATCAAATAGATGTCCTATACAATTGTTTAGAAGAGTTACAGATGTAGAAACTGTTGAGTCTTCCTTTGTTGCAAGTCCTTCGATGTATAGAAGACTTTCGCTTGGTAAAACATACAAATCTTGATTTTGAATTGTTATACGAATCTCATCATTATTTTTAAATGACTGTAAGTATGATGTATAGCTATGATACTCCTTTTTGATAATTGAATTATCAAATTGTGGCTTTTGCAAAATATTAATAATATTACTCATTGCTCGTTCAACGTTTCTTATTTTTTTAGATGAAATCCCAAGTTTCTTAAAAACTCCTTATTATCCTCACGAAGAATATTAATTTGTTGTTGTATTATTCCCTTAACTTTTCTTTTTTCCCCTTCTTTTAACTGATTATTACAATTTGATGGCTTTCCGGTTTCGTCTTCCGTTGATAAGGATAGAATGAATGGTGTACGCTTTTGCAATCCAGTTTTATTATATATAATCATTCTCTCATAGGCTTCAAATGTAATCGTATTGTTATTTTCTCACCACGAAAATTTATTAAGTTTCCGTCTTGATCGACAACTTTTAAAACACTATTTATTGTTCTTGAATTTACAGGTACATATATTACATTAGTCGGAGCCTCAGTTATTTTATAACCTGGACTAACGTTAAGTGAAAACTGATGCAAAATATGTGCGGAGATGTTATTTATATATGATCCGCTTACAATATTACATTCAACGATTACTGTATTAATTTTGGTTATATCAATTGTTTTGTCGGAGTAATGTTCTATACCAGGTTCCAAAACTCTTGTACTGAAACCTAATAAGGATCCGATTGATCTCACCTTATTAAAATAAATTGAATCTATAGTACTTTTTATGCATGTTTGTAGGGTATTATAGTTTGCTCGTACATCAAGGGTTCCATTTACGTTTATATCATGGTATTTATTTGATAGTACTTCAGCTATATCTGATAATTCGTATGATCCAACTGGAACTTCTATCTCGTGGTTACCAATATGAAATAAATTGTTTTCTACATCAACATTCGGAATTGAGTGATGTGTGTCAAAACTTATTAGGCCGCAAACATAATTTTCATTTAGTTCGATTGGTGGAAAATAGTTTGCAACAAGATATGAAGAGTCTCCGTTTATTGTTAATGTAATTGACATTTTAACGTTTGATGAGTGAATAGTTTATTATTAAAAATAACACTGATTTTTATAATGAAGTATTATCGATATTAATCCAAGAGTTGTGTTCTGTCGAAAATCCTAACCATTTAACGTAAGCCATATTTCTTCTTCTTTTTAAAATTTTTTCAACTAAATATGTTTCTGGAAATTTGGTCTTCATAAGCTCATGTTCGTAAAAACCACCTTTAATTTCATGACCTTGATAGTCTTGCAGTATGTAGGTATTAGGATTTGTATTTTTTATAGTTTTAATTTTAAATATTTCGGTAGTCCAATTTGGTGTGTATCCTTTTTCAAATGTATGCTTATATTTACTTATTCGAACAATATCATTTAATTTAAACTTGGGTTTTTAAATACTTTTAAATTGTTGTAGACTGTATTCAATAACAAATTTTCATTTGATGAATTTACTTCATTGGGTGTCATCTGTATTGTTCTATGAAACGTTTTATTATATTTATCAACAAGTTCTTGGTATTTGTTTATCCATTTGTATGTTCCCTGGTAACTAAACTCTTTCCACATCATTCCTTTTAAAGTTCTGTTAAATCGTTCTACTATGGATGCCTTTAGAACACTATAAGTTGAATAGTGATTAATTTGATTAGATTGCATAAGTTGATGAAATTGATTATTAAAAAATTCTTTGCCATCATCTGTTTGTAAATTCTTTGGTTTTCTGTTGTTATTAGTGAAAATACTTTTCATAGCATTCGTTACGTTGCATGCAGTTTTATTTTTTATGGCTACAGCCCATGCTTTTTTGGAAAAGGTATCTATTACTGTTAGAAGGTATCGATATCCATTATTATGTATTGCATAGTTCCCCATTTCAACCAAGTCCGCCTGCCATAAATCATTAATTCCTTTCATTATAACTCGTCTTCTTTTAAAATTTTTTCGCGTTGTTTGTGCAGCTCGTTAACTATTTCTCTCTTATCCACGTTCATTTTGTATATGATAGTGTATGTCGACGATCTTATATTATACGAGTATATGTATGACAATCACTTGGCTGCCTTAATTTTAGGCCATTCAAGCTTTCGTTTTTTTACATCATCTACACCAACATTTTTATTAATCCTTTTGAACATAAAATCTTCAATTTTATTGAATCTTTCTTCAATATTTTTTATAAAGTCTTTATTTGCAAAGTGTATTTGATTATTTACTGCTTCTTCAATGAGTTCAACATCAATCAATATCTTTTGTAATCGAGTCTCGTAATAGTTTTATTTCAATTTTAGTAATATTTATTTGAGAGCCATATTCGTTTTTAAGTTCTTCAATTTCATTTAACTTTTTTTCAATTTTATTCGAAAAGTCCACATTTTCATTGCGGAACTGTTCCTTAAAAATCTTTATCGTAGTGTATATTTTCTGCATATCTTTTGTTATATTATTTATTTGTAAATTTTGATTGTATACCCTTAACCTTGAATTACTATTTAGGTTATTTTTGGTCGAACTTTCTCCAAATTTGTTTATATAGCTCATTTTTAATGTATTATATTAGCTTCTCGTAATTCTTCAACAATGGCAATTATTTCGTTTTTGTGATTGTTATGACCAGCACTTTCCGATGAAAGAAGTAAACGCAGTCTGTCAACTAATTCATTTGGATCATCCCAATATATATAGCTTGGCTTACGGTTGTCTACAGATTTTAACGACAATCCACTGCCTTCCTTTAAAATATTTGGTTTCGCAGTAAATAACTGTTTTATTATATTGACATATTTATATGCTCGAGTACCTTTAATTTGACCTTTAGATTGATATTGACGCTTGTGCACATTTGTACTCTTTAAAAGTTCTTTATAATTTTTCAAATCATTTTTGGTGTAATGTAAAGGATTTAAATGAAAGACTAATTCGAATAATCCTGGAGTCATTTTCCATGTTGTATTTCCTATTTGAATAGAATTATCTGCATTAAAATTTAGCTCATTATTTCCATATCGCCACTTTCCGCTTTCATCTATGTTGAAACCATAAACCATATCTAACTTTTTATTACTCAGGAGCAATTCTATATTTTCAACTAATGAGGACTTATTAATAACGGACACTTGATGTTTGCTCTTATCATAATCATTATCATCACTATCTATTTTTACATCTAACTTTCTTATTTTGTTGATAGGACCGTAAATAGTTATATTATCATCATATCCCTCAGCATCATCAAAATTATCAGAACTGCGATCGGATGGTAGTGATGGAAGTTGTGAATCTGATATGTCATTATTTGATTGATAATCATCTGATTTGTAATCCTGAGTTTTTTTAATTATCTTATTTATAGGTTTTGTTTCACTTGTAAATGTATCTTTCAATAAATCATCGG
Organism: Gymnocheta viridis; assembly: GCA_956483585.1. Taxonomy (NCBI): domain Eukaryota; kingdom Metazoa; phylum Arthropoda; class Insecta; order Diptera; family Tachinidae; genus Gymnocheta; species Gymnocheta viridis. Next base: position 57,107,627 of record OY101442.1, on the reverse strand, counting down.
ATTGATAATCATAAATTTTTTTAATTATCTTATTCAGGGGTTTTGTTACAGGTTTAAATGTATCTTCCAATAAATTAAACCTATCTGCTTCATGTAATTTTATATTTTGCAGCTTTTCTTTTAATATCGTTCTTGTCTTAACAATATCTTTTAATAATTTGTTATTATTCATATCGAACTGGTTTGTATCTGTTGTGAACTGCTTTTTATCTGCTTTTATCTGCTCTGTATATGCTTTTATCTGCTCTGTATCTGGTTTGTATCTGCTCTGTATCTGCTTTTATCTGCTCTGTATCTGCTTTTATCTGATCTGTATCTGCTTTTTATCTGCTCTGTATCTGCTTTTATTTGATTTGTATCTGCTCTGTATCTGGTTTGTATCTGCTCTGTATCTGTTTTTTATCTGCTTTGTATCTGCTCTAAACAAATCCCACTTACAGTTGTATGAATTTATCAAAACCTTTTCTGTATCGCCCCTTATTTATCGCATCATCCTTACTGACAACAACGAACCCATATTTGTCTTTCCAGCACTCACTACATATATCTGTAAATTCTTTAAATGTCATATCTCCAATAATATGGTCATTGTATATATGTCGTAAATTCATTTCATCTTGTTTAAATATAATAATCATATTCGCATTGTCACGTATTAGGTGTTTGGGAATTTTTGTATATGTTTGACATAAATAAAAGCAGTCAATATGTTTATGTCTACCCATGCAAAAGTAATCTTTTATATTATCTTGTTTGCCTTTTTTTGGATCGATCAGTTTCTTAAGGTAGCAGTATTTAGGTTGATATAAAGACTTTGAATATATATATAAGTTTCTGAAGCTAAGACCATTAGGACTTTCTATTAGACGTTAGTTTTTCCACAGTTTGAAGGTCCCACAATTAGTGCTCGTATTGAATTTGGTAATAATGTGCTATGTTTAATTTTAGCTTTCTTTTTTTGTGATATGTCCACATTTCTTACAACAATTTGTTTGGCTTGCTCTATTAATCGCATATTGATAACTGATGAGTCTTATCTATAAATACAATCTTATATAAGGAAATCTCATCATTTTGATTTTTAGTATGGAACACATTACAAATATATTAAAGAAGAATAAACAATAAAATGGTTATAAACTATAAAAAAGCAGTTAGAGATAATCAGTATAAGATTGGTAGCGGCTTAGTAAACAACTTAATAGATAAATTGCCGGTTGAACTGCATTTACCTGGTTATCAGTTTTGTGGACCTGGAACAAAACTTGCAAAACGTTTAGCAAGAGGAGATAAAGGCATAAATTTATTGGATGCAGCTTGTAGAGAGCACGACATTGCATATTCACAAACAAGCGATATTAATAAGAGACATTAAGCTGATCAAATATTAGCTGAAAAAGCCTGGCAACGAGTAAAATCTAAAGATAGTTCTTTAAAAGAACGAGCACACGCTTGGTTCGTAACAAACGCAATGAAAGCAAAAGTTAAATTTGGGTTAGGTATGAAGAATAATAAAACTCGTAAATATAGAAAATCGAAGAAGAGAAACGGTAAAAAGAGGAAAGCATGTGATAAAAAATTGTTTTCATCGGCTGTTAAAAATACTCTGAAACTCTTGAAAAATGAAAAACCAGACAATTTGAATGCTGTTGTTAAAATTGCACAAAAAGCCATTACTACAAATTTCAAAGGGAAAAAGAGAGCTAATATCGCTATACCGAGAGTTATACCAATACCAAAAATTGGGGGATTTCTTCCATTAATTCCAATTCTAACAGCTTTATCGGCACTTGGAGGTTTAGCTACGGGTGGATCAGCTATTATTAAGGCTGTAAATGATATAAAAAATTGAAAACAACAACTGGCAGAGGCTACACGACATAATAGACATATGGAATCAATTGCTATGGGAAAAGGTTTATATCTTAAACCGTACAAATCTGGCTATGGCCTTTATTATAACTCAGCTCCAAAAAACTTTTAGATAGTCTACCCAATCGACCATTAACTAATCTAGACTTAATGAAATATGCTAAACGACTTAAATATTTTAGAGGTGTATTTATGCGCGACGGTTTGCCTAAAAAGACATTAATTCAAGAATGTGGTATTGTTAATTTAGATAGTTCTAGTGGTCCTGGATCTCATTGGGTAGCCTATTACAAAAATCGTAATTATAAAGAATATTTCGATAGTTTTGGAAACTTACATCCACCAGTTGAAATAGTTAATTACTTAAAAACACCAATTGAATATAATTATAAACAAAAACAAAAATTCAATACATTTAATTGTGGTCATTTATGCTTAAAATTTTTATTCAATAAATATAATTTGAAATAAAAACAACAATATATCCTTTTCTTTTTTCATAATCATTTTATTTTACAATGGTTTCTTATTATTTTAATTACTTTAAATTAATTATATATCTATATTTACATTAAGAAGAAGAATATCGTTATCCTCTTCCATAAATTCATTATACATATTTAAATTTGTTGTTTCTAATGCTAATTCTGTCGATGATGATGATGATGATGATGGTAGACAAACGTTAAGAAAAATATCATCATCAGTAGAATCATTTATAAATTGATCTATAAAATTAATCGATCTTTGTTTATAATGCCCCCACGCATAAGTGTTAACACCATTTTCACGTACAAATCTCTTATCATCTAAATAACTTAATGTTAACTTACTAATGTGTTGCGTATAAACATTATGCACCTTAGACCTAAATACATACATAGAATCATAAAATAATTGCTTATTCAAGAAACAATTTCTAAAATCGTTAATACTTAACTTAGCTGTGACGCATTGCTTTACGCCTTTTATTTTTTTTATTTCCTTATCTACCTTATCTATTTTTATTGAATACATTTTGGCCCGTAAACCAATGAACTCCTTAATTACTTTGCCATTGCATTCATCTTTCATCATCCCTAATACTTTTTTATTCATGAGTGGAAAATTGAATGCATTATCTTTCGGATATGCAGATGTATCGAAATGCTTTTTGATAGCATTTCTAATGTCATCATATAAGTCGTTTGTTTTGATATCATATATAAAGGAATCAGTATCCATGCAATTAAGGTTAATATTTTCCAGATATTTGGGTTTCATATAATCGTAATGGAAACTATACATTTTCCATTTCGATAATTCTAAAACAGCAAACCCAATGTAAATAGGCTTATTATACACAGTTCGTACTCTACTCATTTCAATGGCAACCATTTCGTCATGAATTTTGAGGGAACTATGAAAATTAGGTCTAGCAATAAGAGCTCTAGCTCCTAATCGCTTACCTTTATTCTCCCATTCACATACTATTTTAATGTCTTTTCTTTTATCGACATTTTCAAAAGAATTTTTGGCCAATGTTCTGTGATGATTATTTATATCAATATATTTTTTTAACCAATTCGACTGACTAAATTCAAGAATTCTATGAATTTTCTTTAAAATCAGTCCATGTTGAATACATTGTTGAAGATTGCGATAATGTATTATATAATTGGTTTTATCGTATAAGTCTGTTATTAACTTTCGCTGTTTCATGCTTTCAATTTTCTTGTTTTCTGCACAAAATGGTAAGTCACTATGATAGTCGTGCAATGTTGGTGAATATTCTAAATCTACTTCCAATATATAACCAACGTCTGAATCTTCCTTTACATTATTTACATCAAAATTTTCATAGTTTTCAATCCACTTGAAATTTTTAAAGGGTATTGAGGTATTGAGACATTGCATGACCATATAAATTATTTACATCTAAATACATTATGTAATTTGATTCTTTTGTGGGATCATAATCACTAACGTATTTATTATTGGCTATCGAATGCCGTTTACTGCATTGAACAATACCTCCCCTATTACCCCGTAAAACGAAATTGTACATATTAATATCAGTTAACAATTCCAACTCTATTTCCGTTGTTTTCAACATTGCATCCCAAGATAAGCCCGGGGTAGTATAATATTGACAGGGGTCTAAATTGTAAATATTTTTACAAACTTTACGGAAATTTTCAAATACATCACAAAGCAATAAAACATCTACTTTTAAATATAACAGAAGATAATCTAACAAAATGTTACATCTGAATGTATTCCAAACTTTTTCGGCATGTTCGTAATCATCAACACTACACGACTCATTGGAAAGTTTATTAAAGAAGCATGAACGGGGTGGTAGATGTGTTTCTTGAAGACGATTCACAGAATCTAGATAGTCATATGGGAAGACACCTTTACGTTTCATTAAGTTGAACTCATTGTCAATGCGGTAAGTTGATTTAACAGTTGACAAATCATCATCGGACAAAAACCCTGCTAGTTTTTCTAAGCTCGATGGCATAAACCGACAAGAATCTAGAAAACGCAGTTCAATTGTGTCTTTTTCATTAACCAAAATTCTCTTTGATATGGATACATATAATTCCTTATTTAAAGGAATTATATTTATATCGCCTTCAATAGATGACAGTTCTCTGATAAACAAATGACAATCATATGCCGAAAGATTATGGAAAAATATAGGGATGAAGTTTGCGATTTGGTACTCTAAATTGCATTTGTTATGTGCGGGTCCCCTATATTCGCCTGTTAAATGACAATGGTCGGCCACCCGATCTTCAACAGATAAATATTTTTTACAAATGTGACAAATTGTATCCACATTTTGTCTTATCTGTTGAAGCGGTGTTAAGAAGTTCATTGGTTTATCTACACTTAAATAATTATTATATATATCTAGACTATCCTTAACTAAATTATCAAAAAACTGTTTTGGTGAGTTATCACCGCTATATATTCTAAATATATCTAAGCTAGAATTAAATGAACATTTAATATAATAATTTAATAAGCAAATGGAATATGCCTTTGTGTAGATTTCACATTAGCTGAATTTTGAACATTCACTGATTTTAAAATGCATTCAAAATCAGCGTACACCACAAAAGGTACATCCATTTGCTTTTTTAAATTATTAAAACTTACTAAACTATTTTCTGGACTAGGCATCTTGGTTACCTTCTTATTACATTGGTCCTTGTGAATTTTAAGTGATGAATCGGTGTGAAAATGAATAAGGCAGCTAAGTGTTGTGTTTTTCTTCCGACGGGGTTTGATGCAATTTGGAATGAATAAGGCAGCTATTACATATATAAATTTTACAATGATGTTTTGTAAGTTGACTTTTAACTAATCTGTAATTAAATACAAGGAGTAGAAATTTTTTTTATTTATAAAATTTTTAACATGTACGAGTACATACATACATACATACATAACAATATAAATATCAGTAACATACCTTGAAATATTTTTAATCCAAACGTAGTGAAATCACTCGCCATCTTCCAAAAGTAATAAATTGATGTGATTTGCTTTTTCCTCTGTGGTATAGTAGTATGGGCCCACTACATTATCACCTTCTAAGCCAAACACATTTACACTGATATCAGGGTTGTTAGTTTCAAATATTTTAATTTTATTCGTTGAAAGTGGGAAGTCCAAGTTTTTAAAATTTAAAACAATGTTGTTCTCCAGTGTAATAACCTCATCTCTTATGTTTGCAACTTTATATGATGAGCAAATATTTGAGTTGTAAACGATTGGATACAATGCCGATATTATAGCCCACTTGAAACAATACTCATCATTATTTTGCACGTTGATGCAGGCATGTTTTCTTTGTATTGTTGATGGCAGAGGAATATATTGTGATCCTTTAATGGATTTGTATTCATTAATATTAATTTCAAGGCGTGATATTTCTATTAATGCCCATCCGCTATCACGCTCTTGAAATTCGCTCATCTTTTTCACAATAACATCGCACTGGTCACTGTAGTGTTGGAGAATATCGTCTGTTGTTAATGAAATACTGAGGATAATCATTTTAGTTTGATGTGATTTTATATCTATGGTGCACGCATCCTCTTTTTCTTTTATCAGTACGTATTCACAAAATAGTTCGCAATTAAATTTTATGGAGCAATGTTTTTGGATCATATTCTTTAGCAATTCAACCACTTTGGGTTTAATTTCACCCAAAAAGGTTTCAGGTGTTAAATTACCTTTATTGTTATTTTCGATCATATATGTGACGATTCGATCTCTGAATGTTGAGTTGATACATTTTAAGCCATTACTTGTTATCTTTGCACAATTCAATTTATGTTTATTTGTACGTATATGATAACGCCAAATTGTTTTTAGAACATATACTCCACAATCTTTGCAATACTTATTACTTTCTCCATCTGTTTTTGAATGTTCTATTAAATGTGAATGTCGTTGCCATTCTACACAGTCCGAGAAGCGTATATTACATACATTACACATCATTGATGAACTTTGATGTTGCATCCTCACATGACGTTTTAAGGAAAAATTGCGATTAAATGATTTTCCACAGATATCACAAGTAAAAATAGCCATTGTTTTAGTTTTATTTTTTTATTTTTTTAATAAAAGGGAATAAGGTGCTTGAATTTTCAAAACAGGAATGAATTATATTAATTTCTGACGAACTATTTATACTCTAAATAGTAGGTGTGGTTTCAATGATTTAGTGATCAAGGTTTTCCTAATCAAAAAATTATCTATATACATTTATACATCCCTATACAAGTAAATATACGTATTGATGAGTGCAATAGAAAGAGACAACAAGATAGACGGTAGAATATTACAGATTTAAACTTTTTTCTTGTATCCTTTTTTAAAATTTTCTGATCCTTTTTCTTTGAAAAGCTATAAAATATGAGTAATAAAAATATACCAATAGACAGACGATCATAAAAATTTTATTTTAAACAAATAAAATCCTATGCATTGTCCAAAATTGTCATTTTATTAAGTGCTATAAGAAAAAATATTGACACATGTGTTTAACAAGTGTTAAGATTTTTCCATACATAGCATGCATTCACATGCTGCAAATGCATGTTTGTTTTCTTGTATCCTTTTTTAAAATTTTCTGATCCTTTTTCTTTGAAAAGCTATAAAATATGAGTAATAAAAATATACCAATAGACAGACGATCATAAAAATTTTATTTTAAACAAATAAAATCCTATGCATTGTCCAAAATTGTTATCTTATTAAGTGCTATAAGAAAAAATATTGACACATGTGTTTAACAAGCGTTAAGATTTTTCCATACATAGCATGCATTCACATGCTGCAAATGCATGTTTGTTTTCTTGTATCCTTTTTTAAAAATTTCTGATCCTTTTTCTTTGAAAAGCTATAAAATATGAGTAATAAAAATATACCAGTAGACAGACGATCATAAAAATTTCATTTTAAACAAATAAAATCCTATGCATTGTCCAAAATTGTTATCTTATTAAGTGCTATAAGAAAAAATATTGACACATGTGTTTAACAAGCGTTAAGATTTTTCCACACATGGCATGCATTCACATGCTGCAAATGCTTTATACACAGTTCTATCAATAACAATAGAAATTATCAATGCATACGAAGACACACAATATAATCAAAAATTAGGTGGGACTAACAAAAGATGCAGTCACTAATAGAATAATAAAATTTTCCAACTCACTCACCCACACTAGTCAATAGCAATAAAAATAGGAAAAAGACAAAATAAAGATTTTCATCCCTTAAAAAATAATCTTAAAAAGTAATTTTAAAAAGAGACAAATAAAATTTTCCAACGCACACTAACCAATGGCAATATATACAAAATAACACCACAGCAACACCCAGCATGATCAGAATTTTTGTATGCATTTCAATTGGTTAGTGTGCGCTGGAAAAAAAAATACAGAGATGGAAAACACATTTCTACAAAGTTAACTATAAGGAGGCATGTAAAAATACTGCGCATTAATACCAGATTCCGAGCTATGCATAATGTGCACTTTTACATTGCTCCTTATGGGGAAAAAATATACAGAAGTCCCATAAACATACTACTCAGACTTATTAACCTTTTTTCTACCTTGTATCGCCACGGTTGTCAGATCCTACGACTCTACCCAGTTGGAGGTATACCGGATGGTTTTCCAGAGTAGGTTAAGGATAGACCGATTCTGGCCACTTGGTTTCGCATAGCCCTAAGCAGATTAGCTTGTATCTTAGCATTTCTTTGCTTATTTGAGTAATATCCGTGAGCTATCTAACGTTCCATGATCCAAAGCGTGCTCCTTCTTTAAAGCTAAAGGTCGTGATCAAAGTTTTGCGTTGGTTTATGTTATTAATATCGGTTTTTATAACCGCGTTATTTAAAGTAAGCAGATTATTCGGCTACCTACCCGAACCTGGGCAATGGTCGAAATGAGTGAATGAATTTCTTTACTCGCGTTTTCCACATCATAATATTACCAAAAAATCCATAAAAAATTTAACGATTTTAAAGCAGTGTAATCCTTTTGAATTTTGTTTCCTATTTTTTCTGGAATTTCTTGAATTGTTGCCATACCCAAAAAACACCTAGAAGTTTTACACTAAAAAAAGTAAGAGGGATATATTCGGCTGTGCCGAATCTTATATACCCTTCACCATAGTATGGAGTGACGAAAGAAGTCACAATCACGAAAATTCACGCCCACGAAATACGAAAAAAAAATTTAAAAAAAAATTATTTAAATGAAAAAAAATTACATTAAAGCAAAAAAAATTGCCACTCATCGTCTCATGGACGGACCCCCACGTGACGGAAACAAAAAATTAATCACGATCACACATTATTGGTTCTAATCTCTATTTCATAGTATAGGCTGATTTCATAAACACAGCTTGCAAAGCAGCACTGGAAGCATGAGTTTACAAGGCATTCTAGTGTTGCTTTGCAAACTGCGTTTATGAAGTCAGCCATAAATTATGAATTTCATAACAAATTAGTAACTTTCTTGCCTGAGGTGCATTATAAAAATATTAACATCCCCTTATTAGCACTTATACAATTTTTCACACATCCATGAAGTGTTCCAACGTCTTTATCAAAAAGCCAGTGGTCTTCGACTAAACAAAGAAATGATTTAATAATGAAGAAATTCTCCCAAAATTGATTAAAAAATCGCCAACTGTTACATAAATCTGTTAGTCTAATAATTAAAATGTTCCAATATTATCTTCATATTGAAAATAATTTAAAGCTATCAAAAATGCTTAAAAAACGAAATTTTTCCAATAAAAAGTAAGAGTAATAAAAATAACTAAAATGTATCAAAAATTAAAAAAAAAATAATAAATGATTGGTCAGGATTTGAAACCGTATCCTACCCGGTGGCACGGTTTCGAATCCTGAACACAACAAAATGCTATTTTTGAGAATTTTTGATACATATTAATTGTTTTTATTACTTTTACTTTTTATTTGAAAAGTTTATTCCACAATTTATTTAAAAAACCAGACACAATCTCTTTTATAATATTTTTTTTTTAATTTTTGCGTTTTTTTCCAATTTTATGAACGATAAAAGGTTTATTTTTCAAAAATATCCAATATGTTTTCAGATAGGATTTTGTACGGTGATAAAATAATTATATAATGAATTCAGTAACTTGTCGACGTTTTTATTTGATATAATAATAACACCAAAAATAAAAATAACTTGACGGTGTAGAAAAAATTTTAAATTATAAAATATAACAACATATTTTAATTCTTTATATTAATTTAATTTTTTCTTTGAAACTCGTATGACGTACGTATGTATGTAAACTAGTGGTATTCTGATAGTTGTCTTTTTAAAATTTTGTTAACTTTTCCATTTACTTATCTGTATTGCAATTGGACCAGACGATTAAGGTTTTGGTTCAATATAACCTGTATATTTCTGATATAGAAACACAATGGAATTTCAACCACAATTGATTTAAAAAAATACGAATTTGGTCATGTATATTCAGCCTGCTAAGAAAACAGCTGGATTTAATTAAAAACATTTTTTATTTAAATCTTCTGCGTTTGCTGTGTAAGACAAAGAACTAAATATGAAAAATTACGATCAAATCGCAAACAGAAAGCTTTTTTCTCTCAAATCCAACACATAATTCGGCTTATTTTCGTAATATTTTACCATTAATCCGCGTCCAATTCCGTAGTGCGTACTATCGACAATGCGATATTCTGCAAAACTATGATTTCTTAGGTGTTTTTAATGAATGTAACACCAGTTTATTTTATATGAATATGAAGAAATCAATTTTTTATCTCCTAAGATCTTAACTTATCATATTGCATATGTTAAAGTGGGGAAAATACGAAAATATGCAAAGACAAAAATAAAATACAAATATATATGCATATACTATTTTTAGACGCGGTACAGTTCGCGAACTATTATCGCTACGCTTTACAAATGTTTTGGAAATTTCCCCCAAACATTCCGATCTAAAAATTCAAAGTTCATATGTATGTATGCGATAGGCACTGATATTTGATGAATTGCGAACTATTCTTAGAATACATTTTAATTAAGCCCACATTAAATTATTCAATTGGATAATGCAATCTAGAAGCTAAATATAAATTTGTGAAAAGTAGGTATATCAATACTTTTATTCAAAATACAAATGCATTATAAATTTTTATTCCAAATACAAAATAGTTTTTAATAAAACTTTAATTTTTACAATGGAAATGATATTTTTTAAGTTTTTTACTCTATAATTTTGCTGTTTTTTAATCAATATTGAATCATACAATTTTCCTGATGTTCTCATATTTTTAAGAATTTTTGGCATTTTAGAGATTTTTTCAAGGTTTTTGGCTGCCGATTGCCAATTATATGATTTTTTTAAAATAAATTTTGGAAATAATTTCCAATATTGCAGTCGCAATTTTTAGAATATGCGCTATTTTCGCGGGGTTTTCAATTTTTTAGTTTCTTTGCTAATTACATTTTGGAGCTTGATATCAAATTAAATTCTTACATCAAACTTTGTTTTTATTTTATAGAAAAGGCAATTAATTGAAGTGCTTTTGAAGATTAACTCACTGATGTTACAGAATGAAAGAAACAGTTCTTATCAAATTCTAGCCGGGAAGAGATTTTTCTGCTTTGTTATGAGTTACTAAGTATCCAAACAACATTTTAATTGTCAAAAGATTTTTTATCACATTGTACAAATACACCTGAATATAGAAAATAATTAAAATTACACAAATATAAAACAGGATATAAGCACAAATTTTACCTTTCTTCTGAAATCACAAATAGTCATAAAAAATGAAATAATAATACATTTTCAAAACAAAACGAAAATTCAATTTCATTGATTTAGTATATTTACTCGTACATAGTGTCTTGACGATCCATTACATTTCTTTAATATAAATAATATAAAAAATAATTATGGTTCTTTATATACGAAAAGAAAATGTGAGCGATAAAAATACTGTAATATGCATGCATAATATTATACAACAACCACACCAATTTCCATCAAGAATTTGAAATTTTAGTATTTTATAATAAATAAGATATATTATGCTCTTAAACGCGTAAACTACTATGAAAAATACAACTACTCTATGGTGTACAAGAAGCGGTCGTGACTACCAACCAGTAGGTTGTAGGATTGAATCCCCACGCAATTTTTTAAAAAAAATTTTAAAAGTAAAATTATTTTGAATGCCAATTTTTTGCTCATATTTTAGTCGTTAATAGACCGACTTGGATTATTTTTAGTCTAAACCTTCAGTTATAAACCTGAATAAATTACATACGGAATGACAAACCTATATATCCCCTTTCCAAATTTTTTGGTGAAGGGTATAAAAATACATGGAAAATCAACAGAACACCTTCGTCTAAGTTTTAATATAGTAAAAATTATTTTTGTTGAAAAAATATACAAAGATTATCAAAGTAATTTAGAAACTGAAATTTTTTTTGCTTTAAAAAAATATACAAAAATGTTAATGTTTAATCAATTCAATAAGTAGTCAGTTTTTTTTACAATATTGTTGTCGGTTTTTTTTAAATGTAAATTTTTCTAATATCGAATAGTCGAATAATTTTTTTTATATTTTTCCAATTATATTCGCTTTTACTATATTAAAACTTACAGCATGTTTATAGAACACACGTCACAATCAAGACACGGACGAATGACACATGCACGAATACGTAAGTATTTGCATTTGTATAACACGTTAATTTTTTTTCGTCCGTCTTACGTCCTGTGGCGCACTTAGCAATGTAGTGTCAATTCACAGTGTTGCCTTTCTGTAAACAATTTTTATTTGTTTATATTTTTTCATATGAAATTGGTATTTTATCATTAAAAAATGTAACCCTTTTGGCGGCAAGATGGAAAACACCTGAGTTTTGTAAATAAACAACAAAATTTTAAAATATAGAAAAATCTAAAACTTGTGTTTTGTTTTAATAGTTCTTGTATTTATTATTCTCATATATCTGTTTATAATATGCTTTAAGATGTTTTTTAGATATTAAATCGAACAATTTATTTGTTAAAGATAATTATAGGTTGTTACTTATTGTAACAACACTCATTTTTTCAGAAATATCCATTTTATTTTAAATAATTAATAAAGACATTTTTTTATAAATTATAATTTTATTCCACCGAAGAATGTAATTTTACATTCGTACACTTCTTTATGTTTTGACAGCGGAAAAATACGCTACACAAACCCAAACAAACTGTCGCTTGTTACGTTTTTTACAAAAATAAAATGACATTCGCAAGTAGATACATATGTAGGTAATGGTGGCAATAGACATGTGCGACTGCGCTGCCGCCATTACTTTTGAGTGAGCCAGTGTTGCCATCCTCTAGTTTTTTTATGTGTATGTTCGTTTGCTTGCCTGTGCTTTGTTGCGTGTGTGCGTGTGTATGTTCTTTTGCTTTCCTGTGCTATATTGGTTGTGTGTGCGTGTGTATGTTCGTTTGCTTGCCTGTCCTATGTTAATTGTGTGTGTGCGTATACATGTTCTTTTGCTTGCCTGTGCTATGTTGGTTGGTTGTGTATGTATATGTTGTTAGGTGTGTTTCTGTTAGTATCTAGGCAGTGAATTTTTTGTTGGCAGAGCATGTGTATATCAAGAATGATAGAAATACAGATTACGACATGCGCATGATTTCCCGCTAGATGACGTATATTCCCCTAAGAAAGGGTTGCCAATCGTTTCATTCCACAATAATTTTTAGGGCTGTATTTTTATCTTGTATGATTAATATTTTTATATTTACTTAAGCTATGTACAGACGATTGGCAGATCTTACAATATTGCTAGAAAAATGTTCAGAAAATGTCTGACAACCATCTGAACTTACAATTTTTGTCTTACAACGTTGCCAGAAAAAGCATTGTCAGTTCATTGTAAGACAATAATATTGTCAGACATCTCACAATCGTGAGAACACTCTACTTTGCCATTGTCAGATAATTGTCAGACATTGTAAGCTCTCGTTTTATTGGCAGATGTGTTTAATTTAATACATCTGACAATGGCACCATTGTCAGATAATTTTTTTAGTGGCAACGCTGTCCATAAATAATAAATGTCAATAATAATCGCAAAAAAAAGCAAGATACATAAAAATATTAAAAAAATAGAAGTAAAACTGTTGTTACGAAAGTGAATAAAGAACTGAAGTTTTTTGCAAAGTAAAAGAAGTTTTTAATGTTCCATATTTCCACTTCTTTAATTTAATATTTTCACACAATAATAATAAACTCACAATTGATAATTTCTGTCAAAAGCTTTGACAGTTCTGACAAAGTTTAACAACACATCTGGCAATTTTTCCACACAACAGTCTGACAACAGTGAAAACTGACAATTTTTGTTGGCAGATAAATTTATTGGCTGACAATTGTCTGGCAATGAAATTGTAAGGTTTTCTTACAATCGTCTGAACTGACAATTTACCATTTGGTAAAAATTTTTCATTGTCAGTACGTTGTCAGCATATTGCCATATCTTACAATATTGTAAGATCTGCCAATCGTCTGTACATAGCTTTACTATTGCAATTGGATCAGTGTTCCTGTTAATAAAAAAATAAATTTTATTATAAAGCTCCAATCCATATACCTGCTCACCTATTTCGTCCAGTTGAGTGACATTCACCCTCATTTTTACAGGTAATTAAAATATATTAAGCAGTCTTTGCTCGTAATGTTTTATAATTAAAATTTATATGTGAACTTCGATAATGAATTATAAGAGAATGACTTAATTAACTTTATTTGGTTTTAATGTTTAACAAGTTGATTTGTGTGGCCTTATAAAGTGTATCAATTACTTCTCTAGTTGACCTGTAAGCCTTAAAAATATAGAAAATAATATAAAATTCCAATGTTTGTTATTTTTTTGTCTTTTTGTCATGAAAAACCCCTTTAAAAAACGTCCTGCAATAAACTGCAATGTAGGTCGTTTTCGTCATTGTAATCTTATTGTGGAAGTTACAAGCGCTTGATGTTTGAAACACTATTTTTGACTGTACCTTCAATAAAACGATTTCGCATTTTCTTAATTCCTGGAAAAATAAATTTAAGCAACTTTTTTTTGGCCTGCAACCTTAAAAATATAAGTAGAAAATAATTGTAACATTCCAATGTTTTCCTTTGTTTTTTATTGCATGTACACAGATTGTTAAAGGGTTTTTCCCACTTTAAAAAACTACCTGTAATAAAAAGCAATGTAGGAAATCTATTTCTGAACATACCCTCAATAAAACATTTTTGGTTTTTCCCAATTATTTATTAAAGAAATAAATTTAAGCACCCTCAGAAATTTTTTTAGGTAATTGTAAAATGTTGCGTTTTCTTAAGGTAAATAGTCAGTGTTCATGGTTTGATATGAAAATAATTTTTTAAGTAATATCAGTCGTATTGTGTCTTTCAAAGTGAATTGGTGAATTTTAATTGAAAAATAAAAATAATAATAAATAAAACAAACCGTTAATCTAAAAAAGTGAAAAAATCTAAATCTTAGTACATAATTGTATACACAAATAAATAATTTTGCCCGAAACTTTGTTAAGTCTAATGTGAGACTTGGCAACCCCGCAATTCAAAATTAATTTTGATTGGTCGAAACAAATATATATTATATTTCGATAAAAATCAGGATTTTTTAATTAAATTTAGTTTTATTGTATAAAAAAAAATAATCTTTATTATAAAAACCGTGTATAAAGTGTTTAAAATAAGAAAAAGTGCACGAAATCTTCGCCAAAAAAATCGAAGCAAAAGCAAAAAAAAGAAAAAATGAAGTGTGCAGTGGGCAAATGCAGGCAAAATGATAGTCAAAAATCATGTGAGCAAATGTGTGAAAAATTAATTTTGTGCATATTTTTAATTAATTTAAATTTAGCTGTATCTTTTTATAGTTTTCCAAAGAACGATAAAGGGCTAAAAAGACTTTGGATAAAGTTTTGCAATCGGCGGGATACAATAAAGACCCACAGGGAGAGAATTTGTTCTCTACATTTTAAACAGGACGATTTTGAAAGAAATTTAAAATTTGAAATGGGTAAGTTGCAATTATGATTTTTATTTGTTCAGTTTTTTAATTAATAATTACGCATAGGATTCAGCAATCGAGCAACTCTGAAGTTGAAAGAGAGAGCAGTACCGACTATAGAAGCGGGTGAAACGGAAGAGGAGACAACAACATTCGTAGAGGAAGCAACAACATCCGTAGAGGAAACCAAAACATTTGTAGAGGAAACAAAAACAATCGTGGAGGAAACAACTAAATTCCCTGAGGAACGAACAATGGTGAAGACTAGCACTAACGAAGACAGTTTACAGATCTACATAAAAAATTTGGAAGACAAAATGTATGTATCTACACTTTTATATATACTTTTAAATGGTTCACACAAACTTTTACATATATGATCGTTTCTAGGGATGCATTGCGTAAGGAAAATGATATGCTAAAAATGCAAAAAAACCAAGCTGAGATCACTACTAAAAAGTTGTCTCAAGAAGTTCAGAAGTTAAAGTTTACAAACGCAAATCTGCAGAAGGCACTGAGACGTCTTTTCACTGAAGGCCAAATAAAAAAACTTAAAAACGGTGACAAAAGACAAAACTTTACTGAAGAAGATATTGCACAGTCAATTACGCTATATTCCACAAGTGCCAAGGCTTACAGGTTGCTGAAGAGAAAAAATTTTCCGCTTCCCTCCGTAAGAACATTGCAGAGGTGGTCACAGAAATTAGATGTGTCGACAGGTATTTTGGATCCTGTTGTAAAAATATTGTCTGCGGCTAATCAAATGTCCAAAATACAAAAGCTGTGTGTATTAAGCTTTGATGAAATGAAGGCAAAAAAAAAGTATTGTTACGACAAGCCAACAGACTCTTTGTTAGAACCGGCTAATTATATTCAGGTGGCTATGTTGAGAGGTGATTTATATAAATCAATTTCAAGAGTTTTTATTAACATTTTTCTATTTGATCATCAGGTTTGACAGCAAAATGGAAGCAACCAATATTCTATAACTATGATTGCCAAATGACAAAAATTATATTATTTGATATAGTGAAGACAATGCGGCAGTGTGGCTTTGAAATTGTTGCAATTGTTTGTGATTTGGGCGGTGGGAACCGAAAACTTTTTAATGAGCTTGAAGTTGATTTTAATAAACCCTGGTGAGTGGTATATGTAGTAAGTATGTATTGTGTGGTAATTAAAGTAATTTTAAATTTACAGGTTTTTGTACGACGACACAAAAATATTCGTGTTTAGTGATGTTCCACATATGATTAAACTGTTAAGAAACCATTTTATTGACGACGGGTTCATCATTAACGGCAAAGAAGTTAAGAAGGATATTATTTTAAATCTTTTATCGCTTCAATCTAGTGACTTAAAAATCACAAACAAAATATCAGTACATTATCAAAGCGTTGCTGGAGCTGAAAGACAGAAAGTTAAACTGGCTACGAAGCTGTTCTCACATACAGTTGCTCAATCAATTACACGAGCAGCCAGTTTAGGATTTTTGAGTGATAAAAATTGGAGTGAATGCAGTCAGTTCTTCAAATTGGTAATGAGATGTTTTATTTTAAAATATAATAAAATCATTATAAATTTTTTACTAGACTAATGACTGGTTTGATATAATGAATTCAAGGGTACCAAGACAGGATGCAAGAGAGCGATTACACGCATACGGCTTGTCACTTGGAATACAAAATGAGACGTTAAATAATATGTCGCAAATGATGTTAGATATTCGTGCGATTGGCAAAAATACGCTCTTACCATTTCAAAAAGGTACACATACATTTAATTTAAACTTTAAAAAATGTATCTATTGTTAAACATTTATTTCACAGGCATTATTCAATCAAATAACGCATTGAAGATGCTCCACGATGAACTAAAGAATCGTTATAATATAGACTACGTCTTAACATAACGCCTAAATCAGGATGTTCTTGAGAATTTTTTTGGGATAATAAGATCTAAGGGAGGTCTTCATGACCATCCCGATCGTCAAGAATTTAAATATAGACTTCGGTCATATATTTTGGGGTACAACGAAGGCATCTTGGGCAGTAATGCAAATGTAGAGATAGACAATACTCCCGATTTGGAGGACGTACATTATTCATTAACAGGTAAATTTAAACTAACAATTTAAAATCATACAGTTTTTAAAGTTTCGTTTGATTTCTTAAGGTAAAATACTTAAAAGTATTAATCCCAGCATAGAGCAAAACGATTTGTCAAAAGAAAATTATGAGGAGGAGGTGGAAAACCTGAATTATGATGGTTTGGAGAATTTGGCCGGCTATATTTGCAACAAATTAAAAAACGAAGATCCCAGTCTCGTTGCTAAGCCTGTAGAGGACTCGACATACTCATGGGTTAGACATTTAAATGAAGGTGGGTTAAGTATTCCATCAAACACTTTAATGGAAAAGTTAAAATCTTGTGATGAAATTTTTGTAAAACTAAATGGGGATAATTTACTTGCTACAAAGGGATATTTAGAAAAGCACTTGGCGGAAGCAAGGAATATAAAAGCAAGTGAAAAAGTAAAAAGACTTTTTTTTAGATGCAGAATGTATTTTAGAATACGGTCTCTTAATGCAGAAATGTCCCAAAATATAAATAAGCGTAAAGGAAAATTAAATAAAACAACAACGTAATATAAATAAAAAATATACTTTTTTTCATTTTATTTTTTTTAACAAACATAATAATTTGCCCCACTGTTATGTTTACATATTTTTTGAGAGTCGTGACGTCATTTCACCTACCTGCGCAGAAGAATAAAATTTTGTGTGCGTGATGTCGTAATCTGTATTTCTATCATTCTTGTGTGTATATATGATTATTTTAGGTGTGTCGTCATCACTGACGTCATAGTATGTTGGTATGTAGGCAGTGAATTTTTTGTTGGCAGAGAATGTGTATATATGATTATTTTAGGTGTGTCGTCATCACTGACGTCATAGCGGGTGTGTGTGTTTACGTTGTTTGGTATGTTGCTGATGGAATCGTGGCAGAGAAATATTTTGTTGGCAGAGAGTGTGTTTATATCTGATTATTTTAGGTGTGTCGTCATCACTGATGTCACAGTATGTTGGTATGGAGGCAGAGATATTTTTTGTTGGCAGAGAATTTGTGTATATCTGATTATTTTAGGTATCTCGTCATCACTGACGTCATAGCGTGTATATGAGAGTGTGTTTGAATGTGTGTGTGTCTGTGTATATGTTGCGATCACGTTGTATTAATGAGATTTTATTTTTTGTTCTTTTATATATTTCAGTCTATTTTTATATATGTATGTTTTTGATTTTTCTTTATGTTTTCATAATTATGCTGACTTTAATATTTATTCATCATAATCTGACTATACAGATAAATATTGCAGTCTTAAATTTTTCTGATTATTCTATACAGAAATATTTTTTTCTCAAATTCGTTGGTGGTCTGTAAATTGTATTTATAAGTTTATATTGCAAAGCTCACAAAAAATAATTTTATGCATATGTTAACAAAAATCTGAATTTCACAATTTTACAATTGGGTTCAAAATCTTATTGTTTTTCTGTTTTGCATACTAACGCATTTTTGTTTATAATTTGAGCTCTACTGTTAAATCAGGCACAATCTTGATTTTATTTGTTTATTTCTTGACAAAGGAATTTGAATTTCACAATCTTATAAAATTGCATTTATATAGCATTTTATAAAACTAGACAATTTAAACAATCTGATAAGATATTTTATAACCCAAACACAAATCTCTACTGATTTCTTCAGAGATATATGATTCCTAATTATCATTTCGAAGTATAATACAAGGCAGAGAATATTTTATATTAATAATACAACTTTATTTTATTTATTCATTTTTCTTAATTTTGATTATAGTATGAGACTATTAAATCTTCTAATATTGCTTTCCGCAGAAAGTGTATAGAACACCTACAAGTGTCAGGTCCTTCCTCACATTTCGGATCATACCACGGACAGCATTTAAAATGTCCTTCTGTGTTGTCTTCATCTTCCAATACATCATATTCCTCATTTTCGTCCAGCATATTTTGGAAAAATTTGATCATTTCCCAATGGTCGTATAGTCTGAAGCTACCAAAATCTGTTATGAATTTATTTAGACTCCTTATTTGACTCCTTTTATTAATATCCATATTAATTTTGTTTCTGCTTACTTTTTCAAAGGAATTGTAGATAGTGATGATTATTTCCTGAATATTTAATCAAAAAGTATCTAAAATTATGTATTATTTCCTTCTCCCTCTTATACCAATTCTATATTATTATCTATCTCTATCCCCTTCACCCTATTACTATCCCCCACTTATTCACTATTTCACCATAAATATTTTCTTGGAAGTATCGGAGCTACTTTTAAGTTCAATTACAATTAAAGATTCAAAGTGACAAGATCTCAATCAAAAATGAACTCCGCGAAAAATCTAAAAACAAAATTTAATTCCCTGAAGAGTAAATCCTTAATTCACATAAAGGATCTGGATATAACAGTTAAATATCCTATTCAAAATATATCACGGATAACAACAAAATATGGACCAACACTAAAAGTTGAGTTGGAAAACAACATAATGTTTCTCCCCAAAAAATATAATAGTTTAACAGAGGAAGAAATTAAGGATCTCTCGAGTGGATCATTTCAACTATGCAGAGAAGGAGAGTGCGGCCTAATTCTTGAGAGTGAGATGGATGAATTTTTAATTCAAAATAGCCAATATCCCGTTTGGCTTTAAAATAAATTAATTCTGTTTAGTAAATTATAAATAAAAAAATAAAAAAGCCATTAAAGACTTTTGTAAAATATAGATGATTATGTGTTTTTATTTAATCTTTCTTAGTTATTTCATAAAGAAATTTAAGACATAAATGACCACAGATAAATGTATTAAAATTCTGGTGTTGATTATAGTTGTATTTTATATTTGTACCAAGATATTTTACTACTTCCGAAGGAGGTTGTAAGTTTCCAAAACTGTCGAAATACTCTTTTTCATCGATGTTCTTATAATATGCTACCCAGTGTGTACCAGGACCTGTTGATAAATCTAAATTGATTATTCCACACTAAATTTTCTTTGATCGTTTTGGTAGTGAGTCCAACATGAATACTCCTCTAAAATAAGGAATATTTATAGAAAAATTTAATAGGTCAACATCTGATAGTGGTCTGTTGGGTAGCATTCTTAAGAGTTTTTTGTCTGTTCTTTATAAACTAAACCATATCCCTTTTCATATGGTTTTAGGTAATATAGCTTTATTATGTCTAGTTGCTTCATAAAGTTGATTTTTTGCATCCTTTGTTGCATTTACAGCCTTAGCTATAGCGGCACCTCCAGTGGCTAGACTGCCAATTGCCGCCAGAGCAGTTGGAATCGGTATTAGGGGTAAAAAACCACAAATTTTTGGAACACTTATTATGCGTGGTATTATAACATGTGATTTTCTTCCTTTTAGTGATTTATTGATAGTTTTACGTGCGATTCTAATTGTATAGTTAATGTCTGAAGGTTTTCCTTCTTTAGTATTTTTGTTGCAGCTCTAATTGATGTACTGAAAAATTTTTTCCAAATTAATTTCGATTTCTTTTCTTTTTTCCCACACCCATACCGAACTTCGTTTTGGCTTTCATTGCGTTAGTAACCATATATGCAAATAATTTTTCTGCAAGACTGCTATCTTTTGATAAAACTCGATCCCAAACTGAATTTTCAAGAATTTTATCTGCCTGATGTCATACTTAAATCCTTATTTTTAGAATAAGTTATATCCTGATTTTTGCAGGCAGAGTCCAGTAAATTAATTCCTTTATCACCTCGATTTAAACGTTTTTGTAGTTTAGTTCCAGGCCCACAGTACTGATATCCAGGAAGATGAAGTTCAACAGGAAGATTATTTATTATTTTATCTACTATACCTGCTCCAACGAAGGTGTTTTTATGACTAAACGACTTGTTGTAATGTATAACCACCTTATTTATTTAATTTTTTTTCTATAATAAAACATTTAGTTACAAAAATGCGGTTAGTGAAACAACATAATAATATTTTGGTTCGTAATATTGGTGATTTATCGAACATCACTTCAAAAATAAAACACAGCTCACTCTTACGAAATTCTATCCGAGCTCTAATAGTGGGACCATCAAATTGTGGAAAGACTAATGTTATGATTGGGTTACTAGAAAGTCCTAACGGACTACAATTTGAAAACATCTATTTATACTCAAAATCCTTATATCAGCCGAAATATGAATACTTGAATAGATTAATTTCACCAATTTAAGGAATGGGATATTACACATTTGCCAACAATGAATCAGTTATTACCCCTAACGAAGCTAAAACTAATTCAATTATGATATTTGATGATGTTGCATGTCAGAAGCAGAACAATATACGGGATTATTTTTGTGTGGGTCGACAAGGATGTGGATTCATTCTACTTGTGCCAAACTTATACCAGAATTCCCAAGCATTTGATAAGAGACAACGCGAATGTAATTATAATGTTTAAACAAGATGACAGAAAGATGAAGCAAGTTTATAGTGATCATGTTGCCGGCGACATGAACTTTGAACAATTTCATGAAATTTGTAGAGAATGTTGGAAGGAAATATATGAATTTCTGTTGATAAGCAAAGATAACGAGTTAACCAATGGTCGCTATAGAAATTTTTTTGACTATTTTATAACAATATAAATTACTCTACATAAAAGAAAAACTTTAGTATATAATCTGACATTGAACACAATACCCCTACATATCTATTCAAATATTTACTATACCTGATAACCTAATAGGATACCCAGTAACCTGATCCGGTACCTGATAACCTGATGAGGTACCTGATAACCTGATGAGATACCTGATAATCTGATCTGATACCTGATAAGCTGATCTGATACCTAATAATCTGATCTGATACCTAATAATCTGATCTGATACCTGATAATCTGATCTGATACCTAATAATCTGAACTGGTACCTAATAAGCTGATCTGATACCTAATAATCTGATCTGATACCTGATAATCTGATCTGATACCTGATAATCTAATCTGATACCTAATAATCTGATCTGATACCTGATAATCTGATCTGATACCTGATAAGCTGATCTGATACCTAATAATCTGATCTGATACCTAATAATCTGATCTGATACCTGATAATCTGATCTGATACCTAATAATCTGATCTGATATTTTCTGTTGCTAAACATGGATGCGAAAGTTTTAAAAGAATTGGTTGCAACGAGAAATGTCTTGAAAAAAAGCTTCGTAGTATAAAAACTGGTGAAATAGATACACGTGATCAACTAAGAGATACTTTCAAACCTATAAAAGACCCCTTAAATGAATTTATAAATAATTCTAACAATATCAATAGAATTATCGAAAAAGAAAAGAATGAGATGAAAACAGAAATTGAAGAAACTTACAGTCCTCATATTAATAAATCACCAATTAAATTGGAGACAAGCACACCAAAGAAACTTGTAGAAGGAGTAATATTTGATAATAGCAAATCATTCAATGATTCTAATGAAAGTAATAGTGACAATGAGGATGATGATAATTTTTACTCACAGAATTCAAATATTGAAGAGGGTTACACTGACTTATCAGTCTTGGAGGGCAGAAATGAATTAGATACTAACTATGGGCCACATAAAGATTTCAATAATGAATGGAAATTTGGTGATAGGAACCTCAAATTAAATGACGGTAAAATACAGGTTGGTGGTCAAATATAGGCTCTAACGCTGTTTTCCCTAATGTTTCATAAAACGCCGAAAAACTATGATAAATATGAACTAAAACTCTACAAAAAAATGTTAATTAGTATAAATGCGTACAGAAGAGAATATAAACCTGATGGTCAAATCAAGGGAACGAAAGCATATAAATATAAACATATTTTAAAAAGATGTTTAAAGAGAAAAACCAACAGTCTGTATCAAAAGTAATAGCAAATAAGACATCATCTAATTATAAAGGTGGTGGATTGATGCAATTTAACCCCCATAAACCAAACTATATATACTGGGACGATCCAAATGAGTTGGTAGATCGACTTCGTCTACTGATAGCATCACAAGCTGCTGGTCATACTAATCATAATAACGAGATTGTATCAATTATTAAAGAACTACGCGAAGCTAATATAATACAATAATATATATAAAGTATGTCTGTTGATAAGTTTGGACAATATCTAAACGGTACAAGCGATATAATTTCACTGAAAAATGCCCCTAGACTGTTGGGGTTCCTTATGGATAGGAACAACAACATCGATGTCAAAAACAAAAGAATCAAAAATGTGGCAAAGGCTGTGGAGGAAAACGATGTTATGTAAATTGTTTCTGCAAAATCAAATCGAAGAAATAGAATACAAACTATTAAAATACTTTAAGGAAGATAACAACAAAATGTATGATACTTTTAGAATTCAACTCGAAATGCTACAACATGCAACAACGTTACAGTTGGAAAAGAATAAGAAAATTGAAGAAAACATTTCCAAAATCAATAAATTTTTGGAAGATGGTTATCTACAAAGATTTGTTGAGAGCGTACAAAAGAAAAGTTAAATGAAAAGATTT
Source organism: Gymnocheta viridis (assembly GCA_956483585.1). Taxonomy (NCBI): domain Eukaryota; kingdom Metazoa; phylum Arthropoda; class Insecta; order Diptera; family Tachinidae; genus Gymnocheta; species Gymnocheta viridis. The sequence continues at coordinate 57,083,481 of OY101442.1, read as the reverse complement.
ATAGATTGGAAAATTACATGTTCGCATCAATAAGTAAAAGTTCATCAAGCAGATTACAACGTATCCAAAACAATTGTTAAAACTATAAACATGTCTGCAAAAAGAAATCTAGTTAACGAACTCCATAAACAAGCTCGAAAATCTTTTGCACGTCGTAGAGTTGTGATGAAAGGAATAGATGATCTCTGGCAAGCTGATTTAGTTGAAATGAGAAATTACTCTATAGACAATAAAAATTATAGATTTTTTTTAACGTAATTGATACATTCTCAAAATATGCATGGGCAGTACCGCTGAAAACAAAAACTGCTCTTGAAACAACACAAGCAATGCTAGATATTTTTCTACTGGGACGAGTACCAAAAAACCTACAAACAGAAGATGGTAAAGAATTTTTTAATAAAAACTTTGCGAAATTGATGGATAAGCACAACATTAATCACTATTCAACGTATAGCACAATGAAAGCATCAATAGTAGAACGATTTAATAGAACATTAAAAGGGACGATTTAGTTTTAATGGTTCGTATAACTGGTTGGATATCTACAAAGATCTATTAAAAGCATACAACAGTAAAGTTCATCGTACCATCAAAATGCCTCCAATTAAAGTCAACTCAACAAATGAGAAAAAATTATTATATACAGTATACAGTCATTTGAAGATGCATAAAATCTCGAAATTTAATGTTGGAGATCATGTGCGCATAAGCAAATACAAACATACATTTGAAAAGGGTTATACTCCAAATTGGACAACAGAAATTTTCACTATTAAAACAATTCAAAATACATATCCTGCAACATACATATTAGAGGATTATCGTGGTAATCTCATTCAAGGTGGCTTTTACGATGAAGAACTCTCAAAAACTAGATTTCCAAATACATATCTAGTTGAAAAGATTATTAAAACTAAAGGAGATAAAGCGTATGTTAAGTGGTTAGGATTTACTAATGAACGCAATTCTGGATAAGTAAAGATGCAATATTATTATATTTAGAATTATTGTATTAAGAATTATTGCATTTAGTATTAAAAATTATAATGTAAATTCAAAACAAAAAAGATTAAATTAAAATAAAAATGCTTTTTATAAACCATATTGTGTGTTAAACTTTATTCATATACAATCAAGCAGGCTTAATGTCAATAACACTTACTCTGAGCTCCAACTCATCAGAGTTATCTGCTAATTACTTCCCTCTTATTGAGTTAAATGGGGCACGCGAATGTGCTCTAACTGATTTTCATTCGTATAATAACATTCCAAATGTTGATGTCTACAACAATTTGTTTCATATAGGTGAAAATGTGATTGAAATATCAATTGAATCTTATGAATTGAATGGCATGGTTGATTATATAGAGAAAGAATACAAACGATATAGTAGAGAAAATAAAATTTTTATAGAAGCCAATAATAACACAATGCAGGTTAAAGTTAATAGCTCTACGAATCCAATATATTTTAATAAGGAAAATACAGTTGGAAAACTCTTATAATTCAACGATAAAATCCTAACTCCAAACGAAGCTCATTATTCAGATCTTCCAGTTAATATTTTCAAGGTGAATCTATTACGAATTGAAAGTGGTATCACTGTTAATACATATATGAACAATTCCAAATCGCATCACTACACGAGTTTCCGATTAATGTGCCTCCAGGCTATAAAATAGTTGAGATTCCTAGAAACCTCATTTATTTACCTGTGAAGTCCAGAGAGGTAGGTTCACTAACGCTACGAGTAGTTGATCAGCGATTTAATTAATTTTCGAGGAGAGAAAATAACAATAAGAATTCATTTAAGACCAACTAAATAATGTTGATATACAACTCAAGTATATCGAAAAATGTAACAACAGCAACAACATACAACCCTAAAACATTATCACAGCCTAAACCACAATTAAAAAGATCAGTTCATCAAAAAACGTTGACAGCAACAAATAAAAATTTTCTAAAGTCTCTTAATTTTAAACTCAAGACAAAATGAGTTCAATAATAAATGTATTGGATAAGCCATTATCTGATGAATTTATTAAAAATGGACTATCATACATATGTGCCATACCTACAATCTTACAACAATAATGATGAAATACGCATTTCAATACAAAATCAAGATTTGTACGTGTTACCTAGTGAAAGTTGTGGAAGGATCTGTTGTAGATGAGAAAACCTCTAAATCTACACCCAATTTCAAATTAAAAAACAACTTTGTGGTATATCTATTTGATGAAATTCGCTATGAGCTGAATGGCATTGAAATTGATCATACAAGATATTTAGGAGCCACAAGCACCATAAAAAACTTGGTTTCTTTATCACCAACGGAAAGCACAGGAATTCAGAATGCTGGTTGGAATAAAATTGATGATTTGAAACTTGTAAATGGCTACTTTAATTTCTATGTACCACTTAAGATGCTTTTAGGATTCGCTGAAGACCATAATAAAGTTATGGTTGGTTGGTTGGTTTACGTGGCTGCCCACTACACGTAGGCATTCAAGTAGAATCTATAAGATTCCTTTTTGAAAGGACCACTACACTCGTCGGTGTCAAACTATGTGTATCTAAGTACTTGGATACAGTGATTGATACTAGATCCAACCCGTCGCATTGAGATATCTAATAAGATCGCTCATTCCTATCTCTGATAAATCTGAAAGGTCCTCTAGTACATGATTGCCTAAAAACTTGTGTCTCGAGATATGCAAAGCCGGACATTCGCAAAGAAAGTGGAAGATTGTCTCCTCTTTGCTTTCTTCTCGACAACTTCGGCAGAACTCGTTGTAGGACAGACCTATCCTACTGGCATGTCTGCCAACCGTCCAGTGTCCCGTCATAACTGCAACGACCCTCGAGATGTCCTTGCGGTTTCTGCGTGTTAGTTGCATTGAGCGCTTATAATTATAGCAAGGCCACAATTTCTTTGCAACCTTGCACGTACTTATATTGCGCCATCTGCATTCAGCCTTATGGAAATAATGTTTGAAGATGCAGTTTCTAATGGTGCCAAACGGCGTGGCTACCGTTTCGGCGCTGGAGGCATTCAGAGCAGAGCCAGCCCTAGCCAGCTCGTCCGCCTGTTCGTTGCCTAAGAAATTGCTGTGTGCTGGAATCCAGATAAGGGTGGGATCAGTCTGATCACCCAGTCTAGATAGCATCCTCTTGCACTGCCCTACTAGGATAGAGGAGGTGGTATGTGATCTTAGGGATAGAAGCGCTGCTTGGCTGTCGACAAAGATGCCGACTTTACCTTGTACCTTCCTGTCGACCAGCATTCTGGCCGCTTCCCTTATAGCCAGAATTTCAGCCTGAAAAACTGTGGCTTCGTTAGGGAGACGGAAGGAACGTTCTATACCTAGATCATCTGAAAAGACTCCAGAGCCGACACCGCAGACCATTCTTGATCCATCAGTATATACTCTGACGTCATATTGTCTAACTATTGTACCTCCCTTCCACTCCCGCCTGGATGGAAATAGAACTTTGAACACCTTATCAAAGTTCAGATGAGGTATCATGTAATCAGTGGATTTCCTCAGCGTAGGGGGTAGTTGATCCAGGATTCTGGCGTGACCATACGACCTTGATCTCCACCACCCAGATGCCGCCAGTCTTGCCGCGCTGCTAGAGGATACCGCCAATACATGAAGGTCAATCGGAATAAGGTTAAGTAAAGCGTTCAGAGCCTCCGAAAGACTGGTACGTAAACATCCTGTTATCCCGACACAGGAGGATCTCTGTATTCTATAAAGCTGATCTACCACGTATTTCTTACTTGTGGCCGGCCACCAAACTACAGAGCCGTAAGTCAGTATTGGACGCACGATTGCTGTATACATCCATTTTAGCATGTTGGGATTTAAGCCCCATTTTGAGCCAAACATCCTACGGCAGGAATAGTAGGCAACCGTTGCCTTTCTAACCCTGTGTTGAACGTTCAGTTTCCATGAAAGTTTTTGATCTAGTATAACTCCTAGATATTTTGCGTTGTCCGATAGGGACAGTTGATGATTCTTCAGCCGAGGAAGTCTGAAGTCCTGTACCTTGGTCTTTGTGGTAAATAGCATCAGTTCCGTTTTGTTTGGGTTCACTCCTAGCCCACAGTCTGTAGCCCAGTTACTGAGTGTGCCCAAAGCGTTGGACATGATATCGCTAATCACGTCCGTGAACATCCCTGAGACCATTATTACCACATCATCCGCGTACGCCACAACTTTCACCCCCGCGGCATCTAATCTGAGAAGTATTGTGTTAACAACAAGAAGCCAGAGCAAGGGTGAGATCACCCCTCCTTGCGGTGTGCCTCTGCATGCCCATTTAGACCTCTCGCTGTTACCTAATTTCGCGGTGACATTTCTTGCCCCCAGCATGTTTATTATCCAGTGTATGATGTAATCCTCTACATCAGAGAGCATTTTGGATGGCTGTCACCGATACATTGTTGAAGGCACCTTCTATATCTAGGAAGGCCGCCAAGGTGTATTGTTTGTGTTCCAGAGATCTCTCTATGAAACCTACTACTTCGTGTAGAGCTGTTTCTGTGGAGCGTCCCTTAAGATAGGCATGCTGGCTATTTGAGAGCCTTGACGATCCCAGTAGCCGCTGCCTAATGTGGGTATCTAATAGTCTTTCCAGTGTCTTTATCAGGAAAGATGAGAGGCTGATTGGTCGGAAGTCCTTTGCGTCTTCATGACTTCTTCTACCGATCTTCGGAATGAATACGACTCTGACTTTTCTCCAGCTAGTCGGAACGTGACTAAGAGAGAGACAGAGTTTATAGAATTTAGAAAGCCAGGGGATGATGGAGCTTTTCGCGCTCTGTAACATCTTTGGCATGATGCCATCCGGACCCGGCGATTTAAACGGTGAGAAACTGTCAATAGCCCATGAGATTTTATCCGAGGATATTATCTCATAATTTACAGTCAATTGTTGCCCACTGATACAGCTGTTCGCACTATACATGTCCTTGCAGCCAGGAAAGTGAGTGTTAAGTAGTATGTCTAAGGATTCCGAAGAGGAATCTGACCAAGAGCCGTCCGCCCTTTTTATAAAAGTTGGACAAGAGTGATTCGTAGCCAGAATCCTAGCAAGCCTTGCAGAATCTCTGGTACTGTCTATGGACTCACAGTAGTTTCTCCATGAGTTACGTTTGGCGATTTTTATAGCTTTTTTATATATATTCAGCTTATCGCGATAGTGTTTCCACATTTTATTCTCGTAGCTTGTGTTGAAAGCCCTACGTACCTCCTTGCGTAGAATAGAGAGTTCTGAGTTCCACCAAGGAGGATAGCTTTTCCGGGCTTTTGTCAAGGGGCAGGAGATCTTAAAGGCTCTAGTAATAGCCTTGTGAAGATGTCCACATGGTGTTCAAGTCCTTCTATCGTATTCTCGATTTCTGGTACTCGATTTAGTTTTTGCTTTAGAATCCCGTTGAACTTATTCCAATCTGTTCTCCTCGGATTTCTAAAGCAATGTTTATTTTTGTTTTGAAGTCTGACTTCAAAGAGTATCCAATTATGATCCGAAAAGGATCTTTTATTGGACACCCTCCATTTGTCGATCAGAAATCTAAATTTTCCGTTCGTAAGAGTAATGTCCAAAACTTCTTCCCACCCTCTAAATCTGTCCGAGCTCGGAAAGATAAAAGTCGGCGAGTTGCCGGAATTACAAATTGTTAAGTTGTGAGAATTAATGAAATCTAGGATATGCTCACCTCTTTCGTTGATTTCACTACTGCCCCATATTGTGTGCCTAGCATTGGCATCACAGCATAAGATGATGTTCTCGTTGGCACCCATAGATGACATAACCGCTTTCAGCTCGTCTGGCGGTGCTGGTTTGTCATGTGCCATGTAGCATGATGCTATGAGGAAGCTTCTGTCTTCGGGCAGCTCGACCTTAGCAACTGTTAGGTCCGCTGAGCTGAGCTGTGTGCAGAGAAAAATGTTAATATGTTCCTTGGCTATTAGGCATGATCTTGGCTTACCGTATCCTTTCGCATAGAGCACATTGTACGTGGACAAAGGGAACCCCTTTACCACGGAGTTCGCCACCCAGGGCTCTTGCACCACGCAAATGTCGAGATTCTCCTCGGCTAGGAGAACCTTAAGATTATCTGTCGCACACTTGGAATGCTTCAGATTTATTTGAGCGATTTTTGTCGCCATTCTGTCGTCTATTGTTCGGTTGCCGGCTCTGCCAGCTGCATCCCAACCAGAAGGTTACTAGCTACCTCGACGACGTCTTCGTCTGTACCAGCAGAACTGGTTGGGCGGGTCACCTTGACCTTGGCGTCCCTCACACCGAAAAACAGCTTGGAACCTGCTTTTTCAACAGCCGTTGCGCCAGGTTCCGTGATGGAGAGGATGAGGCAGGTACCGCTGGTGCCGTGGTCCTCAGTACGAATGACCGACCAGTCATCCATCGGAATGCTAGGGTTCTGAAGCTTCAGACACTCTAGCATTCTTCCACCGTCTTTGCCCATTTTCGGTAACCAAACCCTTGCCCGCGGTCTCAATGGGATCTCCCCAGCAGGGATAAGTTTAAGACTTAACCCATCCCAAGCTTCACTAATCTTAGCGATGCTATTACTGAGGAACTCCCTTGAGAACACGTCCAAGCATCTGATTACCCTGTACCCCCGGTGTATCTCACCGGAGTCGAAACAAGGTGCCGGCTTGTCCTTATTGGCGATTACGTAATCCATTACGAGCTCCGCCAATTTGGATTCGATAGCCCCCCATTCCGTTATTACAGGAGCAATTTTGTCTTCCTTTTTGTTCACCAGTGCCACTAGCAGTTGGTCTCTAACTACCTCGTTAAAGGGCCTTCTTGTGGCTGATGACGTAAGTTGGGTATGAGTGGTCGTCTTCGCTGTGACCTTTCTCCTCTTCGGCGATTTTTCGCTCTCTGCCTGGGAGCGGTTACGTTTGGTGTTAGTGGCTCTGGATGTGCTGGGTATCGAATCCCTAACCTTTAGGTATTCATCTACCACAGCCTGGTATTTCACCTTATCCGTGGCGTCACGCTCATGAGTAACTCCATTCGCAGCATTCTTAGCAATCTTGTCAAGAATGAAGACGGCTTTGGAGTACTGGGATTTGAGGATATCTTTCTGGCTCCTCTTTTTCCTAGGCTTACCCTTCACCTGGCTCTCGGACTCGAGTGCCTGTGTATGGGTTTTTTTTGTTGGTGCTTGTAAGGCACGTTGTGCAGATAGTGGGGTACTGTGTCTTTTACCCTCTCTATCCGAGAGGCCGACTACTGTCTCCTGGCTGGAGGCAATGAGGTCGTCCTCTGAAGAGACTTCTTCCCTTCTGTGTTTTTGTTTATTTTTATTTATTTTTTGATTAGTGTTGTTCATAATTTTGGCCCCACGAGTATGCCAGTAAGGGGTGTGACCATCCACACAGTGACGGCGTGCGTGGACTAGACAAGAAAAATTACAACCGGCCCGTGTCTTGGCACCGGAGGGGGAGCTGCTAACGACTAGTCTTCTTTATCCACTAACTAGCCATTCAGATCCTCGGCACAGCCCCCTCCACCTTGATCTTACAAGTGAGGGAGAGACAGGATGGAATAGAGACAGGATGGGAGGAGATTGGGAAAGGATGAGGGGTGTGTGGTTAACCTTTAGTTGTGAAGGCCTTAACGAATCCTTACCCCAAGCCAGGCAATGTATATACAGCACCTGGATTGGGATGGGAGACTCAGCCAGCACTTAAGCCACCACATCGCGACAAGATTGTTAACCCGGTGGTGGATAATAAAGTTATACTAAATGGAAAGCATGAATTGATATTCTTACGTAATAAGAATGATGAAAATCTTCTACACTCGAACGTTTCTACTGAAAAAGCAAAACTTGCAATTTCACTCATCTCATGGAGAATTCCACACGTACAATTATCTGATCTTTGTAAGCTGAATATGATTAAAATTATTAGCAATGGTGCTTCTATACCGATGGCATTCCGTAGTTGGGATTGTCATGTAAATCCACAATTAAATACAGGAACAAGTCATATTTGGAATGTTAAATTAGCCGCAAGTAGAGAACGCCCCCGTTTTGTATTGATTGCTTTTCAACAAGAAAATAAGTTTGTTCATTGTGATCTGACCAATTTAAAAGTTCATTTAAATTCAGTATCATACCCATATGATGATCTAAATATTAAATTTAAAAATGAGCGTTATGCAATTCTATATGATATGTATCTAAGATTTCAACAGAGCTACTACATGAGGGAGTCTCAGCCGCTTCTCACCGCTCAAGAATTTAAAAATAATGCACCGATTATTGTAGTAGATGTTAGCCATCAAAACGAGTCGCTCAATAACGGACCAATTGATATAAAAATTGAATTTAAAACAGACACAAATATTGCATCAAAGACATTAGCTTACTGTATTCTTATTCATGATCGTATAATTGAATATATTCCTATAAAAGGACAAGTTTGGAAACTCTTATAAATTCAGTAATATGGAGGATAACAAGGATTTCATAGACTTGCAAGGTTTCAAAAATAATTCAAACAATTTTATTGCCAAAGAAGTAGCAGTTGTTTTCAGCAATAATGAACACATCAATTTCATTATAAAACCTCCATATGATTTCCTATGTTTATCGGCAAAAAAGCAGAGAGAAGCAAATTGGTTAACAAAAAACTATCATCATCTATACTGGAACGATGGATCAGTATCATTTCAAAGCGTTTGCAGATTTTTGAAAGGTGAAGAAAAGAAAAAATGGTTGAAAGAAATGATCCATCAAACAATTGTTAACATTGAGGATATTGCCTGCATCAACTTTAAACAAATGAATAGCAAGTATCCAGACGATTTCTACTGTGACTATCACAACTATGGTATTTGCGCCAAAAGAAATGCAATTTTACTTAAAAAAGGGACTTCAAAATAAAGAAAATACACATGTTTATTCACTGTTTTATATTAAAAAATTTTAAAATTTTTTTTATTTATTATTTTTTCTTAAAATATCTTAATAATAATACAGATTAAATTTTATAAATTAATAAAAATATGGAAAAAACTTTATACAATATTTGCTTTTTATTTACAAATGATTTTGGCATAGGTAAGAACGACAAATGAAATAATAATAAATAAATAAATCAATAATTAATAAATAAATTAATAATTAAATTAAATAAATAAATTAATAAATGAATAGAAACTAATAAAAACAGAATAAAATTAAATCGTCATTGTCATCTTACAGTTAATATTAAAAATAAAACATATTAATATATATCCATTGATTCATTAATTCTATCTATATAATGTCCCCCAAGCATGCTTTTTTATATTATCTTCCATATTTCTCTTGTCATCAGAAGAGCTAAGGACTACTTTATATAGTTTTTGAGTATACAACTCATGTGCTTTGGATCTGAATAAAAACATTTCATCTAACAAGATCTCACTTTCAAATAAACATTTCTTGTAGTCATTAATGGTCAACTTTTTAATTACAGACTTTTTAACCCCCTTTGATTTTTTAACATCTTCCGAGTGAAGAGTCGGCAGAGAATACATTTTTGATCTTAAACCTACAAACTCTGTCATTATATCTTCATTGTTTTCATCTTTCATCATTCCTAAAACCTTCTTATTGAGTAGCGGTAAATGAAATTGATTATCTATAGGATATTCTGATGTGTCAAAATTCAAACTAATATCGTTACGGATGTCATCGTAAAAATCATCAGTTTAAATCGAGTAAATAAAAGAATCGGTATCCATATAGTTGAGAGAAATGTTATCTCCGAATTTAGGCTTCATGAAACCATAATGGAAATCATACATTTTCCACGTGGATAACTCTAGTACTGTAAAGCCAACATATATAGGTTTATTATACTCTGGTTCCATTTTTTTAAACTCCACCGCATACATATCACCAGAAAATTTTGACAAATGCATAAAATTTGGTTTTGCAATTAATGCTCTGAGACCCAAATGATTTCTGTTTGTTGATTCCCATGATGAAGTAATTCTAATGTCCCTACGTTTTTCAATGTTTTCCATTGTCTTCCCATAAACAGCATTGTTTATAAGTTTAAAAAAATCTTTTTCAAAGTTATTTTTAGCATTTGTTCTATGGAATGTATTTAAATCAATATATATTTTAAGCCAAGGGGAATGTCTAAATTTAAGGATTCTACGGATTTGTTTTAAGATGATACCATTTAAAATGGCTTGTTTTAGAAGTCTATAATGTATGGATAACTCTGCAATAAATTTTTTGATTTTAGATCCTCCAACTGTTTTATTTTGAGGACAAAATGGTAAATCATTGTGTAGATCATGTATTGAGTCGGGATACTCTATATCCACCTCTAATATGTAACCATATTGTGATGTATCAGATATTTTTTCCACATCAAAATCAGGATCACATACCCACTCAAATTCTCCACAGGGAAGATATTCTGACATTGCCCACCCATATAAATTATTCGCATCTAAATACATTAAATATTCAGATGGTTTTGTAACATCAAAATCTTCTAAATACTTATGGTTGGCCTTAGAATATCTTTGTGAGCATTGAACTAGTCCACCTCTTATTCCATTTTGCATGAACATATACATTACGGAATCAGTAAACAGTTCTAACGTAACTTGAGTGGTTTTGAGCGTAGCATCCTAAGATAGACCTGGTGCTGGAAAAACAATAAGATTTTGAACCCAATTGTAAAGAAAAATCAAAAACATACATAAAAACAGACTTAAATATATAAAAGAACAAAAAATAAAATCTAATATACCTCATTAATACAACGATACCAAAGTGATCGCAACATACACACAGATACACTCTCATACACACGCTATGACGTCAGTGATGACGACATACCTAAAATAATCAGATATACACAAATTCTCTACCAACAAAAAATATCTCTGCCTACATACCAACATTATGTGACGTCAGTGATGACAACACACCTAAAATAATCAGATATAAACACACTCTCTGCCAACAAAATACTTCACTGCCACGATTCCATCAGCAACACACCAAACAACATAAACACACACCCCCGCTATGACGTCAGTGATGACGACACACCTAAAATAATCCTATATACACATTCTCTGCCAACAAAAAATTCACTGCCTACATACCAACATACTATGGTGTCAGTGATGGCGACGCATCTAAAATAATCAGATATACACAAATTCTCTGCATACCATACCAAACATACTATGACGTCTGTGATGACGATGCACCTAAAATAATCAGATATACACACATGCTGTGCCAACAAAAAATTCACTGCCCACAGTGGCTGAAAATCGTTTTTCATTGGCCAAAAGTATTTTTTTTTGTCACCGATTTTTAAAATTTTTACGCCCTTTTGTAGCTAATATATCCAGAATAAGGTAGCCAAAAAATTAGGTTAAACTATTGATAATTGTGAGCGTGGCATGCTGTCAAACTCAACGGTTTTTTTTTAATTTCACAAAAAGGTGTTTTTCTTTTGTTTTTTATAAAAAATAAATGGTTACTACTGGCAAGCTATCATCGATAATGGCCTGCGGTCTTTTTAATAATGTTGGTAGGATTATAGTCTTTAGTTTTTGTAAGTGGTCAGAGCTCTAGCGTTTAATATTAAGGGCGTTACGGAATATTTATGAAACTACTATATTTTTCTCAAATTTAAACTTTAGTGGAATAGAACTTCTAGGGAACAAAAGGGAACAAGAAATGTATACCACCCGGAGAAAGGTGAAAGTGTCCTCTTTACCGCTATATATACTTTTGCACCCGTGACGAGCCGTGTGTAGAACACTTTTTTCATTTTAATGAAATTACTCCAAAGTACTCGTATACAATGGTGTATATAATTTTCACTTTTTTGCCTAAAAGTTTATGTTTTTTACTTTAGACTACGTAAAACTAAAAAAATTAAATATAATACCTGCGAAAGGGTTTAATGGCTTTGTTTTGATCAGCCAAAAATTGGTAATAAAATTATCACAAATTATCATAAAATTCTACAGTAAACATATGATCTGTTTCTAAATTTACCTGTTATCAAATGTTAGGGTCAACCAAAGTCATAAGCAATTTTATAACAATAATCGGGACATTAAACCACTAAAAATAAAAAAACAACCCAACAACAACAACAAATATTGGCGAGATACTAATCAGTTTTACCTGATATTAAGGTCTGGATAACGTGCAGTTTTGTTTAATTTAAGCTCTACCTGCTATGAAATTAAAGATCAATGTGTGAATAACATGTATCTAAAAATGTATAAAACTACGGATTCGATAAGGGATTACTCAGTAATAAGTTAATCCTCTAGGTGTACGGGTAAAACATAACAGACGCAAATAAAAATATTCACAAAAATATGGAGAGCTTCAGTTATAACGAACTGGCGGAAGAGTATTTTAGAAACAAAAACCAGGAAGATGTTCTTAGTTACGTTAAAATAAAATTAAACTTAAATTCGTGTAGCACCGAAATGCAAAAGCAATTATATAATTTCGTCAAAGCACTAAAAAAACGCTACAAAGAAGTTCGCTACAGTAAACAAAACTTTTATATAAAAAGTGCAAACTGGTTAGGGGGCCAACTTACTGTCGCTGCAGAAACAGCAAAGCAAGATTAATTAATTTTCCCGCTATTTTACTTTGAAAAACTTAACAGCAACCAGAAATTTTAAGTTGCCAATACTTACTATTTGGCAATTGAAGTTGATAGAATTCAGTCGCTATCTGTAATATTCTTTTGACTGGCAATTACCAATGCAACTTAAGTTTGGTTACCATCCAATATCGACCCATCCTTCTTATATCAAATAATTCCATGATTAATTTTCCTAAGCAATCCCGTTTTCTGTTTGTTTCAAATTCAACACGATTTTTATTCAAGTAAGGCAAAAATAACGTTTTCTTTCTATGCAGTTTCTTTTATTTGGCCAATTCAGTCAACGACTAATAAGTTATGACCTGTAGTATCATTTATTAATACATACATATATGTAAATTTACATGTACATGTTTTTATACGTAGTATTTATGTATAGTAACTGTTATATATATGTATGTTAACATGCTCATCACTATCATAATTTACTCATCTTCCCTCTTAATGTAATTCTTACGGCCAATAATTGACTTCGCATTTAAATGCCATTTAGCTAATTGCCACTTAAATTTAAGTTGCATTTAAATACAGTTTGAGTTTTTCATTGTGAAATTATTGTTTGTATTTAATTACGATAAAAAAAAAAAAGCCTCACGAAATTCTCTCAAATTTCTTAGAGAAACAGCTGTTGAACAAAATTAAAGAAAAATTTCTAATGTGGATTCTTTTTCAGGATGAAAATAACAACAATGATAGGTTGCTGCAATGTTTTAAAAGTTTAAAAAAATTTTAAAAACCATAAAAAAGAAGAATAATAATAAAAGTCCAAATTTCACTCCAAAAGATGTTCATTTTTCAATGTCCGCAAATTTTTTGTTTACTTCGTTGCGCGAAACACCAACACGCAAGCAAAAACAAATGTTTGTGTATGTGTGTGTGCAAAACTTTTTATGAGACTTTAAATGCAGAACAATGGTCATTTAAGTTTTATTTAAATGTCACATAATTTTGTACTGAAAAAATTAAATTGGTACTTAAGTGGCATTTATAGATAAATGACACTTAAATGAGTAGTCAATTATTGGGCCTTATTGTTTTAAGCTTCAGTGCATTATCATGAATGTTAATAAAGTCAGTTGTTATTCTAACTCCATGCATTTCAATACACAACAGTAACTGTTTCCAAAAGCTTGGCATGTGCCTAAAATTTTTTTGAGTGTAATGTACATTCGACGAATAAATATAATTAATATTTTTCCTAACATAGCAAAAAAATTATGTACTTGTTGTTTCATTAATATACCTTTTTTTTAATAGGGACATGTTTTAGATTCTTTAGCCCGAAAGTATCTTTGGGATATCGGCCTTGACTATGAACACGGTACGGGACATGGAGTTGGCCATTTCCTGAACGTTCACGAAGGACCTATGGGAGTAGGTTTCCGTCCGATGATAGACGATCCTGGTTTGCAGGAAAATATGATAATTTCTAATGGTAAGAACAATTAAACAATTTTTGCGTAAAAATAATATTAATGTAAACAAAACGCCACTCATTAAATTTTGATTCCAAAACCATTTTTTATCAGTTGAATCTTGAAGTCTTTGGACGTGCCAGTTAGTTTCGCAATTGACAAAGTAGAAATATTTATAATACAGTGCAAAACGGATATAAAAATATCTAATTAAAAAAGCGGTGATCTAAGAAATTTGACCAAAAACTCGTCTATTTACATTTTCTCGGTAGAAAAACTATTATATATAAGAAAATCGGTTGTAAAAAAACAAGAATTATAAAGGCCCAACCATAACGTGCATTACCTTGAGCTACTGTTAACATTGAACGAAAAGCCTCTCAAATGCATAAGTGAACCCAAACAGACTTTTAGATAGCCATAATGTATTTATATGAACTTATGTTGCACATGCATTTTTTTGTGTAATTCATATCGAAAAGATAAAAAATTGCTGAAGTGTTCATTATTGAATTGTAAACAACTTTGCCATTTTACCAATTAGCTTGGACGTAATGCATTAAATTTTTTTGTGAAAATTTGCTGTTTGAAAACAAATTTTAATATTTTTGGGTGTAATAATTTAATTCACTTTTGTATAAGTCCCATTAAGCAAGGCCTACAAAATCTTTAAGATTAAAAACGCAAATAGAAATTTTAAGCGTTTGCTATTCGTGAAATCTTACAAATTTAAAGATAATGAATGAATTCCAAATTATATTTAAAACAAAGTGTGGAAAAGAAAATAATAAAGAGACATATAATAGAAATTGAAGCCCAATGTAAGTAGTTTAAACCCAGTTTATTGTGACCCTGTCGTTATTCTTCACTCTTGTGATTATGTAGTATTTAGTCAATATTAGGTTTGTAGATTAAAAGTTGTATTTGGGCATGAACTTGCATAAAGGTTCAAATGTGAGTGTGTTTCACAAGGTGTGTATCATATGTGGAAATTTAAATTTCGCCAGCGTTTTTCAGCAAACTCCCTCAATTGCCATTTTATTTTAGCTCAATTTTCGATTAGCCGTGGCGGAATAGTTTCGTTTTGGCAAACGAACGGGCGCAAAGATGATGTGCTAACAGATTGGATACTTCGAAGAATTAATAAAAATCTAAATATCAAGAAGATAAGTAAATTAAATAAAACAAAAAGTGTATAATAACTTATCAAATATAAAAAATATTTACCGAAGTACAATAACAAATTAGAGAAATTTAAACAAGCCTATTCAAAGTGGGTCTCAACAAATATGATTATCAATATTGAGAAAAATGACTACGTTATCCTACCATCAAATATTGTTGGACATCCCAGTTTAACCTACAATGAAGGCAGCTTGCAATTAAAGCGAAAACTAGCAGCTGCTTTGTCATTAGAGCACAATCATAACACATCGCTTCTGGTTTATGCTGCTGGCGTTTTTTTATACCCTTCTCCAAAAAATTTGGAAAGGGGATATATAGGTTTGTCATTCCGTATGTAATTTCTTCATTATTCATTTAAGACCCCATAAAGTATATATGTTCTGGATTGAGCGAATTTCCGTCTGTCCGTCTGCTATATTTTGGTGTAAGTAGAACTATGGCCTCACACAACATTGAGTCATAAATTTTATACCATTCTCTTGGAATTTTTCATAAAATTGTTCGGTTTAAAAATAACAAAACTCGGCCCAATAATTAATGAGATATAGCCAAAAGACTACTTTTGTTATATTTCCTATTCTGTTGTTTTTGTATGGCCCCAACTGTCCTATGGTCAATTTTATGAAGCAGATCTCTTGTTCTACGAAGGTTTAGACTGAAAATAATTGAAGTCGGTCCATTAACGACTAAAATATGGGCAAAAAAATGGTATTTGAAATTATTTTACTTTTAAATTTTTTTTTAGTAGCGTTGGGATTTAATCCAACAACCTACTGGTTGGTATTCACAAGCGCTTCTTATACACCACAGAGCCGTTGTATCTTTCATAGTAGTTTACGCGTTTAAGTACATAATATAGCTTATCTATATATAAATAAGCAAGTGAAAACAGTTAAGAACCATTTTAACTGATTTAAACTCAACGTATTCGCTTGATTTTTTTTGTTTGATAGATTGTCAATAGGATCAGTGCAGAATGTATTTTTTCTTCTACATTTTTGTGTCTAAGATAGTTAAAAACAGTTAAGAATATTAGCCAATCATAAAGCCATGATCTCTCTTTCTATCTTAATTTGCTAAAAAAAATTACAACAAAAAACTCAAAATTAACTAAATTAAATTTGGCTTCGCAACTCCGTAAACACTCAGAAGGAAAAACTTGTTTTATTTTTTCATTCTATTCTTATATCCATCTTTGTATGTACTTAAACGATTATTACTGAAACTAATAAAATTTGGATATTTAAATAACGAGTAGGTTTTATTAAAGTTAAATACATTATAGTACTGTATTATTTTTCTTTAGATGCTTAAAAATAATATATTTGTTTAATTATTAATAACTTTGATTAAAGTTAAATTCACCTACAGCACAAAGTAAGTTTTATATTTTTGGTTTATTTTGTGTCCATTTTGTTTTTTTTCATTGTTTTAATTATTTTTCTGTGCTTTAAATTACTGAATATACTGGAATGTTGGAATGTGATGGAATGTTTATATTATTAGGCTAGCATATTCGTACATACATGTGTGGTCTTTCTCATGGAATAGGGAATAGAAACATTAAAAACGATTAAAATTTGTATTTAGTAGTTAAGAAAGTGATTTAAGAGAGTGGTTTACCCTGAAGTCTATACATATATTTGAACATCTATATATAAATAGGCAAAGACACATTTTTAGATCCCTCTTTCTCCTTTGTTTGCAAACCGATTTAGTTCATTCTTTTGCCCAGTGGTAAACAATGTTGAGCTTTATTGACCCGATTATACATTATATAAATCGGTTCAGTAATAAAGGAATAAAAGGCTCATAAAGTTGATACCACTACAAATGCTAAAAATACAAACGTACATGCAACTTAAATGATTGTGTCGACCGTTTAAGTTGTAAGTCAAACAATAATTGAATTTCTTTATTAAAAGCTTTTCCATATTAACATAAACTACGTACATTTTGTTTATCTTAATGCTACACAAAATATTCTTATCAATACTTAAATGTATCTTGTTCAGTGGCAGAGAAGATTCATCGAACGGACCGTTTATGCAGAATTGCATAAATGGTTTTTTCTTTAAGACTTGAAGTTATTAAACAAAGAGAATTTAATATACGCAATTGTTTGGGTGGTCTTGCAAAAGACATTAAACAAAAAGTATCTTTGTTTAATGTTCCTCTGACCGAATTGTCAGAGGCAAGTCTGTTGAGGGATTTGTAGGTGATGTGTGGGGTACACACATAACTCCTCCCCCGTTAAGATTCGAGTCCCTTCGAATGCCATTACATTTTTTAATCTTAATAAATATATAATATAAAATGAGTGCAAAAAACAGTAAGTACAATATATAGAAATGGTAATTATTTTGTTGTGTTTCTATTGCTTCCGTTACTTATTCCAATTTTGAAAAATTTAACTTCGGCAAAAGTTCCGTAAGGTTTTCGGGCAAGGAGTTTAAATTTGGAACAATTATGTTGAACCGGCTCTCAAATCTTTTGACTTTAAAGTCTCCAATGGAGACTTCGCAATTTTCAAAACCTACTACATAAAAAATTCGTGCATGAATCGAACAAAGTGTCGTTTATATTAATCAGTAGCAAATTACCGACATCAAATTCTAAAATTGTTTTTTTCTTATTCTCTACCTTACGGCAAGAATCATAATTATTCTTGAGGAGATTTCCCAAACAGGAATCAACAGGTTTCATTTTTCGTAGCAAATTTTCTTTCCCCACAAAATATGTTCTATTATATACAGTCACAGTCTTAGCTATTTCTGAACTGATTTCCATGCCATTGAAGTCCGGAACCGGAATTATTATTTCGCTCATATACTCTCCGTCCATAAAGTTTGGAACTTGGAGGATAAATACTATTAATGTGTTATCTATAGAGCCCATATTGCTCCTAATATGTCTTAGCTTGAGGCTATCAATTGCAAAATGATTTATTTCTTCATTTGTTCGGAAGAAATTGCTGGCTATTCCGTATCTAGACATAACCATATTTTCCTGTACTTGGCTAATTTTATTTTTGACTTCATTTATTACCAAAATGAAGTTGTTATATTTTGTGGGTTTTACACTCTCACTTACGAGGCCAGAATAAGTTCTATTGAACAAAATTTTATTTTGCTCAACTATGAGTCTGATACTTTCCAAGTAACTTTGCATTTCATTATTTATCTTTATGTGTTTGTTAATACTGCTTATAATGTTTTTCTGGTTCAGATCTATATTTTTTTAAAGTGATTCTCAATTCTCGATCTATCCTCGTCATCCATATTACCGAAAAGCCAATTTATTACTCGCCCTCCTACATTTATCAAGGCCCGTTTACTTCTTGTCCCAGTGTGGACGTTAAGTGTTTGCAAAGAGTGTTCCAATTCGCTTAGTTTTTTATTAAGGCTAAAAATCAGCCAGCCATCGCCTACGTCAAAATTCTTAGAAATTCCTACCCTTAATTTCTCTATAGTCGCTCTAAAGTCGTTTATATCAACAATGTGGATTAATTCTGTAAAATTTTGTATTATATTTACGGCTTCTCCCTGCAAGACAACAAATCCGCCCTGGGTATCAATTTTTCTTATTTCCACTGCCGAATCAATGGAGTGCGTTTCCCACAGCACCAGGAATATAATTGTTGCCAGTTTCATTGTCCCCTGAAAAGGATTTTAAAGTTCTTTTAATATTGGTTAAGTCAATTTTGTTGGGGTTATTGGGGTTGTATTTTAAAAATCGTCTCGCAGTTTTTTGTCTTGCTGCAACAGGATTCTTAATATATAGGTCTTTGTTATTATACTTAGGTACCTGTTCTCTTTTTGAGTTTATTCTATTTATAATCTTTTCCTTTTTTATACGCATTTTTTCCGCAATCTCAGAGTAGTCCAAATCTGAACGATTCAGAAATTCTATTGGTTTTAGCCCAGTTGTGGAGTGTATGGTATCATTATAAAAGCCTATAGCTCTTATTACCAGTTCTTCGATATCGATATTTTCATTGTTACGCTTTAAAATACGAATGTGTTCAAATAATGAAAGGTGCATCCTTTCAACGTCGGAGTTCCCCGTGTGGGAATAGGGTGTCGTAAAATGTGTTTTAATATTTTTTTCTGAGCAAAGTAACTTTATCAAAGCGTTGTTAAATTTATTATCCATGACGAGTAGCTCGGGTTTTCCGAGAAGTGCTATTCGTTCCTCTATTTTGACCTTTATTGTGCACATATTTTTATCTGTAACTTTGTGCACAGAGCCCAACTTGGTGAATTTGTCTATAGTGGTCAGAAAATATGTCCTATGAACTTGGAAAATATCCATATGGACTATCATATTGGGTCTGACAGGGGTAGCAGTATGGTTAAAATATTTACGATATGGGTTACGGTCATATTTGCCCTCGTTACAAGTCTGACATGAGTTAATGTATTTATTAACATATTTTATTAGGTTTGGGTAAAAATAAGAGTGTTTTATTTTTTCAAAGTTTTCTAAAATTCCTCTATGATTAGTAGAGTTGTGGATATTGCCTATCGTCTCAAGAACTTCCTCTTCATTCGACAAATCGAGTGCCAATTTGGTGCATTTTATAAACCTCAAATGTGTATCGTTCTGATACAAGGCTGTTAATTTTTCCTGGACTATGTAATATAAATTATCTGGGAGTTCGGAATATACATCGACTTTTCCCCTACGGAGTGTCCGTCTAAACAGATCGTTTAAATAGTGGTCTTTTCGCAAGTCGTTTCTACAAACATAAATTATCCTGTATTTTCCATACAAAACTTTCTGTTCTACTTGTTTTCTATCAACGACTCGAATTTGTGTTCTATATTTATTAACAATAGAATCACTTATATAAAAATTGGTACTTAAGTCATCCTCCTGGCGACTATGTACGGTTTCCATATCTTCGGAAACCTCGAAAAGTGATTTAATATCACAATCCTCATCCTCTACCTTCTCTAGCTCCAAACGACTAAGGAAATCGGCCACATTATTGTCCTTTCCCTTTATATACTCCACGTCAAATTCGTATTCACTGAGCAAGATTTTCCAACGGCTCAGTCTAGAATTAGGCTCTTTTAGAGAAGACAGCCATTTCAGAGGTTGCTGGTCTGTATGGACCGAAAATTTTTTCCCGAACAAGTAGGGACGGAAATATCTGGCTGCCCACACTATAGCGAGGAGTTCCTTCTCAATCACGCTATAATTCCTTTCGTCATTATTTAGAGTTCTGCTAGTATAGCAAATAGGTTTATTTTCCTGGCTAAGGACGGCGCCTAATGCCGTATTGCTAGCATCCGTAGTAAGTACAAATTTTTTGTTAAAGTCCGGATACGAAAGAATGGGGGGATTAGTTATAATTCTTTTCAGTTTATGAAAAGACTCCACATATAGGGGGTTGTCAATATTGATCCTGACGCCCTTTTTCAGATATTTTATCATAGGACCCGCGACGGAAGAGTAATTTTTAATAAACTTCCTGTAATAGCCAGTTAGGCCAAGAAAAGATTTTATTTGTTTCACGGTATGTGGAATAGGGACGTTTATTATGGCTTCAATTTTAGAAGGATTGGGCTTAAGGCCATTCCTAGTGACAATATGTCCCAGAAATTGGGTTTCTTTAGCAAAAAAATTACATTTACTCATCTGGACCTTTAGATTGTGCTCATTTAAAGCAGCGAAAATTTTATTAAGACTATCTAAATGTTCGTTCAAAGATGACGAAAAAACCAATATGTCATCCATATAGATGACACAAATCTGGTTAATGTAATCACGTAAGACGTGATTCATCATGCGCTGGAAAGTAGAGGGCGCATTCTTTAGGCCAAAGGGCATTCTGATAAATTCAAAATGGCCCATGGGTGTAGAAAAAGCCGTCTTTTCGATGTCTCTTTCCTCCATCCTAATTTGGTAAAAACCTTTTGCAAGGTCGATTGTGGAGAAGTATTGCGCCCTACCTAATTTATCAAAAAGCGAATCGATATTTGGCATTGGAAATTTGTCGTCCACCGTAATGGTATTAAGCGCCCGGTAATCAATACGCCATTTTAACTTTCCGTGATTGTCCCGTTTCTTAGGTAAAATCCATAAGGGCGAATTGTAAGGGGATTTGCTGGGTTTAATAATCCCTTGAGCCAACATTTCGTTTATCTGAGTCTCAATCTCCGTTTCATGTATTTTAGGGTACCTATAGATCCGTGAATATACTGGCTTTTCAGACGTTGTTACTATACTATGTTTTATGGTATTTGTCATAGTTAACGCCTGGCCCTCCTGGTAAAATGTTGGCTTGTTACATTGAATAAATTTCATTAAGCTTTTTTTTTCTTCTGCGTTCAGATTGCAAGGCATTTCGATATTGCGAAAATCTATATTTTCTATCTCTAGACCGGCACTTTCGTCGAGGTTTATATTAGCGGTTCTTTGACAGAACGAAATTTCATTATTATTTACTCTTAATGTCATATTCAAAAAATCTATCACCATGCCCAAAGGCATTGACCGACATTGTCCTGTTTCCTGCATTAAATTCTAGAGGCATATTTACTATTACCTCTTATGTAACCAGTCTTGTACCAGTTATCGTATTTAGTTTTATTATATTTTGTGTATTTCTTTTTGAGAACAAGCTCCCAAAAGTGTCCCTATCGCCCAACGTAGTTGCGGCACCACTATCGATCAAGCATGTAAATTTTTTATTATTGATAGTTAATAATATTATTGGCAATTGGGATCCAGAGGCGGTGCATGAAAATTTTCAGAAACGTTAATGTTAGATACGTCCATAGGTTCAGGACGGTTGTTATATCTATTTTGAAATGAAGTATTTTGGGTATTATTGGATCTGTGTTGATATGAGTCGTTCGGATAACGAAATCTATTCTGACTTGAATTATTCCTGAAACCGTTCTGTATATTCTTATTATTTCGGGGAAACCAATTTCCATTATTAGAAATTTGTGGTCTATTAGGAAACCTTTGGCGTTCGTTGTTTGGTTTCTGATTTCTGACAAAATTTCTGTTAGTATCTATACTTTTCCTACCTTTTATGTATATTTCCTTAATAAGGTTATTTTCGATGTAATACGAATAGGCTGCGCTGATAGTAGTTACCTGATTTTCGATTAACAATGTTTTCACATGCAACGGTAAAAGATTCAAATATATGTCGAAAATTAGCCTTTCGTTAATGGTAGGTGTAAATGACCCACTTTGATCTGGGTTTAGATTATATTTAGTGTTCATCAGACTCAATATTTCATTTAACTTATAATGCAGTTCCTCAATGTTTAGAGCAACTACATCCATGGCCTGGTTTCTGAGGTTAAGGAATGATTCCCTTACACCGAAATCTTCTTTAAGTTTTAACAAAATTTGATCCCATGTGGGTGTAACGAGGCACTCCACAGATTTTAGGGCTTTGCCCTGAAGGCGGTTCGCTAGAACAGATCCAATTGTTGACTTATTTTCTTCGGAGACCAAAGAAAGTACCGAATTCACATCTCTTAAATAGCTTCTCAAAGCATATTCAGAGGTTCCACTAAAGGGGGGAATGCTCCGAGCTTCCCTTAAACCTTCGGCCAATGTTAGAGCCATTATACTTTATGTATTCGATGATAAAAAATTTTTTTTTTATATTGGAAGAAGTACAAAAGAGCAAAAACTTTCGTAATAGGTTTCTCCTTTTTTCTCTTTTGTATTTATTTTCTTTTCTTTCACTTATTGTTTTTTATTTTTAGTAAAAAAAATTATACCTTATAAATTTTAAATAGAATTATGTTTATATGAATACCTTAAAATTATTAGTCTAGTGTATTAATCCAGTGCTCGGCTAACGGGGTTTCTTCCTTGAACGAGTATATTTATTTGTTGTGAATAGGTAGGTAGCAGTACTTAGCTGACTGCTTTTCTTCCTTCATATAAAAGGATTAGGATATCTCAGTATTCATTTGTTGTGGTAAATGTTGATTTTGTCACTAGTTGAGTTTTTGTTTTCTTTTTATAAATGCATTGTATTACACAAAAATTTGTTGCGTATATCTTTTTTGGGGTTTTTTTTTAAGGGTATAGGAAAATGCACAATGTCAATTTAACTTTGTAAAAAAAATTAACTTGTCGACATAGTAAGAATTTTCTTTCAAAAAGTTTCCTTTTCCTTTTCTTTTTTTTAATATTGTCAGTGTTGTATTGTTCGTAACAGAAAAAAATATTTTATTATATTTTATTTTATTATTCGTTCTAAGATGCAAAATTTTTCTTTTGCACTTTTTAATTGATTTTATTTTATTTCTTCTTTTTTTTCCAAGGATGCAATTTTTCACTTTGCATCCTACCGACTGCGTCACTTAAATGATTGTGTCGACCGTTTAAGTTGTAAGTCAAACAATAATTGAATTTCTTTATTAAAAGCTTTTCCATATTAACTTAGACTACGTACATTTTGTTTATCTTAATGCTACACAAAATATTCTTATCAATACTTAAATGTATCTTGTTCAGTGGCAGAGAAGATTCGTCGAACGGACCGTTTATGCAGAATTGCATAAATGGTTTTTTCTTTAAGACTTGAAGTTATTAAACAAAGAGAATTTAATATACGCAAAAGACATTAAACAAAAAGTATCTTTGTTTAATGTTCCTCTGACCGAATTGTCAGAGGCAAGTCTGTTGAGGGATTTGTAGGTGATGTGTGGGGTACACACATAACTTGCATTCACTTATGTAAGTATTGGTTCAAGCAAAGCGATGAGAGTGTTTAAGAGTATCTACATACATACATATGTATATATGTAATAAGGTTTTTTATAAATGTGCGTGTTTGTATGAAAATTTATTTGTGTTATTGTTTTTTCCCTGGGGAAGGGAATAAGTAATTAGGTAGTTTCTTCTGCTTAAATGAATGCAACAAAAATAGATATACATACGTTTAAACTGGCGGTCGAATTTCGACCACTGGACCTACTCTAGTTTATTATAAAATACTAAAACTTCAAATTCTTGATGGAAATTGGTGTGGTTGTTGTAAATTGGCCCTTTTTTGTCACACATACATCAATACTGAAATGCGTTCTTGGGCACATGTACACATTGTGTGTATATACATGTGCCTAACTAAACAATCGTAAAGTAAAGATTTGTTGTTTTGTTTTTGTTTTTTTCTTTAAACTTATTTTTGTAAGTTTATTAGTATAATATCATGCATGCATATTGCAGTATTTTTTATCGCTTATATTTCTTTGCTTATATAAATAACCATAATTCTTTTTTATATTATTTATATTAAAGAAATGCTTCGTCAAGACACTATGTACGAGTAAATATACAAAATCAATGAAATTGAATTTTAGTTTTGTTTTAAAAATGTATTAATATTTTATTTTTATGACTATTTGTGATTTCAGAAGAAAGGCAAAATTGTTGCTTATATCCTGTTTTATACTTGTGTAATTTTAATTATTTTCTATATTCAGGTGCAGAGCGTACTTGCAGTATATCAGAACCCGGTATTATTATTGTATTTGTACATTGTGATAAAAAATCTTTTGACAATTAAAATGTTGTTTGAATACTCAGTAACACATAACAAACCAGAAAAATCTCTTCCCGGCTAGAATTTGATAAGAAATGTTTCTTTCATTCAGTAACATCAGTGAGATAATCTTCAAAAGTACTTCAAATAATTGCCTTTTCTATAAAATAAAAGCAAAGAAACTAAAACATTGAAAACCCCGCGAAAATAGCGCATATTCTAAAAATTGTAACTGCAATATTGGAAATTATTCCCAAAATTTATTTAAAAAAAATTATATAATTAGCAATCGGCAGCTAAAAGTCTTAAAAAATCTCTAAAATGCCAAAAATTCTTAAAAATATGCGAACATCAGAAAAATTGTATGATTCAATATTGATTAAAAAATAGCAAAATTATAGAGTAAAAAAACTTACAAAATATCATTTCCATTGTGAAAATTAAACTTTTATTAAAAACTATTTTGCATTTGGAATAAAAATTTAAAATGCATTTGTATTTTGAATAAAAGTATTGCAAATACCTACTTTCCACAAATTTATATTTAGCTTCTTGATTGCATTATCCAGGTGAGTAATTTAATGTGGGCTTAATTAAAATGTATTGTAAGGATAGTTCGCAATTCATCAAATATTTTTCAAACAATCAGTTCATATCGTATACATACATATGAACTTTGGATTTTTTGATCGGAATGTTTGGGGAAAATTTCCAAAACATTTGTAAAGCGTAGCGATAATAGTTCGCGAGCTGTACCGCGTCTAAAATAGTATATGCATACATATTTGTATTTTATTTTTTTGCATATTTTCGTATTTTCCCTAATTCAACATATACAAAATGATAAGTTAGGATCTTAGGAGATAAAAATTCACTTATACATATTCATATAAAATTAACTGGTCTTACATTCATTGAAAACACCTAAGAAATCATAGTGTTGCGGAATATCGCATTGTCGATAGCACGCCCTACGCAATTTATTAGCAAAATATTACGAAAATAAACCGATTTGAGAGAAAAAAGCTTTCTGTTTGCAATTTGATCGTAATTTTTCGTATTTAGTTCTCTGTCTTAGACAGTAAACTCAGAAGAAGATTTAAATAAAAAATGTTTTTAATTAAATCCAGCTGTTTTCTTAGCAGGCTGAATATACATGACCGAATTCGTATGTTTTTTAAATTAATTGTGGTTGAAATACTATTGTGTTTCTATATCAGAAATATACAGGTTATATTGAACCAAAACCTTTATCGTCTGGTCCAACCGAGTAGTAGGGAATTGTATGTCTGGAACCATTAAAATTCTCAAATTTCAGCAATTAAAATTTAAAATTTCTGTCTGTCTGTCCGTTGAATTTATGGATAATTAAAATTTAAAAATTTTGGTAATTAAGACTATGTTTAATGGGGTAATAAGGAATAATGAGTTTTTTGTCTGTCCATTACGTCCGTCCTTTTGTGTGGGTGTGTTGATTCCATCCGATCATATGGTCATAATTTTGTTGATGGTGGGGAGGAGGATGGTTAAGTTTTTTTGTTTGCATTTATTTAGTGTATGTGTGTGTGTGTGTTGTTCTTTATACAAGGTGGCGCAAAAGTAATCCTATCAGAAAATGCTATAAATTTTGCGATTGGCCCCTAATGTCAGTTCTGTTTTGACATTTGTGTAGTAAACACATGCGAAATACACGTTAATAAACAATGTTACGCTACACTGCTCCAGAACAAGGAATATTGGTGACTATTTATTTGACCAATAATCGGTCGGTGACTTTGGCACAACGTGAATTTCGTCGCAGATTTCCTGGCCGTCCAACGCCTACTGGTGAAACACTGCGACGTTTAGCCGCTCGCCTCGAAGAGACTGGCACAACACGAGATGCTGCCAGGCGTGGCAGACCCCGGAGTAGCCGTTCTGCAGAGTAGCCGTTCTGCCGAGGATGTCATGGAAGCGCCGTCGGCATCGGCCAGACGACGTGCCACGCAAATGGGTATCAGTCGACGGTCTTTGTTGAGAATATTATTATGTCGTCGAGGTATACGAGACAAATTTTATTAACAAAATCACCTAGGACATTATTCATCAGCCAAGTGGCTGGTGCTGTTTTTAGTCCGAACGGCATACGAAGGAACTCGTAGTGGCCGCCTTCTACGCTAAATGCGGTTTTTGGAATATCTTTTTCATTTATTTCGATTTGATGAAACCCCTTAGCAAGGTCAAGGGTCGTGAAATATTGACATCTTCCTAACTTCTCCAATATTTCGTCGATGTTGGGAATCGGGTATTTATCATCAATGGTGACTTCGTTTAGCTTACGATAGTCAACCACCAATCTCCATTTTTTTCTTTCCGCTTGCATCCAGTTTTTTCGGTACAATCCATACTGGCGCTGAATATGGTGAATGGCTGGGTCTGATTATCCCACCATTCAACATTTCTTTAATTTGTCTACCCACTTCTTCTTTGTGAATGTATGGGTATCTATAACTTTTTGTATTAATTGGAATGTTATTCACAGTCCTTATTTCATGTTTTATTGCATTGGTAAAAGTTAAATCGCTATTCTCTGTATAAAATATTTTTTTAAATTTGTTTATTAATTGTAATATTTTTTCTTTTTCTTCGCTATTGAGGTGCTCAACTCTTATTTGTTCCGAAATTGGAAGTTGTTGAGTTTCTTCTCCTATATTATATATGCAGAAATTTTCCGCTTTAACGTTTTCAATTTTGAAAGGGGAAAATTTTATTATTTTTGGGGTGTCTCCGCTAAAATTTATTGTAGCGTTAATTTTAAAGTTATCTGCTTCATATACGCCTTCTAATATCTCTAGATCTTTATCGGTTGAAAATTCTTGGTTTTTGTACACTAATCCTTCTTTGTACTCTACGGGTAATTCGAGTTGATATATTCCTGGTTTTTCAAAATGATACTCTACTTGTTGATCTTCATACCTTAGTGGTATTTGCTTCTCATCTACAATGATTACGTCGTCGTTTAAATTT
The DNA here is from genome assembly GCA_956483585.1 of Gymnocheta viridis. NCBI lineage: Eukaryota > Metazoa > Arthropoda > Insecta > Diptera > Tachinidae > Gymnocheta > Gymnocheta viridis. The sequence continues at coordinate 57,055,624 of OY101442.1, read as the reverse complement.
ATTATTGCTCCTAATGGCTTTAAGATATTATTTCCTATCAACCCATCGTAAAAGTCTTGAAAGTTACAAACAAAAAATTCAGTTGATTCGTCCTTACTACCTAGTTCTTCAAAAAGAGGGACACGAACCTTTTTATTTATTTTGATTATATGTTGTAGAGTTTTAATAGTTATTTCATGCGTTGGTATATTCCATTTTGGGTGGCATATGCCTGGATTAATAATTGAATGTGAAGCTCCTGTATCAATTAAAAATTTTACATAGCCTAATTTAGATTTTATTGTTATATGTGGTAATCTTCCTGTGAGGCTGGAAATTGAAAATTTTCATATGTTGGTTGTTGTTTGACGTTTTGGAAAGTATTTACGTCCATAGGTTCTGGTTGATTATTTTGCTGGTGGCTTATATTTGGTGTATTATAAGGGCTATTGTAATTTCTTTGTTGGTTTGAATTATTGTTAAGCCTATACTGAAAATTTTGTCTAGGATAATTTTCTTGTGAATTGTAATTAGGTCTGTGTTGGATATTGTGTCTGTTATGATTGTTAGAATTAAAATTATGTTTATATTGAGAATTTGAATTTGGTCTTTATGAACTAGAATTGTATCTGTTATCATTTTTGTAATTTTGTTTATTAAAATTTCGGTTTCTTGGTTCATTTTCGGTTTGTCTGATCTTGTTGCCATTGTATGCATATCCTGCTTGAAAGAGAATTTCCATTGCTTCCTCCAGCGTATTTGGGTTTCGGCAAGTCAGTATAGTTTTCATTGGTTCGGGAATTTTTCCTTTAAAAATATTAAGTGCTGACTTCATGTTGTTTTTGGCTATTTCGGCTGTGCCAAGATTTTCTCCCATTATTAAATTAGTTTTATTATGTAATCTTCGTAGCCTATTTTTTATTTCGTTATAGAATTCTGTCGTGTTTGCTCTAAATACTACTGCTCTCATATTATCATAAAGTTCCTCTATGTTCAATCTTTCTCCAAAATTATTTATAAGGACATTCTTAATGTCCGCCCATGACTGTACATGAAAATTTATTTCCATTACTTCCCTAGCTCTACCTTGTAACCTACTTTTTATTATATCAGAGAAGAAAAGTTGAGACGTTTGGTCGTATTGCGTTAGTAAAGGGTGTATTCTATCTATAAGGGTAATAAAGTTGTAAAGGTCATGTTGTGTTCCGCTAAATTAAGGTAATGTTTTGAGGTATTTAATAGGGTCAAGGGTAACAGAAGGTGCTTGAGCCATGATTGAATAAGAAAAAATGAATCTATATATATCAAACACTTAAAACTTTTATTTAATAATTTTAATGATTCTTTTCTTTCTTGCCAAAAAGATTGGTTTTGTGTAAAAAAAAAAATTTATTTATAATTTATATCTTTGTTTTATATGATTTTTGTTCTTCTCATTTTCTTTCTTTTCTTTTGAAAAATTTTCTTTCGTAGCAGTAACTTTGTAAAAACTAAAATATATGTATATACTTATAATATGTGTAAATAGCTTACTTTGTTGTATAATTTTTCGTAAACGTTGTCTTCTTCAGTTGGAAAATGTTGATTTGATGTTTTCTTTAAATTACTTGTCGGTTTGACTTCTTCTTCAGGTGGAAAATGTTGATTTGATGTCTTCTTTGAATTAATTGTTGGTTTGACTTCTTCTTCAGTTGGAAAATGTTGATTTGATGTCTTCTTTAAATTAATTGTTGGTTTGACGTCTTCTTCAGTTGGAAAATGTTGATTTGATGTCTACCTTGATTCTCTAAGGATTTTTTTTTTTTTCGTTTTTAAAATGTTTATATCACTACTTTAGTTCTTAAAGATTTTTTTGTTCAAAATTGTTTATTTAATTCTTTAAGGATTTATTTTTTGTTCAAAAAAAATATGTTTTATTTTATGCTTTAAGTCTTTAAGGATTTTTTTTGTTCAAAAATGTTTACTTCACTACCTTAATTCTTTAAGGATTTTTTTTGTTCAAAAATGTTTACTTCACTACCTTAGTTCTTTAAGGATTTTTTTTTGTTCAAAAATGTTTACTTCACTACCTTAATTCTTTAAGGATTTTTTTTTGTTCAAAAATGTTTTATTTTTATTTATTTATTTATTTAAATTTAATTTTATACGCGTTAATTATTAAGAAAAAAAATGTCCTTGATTCTTCAGGGATATTTTTCCGCGTATCCCATCCTCGTCGCCAATTAAATCACAAGTTTTCAATTATAAAAAAAATAAAACAATTCTTTGTTTTTATTTTTAATATCTTACTTTATTTGTTGAATCAATGAATATGACTGTCCGATTTACAAAAGTTCTTAAGATTAAATACTAAATCAATAATAATAAATTGACAGAACTGCATTTTGAAGCAAACGGGAAATTCTTCAGAATTCCGGTTTTAAAAATTATTGATAGCACGTACTTCAATACAAAATGCAATTCTGATTAGAAAGCAAAATAAAAATACAATGGAAAGTGTTAAAATACGAAATGCAGTTTCAAGCATTTTATAAACAAATAAACTAAACAGTCTTAAAGTAAAGATTTGTTGTTTTTTTTTGTTTGTTTCTTTAAACATTTTTTGTACGTTTATTAGTATAATATTATGCATGCGTATTACAGTATTATATCTCGCTTATATTTTCTTTTCGTATATAAATAACCATAATTATTTTTTATATTATTTATATTAAAGAAATGTAATGGATCGTCAAGACACTATGTACGAGAAGATATACAAAATCAATGAAATTAAATTTTAGTTTTGTTTTAAAAATGTATTAATTTTTCATTTTTTATGACTATTTTTGATTTCAGAAGAAAGGCAAAACCGATGCTTATATCCTGTTTTATACTTGTGTAATTTTAATTATTTTCTATATTCAGGTGCAGAGCGTATTTGTATTTGTACAATGTGATAAAAAATCTTTTGACAATTAATTTGAGAGAGTTATATTGTTCTTCAACAGCAGTTTATGGTTTACCTTGTCAAACGCCTTGCTAAACGATGTGTAAACGATGTCAGTTTGTTTCCGTTGCACAAAACCCCGATTTATAATGGTTGTTAGTTGTAAAAGATTTGTTGTAGTTCAGCAGCATTTTCGAAAACCCTGTTGAGCAGATGACAATAAAAACGATGAGAAATGCATTTAGTTACCATCTTTTCAAAAAGTTTTAGAATAACACTAAGTTTAGCAATTCCTCGATAATTAACAAAGTCAGATTTAGTACCGGATTTGTAAAACGGAATAACAATAGATTATTCCAGATATTAAGAAAAGATATTTAATTGACAGTTTAAAGGCTGACACCATTTATTAAGAATTCAAAACAGATCGTAGACCTAGTATTGTTGGTAATGTTGAGAAAATCATAACTGACAATAAGTAATATTTCATATTTCCAACGCAGACATAGAACGTCTTCATAACGCAATGAACGAGGATATTCGACTACTCAGATATGATCCTGAAAGAAACAGTGTACTGTAGAAGAGCAAATTTATAAAATAATAATGTATTATAATAATACTATACACTCTACTATAGGATGTAAACCTATAGATTTCCAAAACGGTCTAATAAAAGTTGAGGGTTTTAGAAAAATTAAGAAAAAAATTTTAAAATCAAAAGAAAAACAATGTCAGTTCGCAACAGTGGTCGCGAAGATTGTGAGGTACGAATAGGAGAGATATTCTTGAAACCCTTTTAGAGTGCGTGGAAGTATTAACTTCCATTGGAATTGCAGGTATCGCTACACTAGGTCTTGAAGTGGATTGTTGCTGATACGTAATATTTGTATTATAGTTATACCTATGTGTCGAGCGCTTTATTCTTATAATTTCTTGTTAGCAACTGAATAGATTCCTGCCTTTCTTCCAAACATGATATTTTATTCAATATCAAGGACAAATGACTGTAAATTTTCATATAAAATCCTTGCACAGAACCTGTACTCTATACCATAGATGTAAGTTGATATTCTAAAGTTCCTAAATCTCTTTGGTCTGTATGAGTTGTTAAACACTGTATGATACATTCCGAATTTAATGGTGTGTTGTAGCATTCCAAAGCTATGTCGGCATCGCCAATAATTTTTCTGCACACCACATTCAGAATTCCAAAGTATTTGGCTGTACCTTTTAGTGGTTCGAAAATCTTTAAAATTCTTGTCTTACTTTCCTTCCAAGAATTTAGCTCAGTTCTGTTACCCGAAAATCCCTACGTGAACGCACAACATCTGGGATCTTGTCCAATTCTGTCAAATCATTGTTACGGTCTATTCCCTGGTCTATCAACCTAGGCTCTACTTCTTCCAATGCTCTCTCTTCAAAAATTATTCTACGCACAATATTAGCAATAATAGCCTCGCTTTCAGGTGTTATGGCAAACTGAACCTGGGGTGGTGGTAAGGGATTATTTAAAATGTTGCCCTGGTTAAATTATTTGGATTTGCTACTGCCAGTTATTAAAAGGAAAATTACAAACTTATTAATTTATTTTATTATTTTTATTTGTTATTTTGTATCCCCAGTTTTTTAAATAAAAGCTTTCCTCAAAACATTTAAAAGTAGGTAAAAATTTTAATGTTATATTTTTATTTATATCATTTGCTTGCTTGTCTCTACTACTATTTGTTGATTTTATTGATGTTACTTCTTGTTGGTTGTTGATTTTTTTTTGTTATTCATGTTGTTGGTTTTGTTTTTTTATTGCTGTTGTTAGTATTGTTGTTTTATGTTGATGTTGATGTTGATGAACTTTTTGTTGATTTTGTTTATGTTTTTGCTTTAACTTCTATATTCTTACTAATAATATTCTACGTTTTTCTTGAATGTTTCTTATTTAAATATTTTATACTTGCACTTTGCTTTTGTTGTTTAAGTGGTGAATGTCTGTATGCATTGTTAAAAAATTAATGGCAGATAATTTTTGTATTGTTTTTAATTTTAATGCGGTTCTGTTATATTTTATTTTGTTACTGTGTCTTTATATTTACCGAGATTCTTATAAGCTTTTGCTAATAAAGTTTTATTTCAGTTTGAAGAGTACTTTTAATTTTAACTTATTAGTTAATTATTTTTCATTAATTTTAATTTTCACTTAAATATTAGGTAATTTTTAATTTATTTAAATTTTCTCTTATAAGTTAATGATGAAACTGAACAAATCTGCAACTGCAGGAACAAACCCTGATGGCCTATAATAAAATCGACGGCAGTAACTTCAAATTCTCTCCTATTATTGTTTGATTTTCTTTTGTTTGCATTTTTCGTATGAAAAATGTATGTGATTTCATAGAAACATGTACACGTAACATTGTTGAGAGAATGAGTGTCTAAAATTGAGAACATAAAAAAAAGCTGTAAAAATAAAATAGATTATAATTCTCTGGCAGAATTTTATGTCAAACTGTATGGAAATTTTTCATTAAATTTTAACTTATTAATTAATTTTTAATTATTTTACAAGCGTGGGTAAGCGAGAATTTCGTCCTTTTCACTATTTCTCCGCATTTTACACTTAAGCTCTTTTTTACGTGGGGCGCCAGTTAATTTAAATAAAATGCAAATTAATTCGAATCCTTGACTACGACTGACTTCTGTCATACCAATCTTCTTTATTTAATAATAAAAATTTGCTTACTAGCTAATTAAACAAAATTATGGTTTGAATTGCGGTAAGTAGAGAAGATTGCATAGAATTAAATTCTTTATAAAACTGCAATATGATGATTTAATAATTTACAAAAGCGCCAGCATTTAAATTTAGTAATAAAAGTTAAATATGCGGAAATATAGAATATATTAAGAAATAAACTTTATTGTGTTCAAAAACTTTAACTCACTTGGAGCAAACTGGAGTTGCTCAGTAAAAATAAAAGTCATATAAAAAAACAAAAAAAAACTTTTATTTCAGTATTTTAAATTTTTAATCGCATTACTTTCCATAATTAATTTATTACCTACATAGTATGTATGTAGTAAAATCTTAACAGTTTTATTAAAAACAAATTGAAATTGGTTATTGAGGGGTATAGCTAGTTCCTATGCGCATTCCACTGTTGATCATTAGGGAACTTTACCCAAATATTTCTTAGAACAACTGGAGATATTATATTAAACTTTCATTAAAGCAAATGAAAAGTTTAAACAATATCAAACAAGAACTCAATAATCAACCAATTGTTTTTATTTTCTTACTTTACCATTACTACCTAGGCTGACTTTTTTATAACCTTCACTAAAAAATTTGGAAAGGGAATATATAGGTTTGTCATTCCGTATGTAATTTCTTCATTATTCATTTAAGACCCCATAACATATATATATTCTGGATCCTTATAGATAAAGAAGTCGAATGAGCGATGTCCGTCTGTCCTTCTGTCTGTCTGTCCGTTTGTCCATCTACTACATTTTGTTAGAATTAAGGCCAAAACACAACATAGAGACATAAATTTTATACCGTTCTTTTGGAATTTTTCATAAATTTGTTTAGTTTGAAAATAACAAAACTTGGTCCAATAGTTAATGAGATATAGCCAAAAGACTTTTTTTGCTATATTTCCTATTCTGTTGTTTTTTTATGGCCCCAAACTGTCCTACGGTCAATTTTATGAAGCAGATCTCTTGTATGGAGTTTTACGAAGGCTTAGACTGAAAATAATTAAAGTCGGTCCATTAACGACTAAAAATTGAGCAAAAAAAATGGCATTCGAAATAATTTTACTTTTAAAAATTTTTGGAAAAAGTTGAGTGGGGATTCAATCCAACAACCTACTGGCTGGTAGTCAGAACCGCTTGCTGTACACCACAGAGCAGTTGTATTTTTCATAGTAGTTTACGCGTTTAAGAACATAATATATCTTATTTATTATAAAATACTAAAACTTCAAATTCTTGATGGAAATTGGTGTGGTTGTTGTAAATTGGCCCTTTTTGTCACACATATAAGTTAATCTTTTTAGCGTTTAAAAATTAACAACACATTTGTTTGAGTACTTGACTTCAACTGAACTTTTTATTAGCAAAAGAATAATTTTATAATTGACAATTATGCTTACTCTAATAAATATTATTTATTTAAAAATACTACAATTTCGAAACAGCAGACATAGTGTCAGCAGTTTCGTATTAATAGGAACAAAGAAAAATGAACTCCAATATGTGGCGTGTGCAACATAAAAAAATCAAAGGTAAGCACAACAAATTAACCCAGCGAAAAATGAAATATTTATTTCATTAACTCCTTTCCTTTTAAGTTGATTGTCCACAATCAAAAATAAGGGATCTGACCAATTCTCTCTATTGGATGCCCTGTAAACTCGGTTGCACCTGCAGTAATATTCTGCGGTGGTACTGGAGTATTTGAAGTATTAATGCTAATAACACTGTACAACAGCCAATCTGGGGGGTGAGAAATTCCAAGTCAGGGGGATGGTACTAGGTCAGTATAGTAAAACCCTCAAAGGGTTTGGCGTTCGTATGTGTCATTTTTTTTATGACCTTTTAAATTTTTTCCTTATCTTGATGTTTTTTTCGCTTAGTTGTAACATTTTGGCAAAAACGTAGTTTAACATAACTCGAGAACCACTTGTCCGATTTTGATGAAACAAATTTAGAAAAATTAAGAATTACAATTTCTCTAATCTGTTTCTATACCGTTTTCCTATATGTGCAACACTTTCGAAGTTAAAAATGAATGTATGAAGGGAAAAAAGTATTTTTTGCCTAAAAATTTAAATATATATTTTTTTAAAATTCATAAAAAATCCAAAATGGAAAAAAGTGTCAAAACTAATTACTTTCGCGTAAAGTCACATAACTTATGAGCAAAAAAAGGCATAGATCATGAAAATCGATGCATGCGTTTCTCATTTATTCACAATTAGGTAAATGTATGAATTTCAAAAATTTGCTCCAGATATGCACAACATTATTTGGAGAAAACATTGACACTCACAAGCCGAACTCTCTCATATTTTTCTACTGTACTAAAAGAGAAATTGAAATTGAGAACGAAAATTGGGTACCAAATATAGTGTGTAAAAGCTGCTACAACCGTCTAATGGATTGGAAAAATAGAAGACGCGAAAGTATGCCATTCGGTATCCCAATGACTTGGACTAATCCTGGCGAAGGTCACAATCCATTGAATTGCTATGCATGTGCGAATAAAGGAGCCGCAAAAAGGATAAGAAAATCGTATAATTACGTTGGTGTTGCAAGTGCCGCAACACCATTGCCTCATTCGGACCACATTCCTGTGCCAAAAGCTTCTAGCCCAGATATTTTCTCTTCTACGACTGCTCCGACATATCATGCACGTGATGATCCCCCATATGAGCCATCAGTATCCAATGAGCCAATTTTAATAAATCAAAATAAGCTTGATTCAATTGTTGCCAAGTTGGAATTAACACAGCATAAATCGGAAGAGCTGGCTTCCATTTTGAAATCAAACAATTTGTTGGCACCCGGTGTGAAAGTCACAGCTTATCGAAGTCGTCAGGCAACACTACAAAGTTTATTCCTTGTGAATGATGAAAAAACTTCTGCATATTGCCCGGATGTAGGAAAATTGATGGACGCAATGGAAATAAAATATGAAGCAGATGACTGGAGATTATTTATTGACAGTTCAAAACTCAGCTTGAAGGCGGTTTTACTACATAAGACCAATAAAAAACCTTCAGTTCCAATCGCCTATAGTACAGAAACGAAAGAAACATATGATGCACTGGAAAATATTTTAAAAATGGTTAACTACGCCAAACATATGTGGCGCATATGCTGCGATTTAAAAGTTGTAGCAATGCTTTGCGGTCTTCAAAGCCGCTATATAAAATATATGTGCTTTTTGTGCGATTGGGACACACGATTTTCCGGTGACCAATATGCATGCCACGGATGGAAACTCTATTCGTGAGCCTCTAGTGCCGAAGGAGAAGATATTGCTGCCTCCACTGCATATTAAACTTGGAATTGTTAAGAATTTTATCAAAACTGTCGCCAAAAGAGATGAAGTTTTCTTGTGTTTGAAACTAATTTACCCGAGACTCAGCGAAAGTAAAATTAAAGAAGGTAAGTTATAATATCACATTCATTTCTCATGATTTTCCATCTTATCAAATTAATTTTTTCCAATCAGGCGTAGTAAATAAAAATATGAGAGAGTTCGGATTGTGAGTGTCAATGTTTTCTCCAAATAATGTTGTGCATATCTGGAGCAAATTTTTGAAATTCATACATTAACCTAATTGTGAATAAATGAGAAACGCATGCATCGATTTTCATGATCTATGCCTTTTTTTGCTCATGAGTTATGTGACTTTACGCGAAAGTAATTAGTTTTGACACTTTTTTCCATTTTGGATTTTTTATGAATTTAAAAAAAAAAATATATTAAAATTTTTAGGCAAAAAATACTTTTTTCCCTTCATACATTCATTTTTAACTTCGAACGTGTTGCACATATAGGAAAACCGTATAGAAACAGATTAGAGAAATTGTAATTCTTAATTTTTCTAAATTTGTTTCATCAAAATCGGACAAGTGGTTCTCGAGTTATGTTAAACTACGTTTTTGCCAAAATGTTACAACTAAGCGAAAAAACATCAAGATAACGAAAAAATTTAAAAGGTCATAAAAAAAACTGACACATACGAACGCCAAACCCTTTGAGGGTTTTACTATACTGACCTAGTACCATCCCCCTGACTTGGAATTTCTCACCCCCCAGACAATAATCCCAAAAATGTTCCATAGTGTAATTTTTGGACACTGTAACCTTTTTTTATCTTACTTTTTCTTCAGACAGACGGACAACATTGTGATTAATGTGAAAATAGCTAAGTCTCAACGTCCAGAAGTTGTATTGCTTCTGTATTATTGGTGTGCATTTCCTTAATCAATTCTAACGAGAGGATTTCCTCCACATGTGGGTTTCCAGTTATTGATTGTACTATGGCTGGTAATGGGTCAGAGAAATTGATTTCTGAAAATGAAAAAGTAGTCCCGTTCACCAACACTGTTTCGTTATGAAATTTAATGATGAAGGTGCCAGTCAAGTCATAAGGTTCCTGGCTTATGATAATTGTACCATTGAATTGGTTTAGAAGCAATGTACCAGGGAGTATTTCCTGTACAGTGGGGATATGAGAGTTATTTATGAAAGTACAGTTAGAGGGTTTGCTATGGATTAAATTGGGTAGGCATTCCGAACCACTGATATCCTCGATATCTTCGTCCTTGCACATTGTCAACATGTTGTAGTTCTTACATTTATTCTTTACGCCAAACATTTTCTTACAATTTAGTACTTCATTAAATTTAATTTTAGTAGCAATCTGTTCAATTTTCACACGTCTTATCAATAGCCTATTACATATCTCATTACTAGTCGTCGGGATACTGACGATATAAATTAGAGAATTCTTATTTGACGCTATTCTTATCTCGCTAAACTCTAGTATTTCCTCTATATTTAAGTATGGAATTTTATTATTTACAAATAAATTTTCTATTGTTTTCATCTCGTTATGGGATAGAATAAATGAGTTAACTACTCCTACTTTGGCCCAATGAATGGCATATTGTAGGTTTATTATTTCCTCCTTTATCATCTCTAGTTTGAATTTAAATTCAGTGATATCTAGATTTTGGAGGGTTCGTGTTTCTTCTTGCACGACTTTTACGATCTGATTCATTTTGAAGGCTAACTCGTTTATTCTATTTACCGATAATTTGTTAATTATAACTTGTCTGTTATTGTTTTCTAATACATTATTTATTTTCTGTTTTATTATCTCGAAATATTCATGGTCAGGATTACCTGCTATCCATTTCCATGCCGAACCTATAAAATTAAGAGATCTTTTGGATCTTGGTTTTAATTGGTCCAATTTATCTTGTAGTTGGGAAATTTCTAGGATTAGGAGGGGATGTAAGGGATGGGATATGCTTATTCTCGCGGCCATTGTCTTCTTCATACTATCAATAAAAATCTGGTAATTATCCAGATCAACTACATGAACTAATTTTACAGCCCCCGTTTGAAGTCTAGCTACTCCGGTGTCAATCGCCACCACCCGTGAATTAGTGTAATCTAATATCTTCACTTCTCCCATTACTGCAGAGATCATTGTTCTAAAAGGACAAAAACTAAAAAAAAAATAATAATAAACGAATGAAACCACTTAGTTACGAATATTGTTCTTGTGGACAACCCTTCCACTTTCCGCCAATACCGTGGTATGCCTATTCTCCTTTACTACTTCCCTCTTATAATTCTTAGACAATTTGGTCCCCAATCTCTTGTTCTCCTTAACAAAAATTTGCTCACCCACTTTGTAGTCCTTCGGCTCCTTTTTATTCGTATTATGATATTCCAGGGTAGACCGCTGTCGATCCTTGAAATTTTCCACCATTATAACCCTACTCTTTTCCCACTCCACAGGATCATTGACAAGTTTTCTGCCGAAAAATGCCTCAAAAGGTTTCCTACCGGAAGTCGAATGAATCGTATTATTGTATTCATAAACCGATTTGTCCAGAAGTTCGGACAATCCATTTTGAGTTCCCTCCGCCTTTATGCACCTCATAATTTCGGAAAGGGTGGAATGAAATCGCTCGATTTGGCCATTAACCGTGCTGGCATATGGTGGGATTCTGAATACCCTTACGTTAAATTGATTCTCGAGCATAAATATTATTGCCTTGGAATTAAAAGATTTCTCCTTGTCCATTACTACCAATTCGGGCATACCAAAGTTTAGCAATATTTCCCTTAATGGCTGTTTGATGTCTTCTGTTGCTCTTGACTTTAGTGTTCTTGCTTGCGCATATTTTGTTAGCTTATCAATCGCTGTCAGAATTGAGGTTTTTTCCGTGATATAAATATCTATGTGCACTATTTGACCGGGATATTGAGGGATTGGAGTCTCCTGTAAAGAAATATCATTAGGATGTCGGTCATACTTGTTTTCCTTACAAATTCGGCACGATTTTGTTATCCTCTTTATCTTTGCCATCATCTGGGGAAAATAGTACCTTTCCAGGATCTGTGCTTTGTTCTCATTAGCGCTCCTATGGGCTCTGTTGTGTTCATTTATTATCTCCACTTCCTGTTCGGATTCGTCAAGAACATCGAAGACCATTTTCCTTGTGTAAAGGACTTTATATTTGTGGAACCGATTGGCGAATATTTCCTGCAATTTCCCCAAGATTGCGTCTGTAGTCTTTACGCAATTTGTTACTGATGGGTTGAGATATTTTTCAAGGATCTTTTCCAAATTTTCTTTGGAAAGATGCGGTTCTGACACTATATGTCTGTGATAGGTTGGGAAGATTATTTGGAATTCGTATGATGAAACGTTATGTGGTTCTATAATAATCTGGTTTTTAAATGCATTTATTGGTGTTTCTGTATACTGGATAGAATTTCCTGGAGAGCTTTGGTTACTATGTTGGGTGGCCGCTGTTGAGTTCATCGCGCATATTTCCTGTGGGAGTCTGGATAGAGCATCCGCTACTGCGTTGGTATTTCCGGGTTTATATTGCAGTACATAATTATACTCCTCCAGTGTAGCCTTCCATCGCCTGAGTTTGCTATTAGTGTTGCTACTTGTCAAGGCGTGTGTCAGCGGTTGATGATCTGTGAGTATTTTTATTCTTGCAGCTCCGTAGAGGTAATTTCTTAGGCTTTTAAGTGCCCACACAATTGCCAGCATTTCCTTCTCGTTTGTGGCATAGTGTTCCTCGGTTTTATTCAACGTTCTTGAGATGAACGTAATTGGTCTGCCTTCCTGTTCTAGTACAGCGCCAACTGCGTAATTTGAAGCATCTGTCGTTAGTTGAAATTCCTTGCGAAAGTCGGGATATGCCAGCATGACGTCTTTTGATATTAGTGTCCTCTTTATTTTGTTGAATGCTTCCAGTGCTTCGTCATCCAGATCGATGGCTATTTTGCTAGAGGTAAATTTGGACATTCGTCCCTCCTCCCCTCTCAAAAGAGCCGTCAAGGGCTTTGCCAACTTGGCATAGTCTCTAACGAAGCGGCGATAAAATCCCGACATGCCTAAGAAAGATCTGAGATCCTTCAAAGTCTTTGGTACAGGAAGGTTATTTATTGCCTCTACTTTTTTCGGATTTGCCCGTATTCCCGACGTGGAAATCAGGAATCCTAAAAATTCCACCTCCGGTTTCAGGAAATCACATTTGTCGAGTTGTACCTTCATATTAGCAGATTCCAGAGTGTTAAATATTTTCCTAATATTCTCGAAATGCGTTTTCTCGTCTTTTCCAAATATGATTATGTCGTCAATATAGACGTAACATATTCTTCCAATATGTTCCCTTAAGATGTCGTCTAAGGTGCGTTGAAATATTGAGGGTGCGTTTCTCAATCCGAACGGTAACCTGGTAAATTCGTATTTTCCGTTATTTATGGAAAATGCGGTTTTCTCAATATCTTTTTCCTTTAACGGGATTTGATGAAATCCGCTCTTCAAATCCAACACTGAAAAGAAATTATTTTTCCCCAATTGGGAAAGGACCTCATTAATTTCGGGTATGGGATATCGATCCGGGATAGTTATCGTATTAAGCTTCCTGTAGTCGATCACTACTCTATACTTTTTTATACCCGAGGCGTCCATTTTTTTGGGTACAACCCAAACTGGTGAGTTGTATGGGGATTTTGACGGTCGTATGATGCCTTGGTCCAGCATTTCCTTGATTTGTTGTTCTACTATTTCCCTTAGGTGTGTCGGGTAAGGGTAACATCTAGAGTAGACGGGATTATCTGTTGTTGTCTTTATTTCTCCTTTCACTGTGGTTGTGTAAGTTAATCGTTCGTTTGGTTCAGCAAAAAGGTTTGGAAATTCCGTTACCAATTTTTCTATTCCGAGTTTCTGGTCTTTCGTCATATGTTCCGTTATTATTGGGATGTTATTTGTTTTTTGTAGAATATTATTCACACTCTCGGAAGCTTGTTGTTTTAATTTTATTCTAATGTTATCCTTGATGGTCATCAGGCTTTTTGCCGTATAAATAACGGCCGAAAGTTCCTTCAGGCTGTCGTTTCCTAGTATAGCGTGAAAAGACTTGAGAGTTGGTAGGGCGAAAAATTTCAATTTCGTAGATTCTAATCCGAAAAGGTTAATGAAGGTGTGATGGGATATTAAGACTTTTCCTCCGGCGGAATTTGCAAAAAAAAATTTTTCATTAGGTTTGGCTGATGTTATAAGTTGAGTTTGGATGTAGTTTTTATTTGATCCTGTATCCACTAGAATCTTCAGGATCCTGCCATCTTTCGTCTTGGCCTCGAAGTATGGCAAAGACGAGTCGTTTATTCTAAAAAATGGATGTCGGCAAATTCTTCCTCACCAATTGGTTCTGATTGATTATTCGGCTCGTATGTTCCAAATTGATTGATGTATTCGTTAAATGGTTGTAGCTGTTCTGTCTCTTCATATGTTTGTATTTGGTTGTTATATTCGGCTTCTTCCTCGATTTCATTATTAGTAGTCTCGATATTAAAATTTCTCTGGAATTTCTGGGCGTTAGAAGCAGATTGTTCCATTGGTCTTTTCCCCGTAAATCTGTCATTGGGTCTTGGTCGATTCATATAGTTGACGTTCCTTGTTTGGATGGTATCGGTTTCCATGGGCACAGGTCTTGGTTGCGGTTTTGGTGCATTTGGTCTATGTGGGGGTGTATTGTGCTGAGTTGGGTATCGGTTTGGGTAGGGGTTTTGGGTGGGATATTGTATTGGATTCTGGGGTGTATATTGATTTGAGTTTTGATATTGATATTGGGTGGGATATTGTATTGGGTTTGGATAATGGTTAATGGGGTTATATGTGAGTTCTGTGGAGAAGGTTTCAGCGATCCATAATGTGCAGGGTTTCCATAGCTCCGGTTTTTAGAAATTATCTGTGGATTTCGGGAATTTTTATTCAAGGCATGATCCGTTCTAAAATTCTGGTTTTGTAGCTTAAGGCACAAGTGGAGTGCCTGGGGTAGGCTAGTTGGCTCACGGATGCATAAGAGTTTCGAGAGATCGCCTCTCAATCCTCTTATAAAGGTGTCCAGTGCCTTATCCCTGTACGTTTGGATAAGTGTGTCCATAGCCTCTTTGCCAATGGTCATACAAGTGATGTTATTTATGATCAGGGATAAATGTGAATATACTTCCTGATAAAAGTCCTGCACCGTAGAGTTCCCTTGAATAAGAGTTGTCATCTGGTATTCCAAGGTACTTACGTCTCTTTTATCTGCGTAGTGTAATGTTAGGCAACGTGAAATTGCTTGCCAGCAGAGGGGCGTATTATAGGACTCAAGCGCTGAATCTGCGGCTCCGACTATTTTGTTCCTTATCACGTTGAGGATTCCAAAATATCTTGGTGTTCCTCTTTCCGCTTCGTAAAGGTTCAGGACTCTTTCGACGCTCTTTTTCCACGAGCTAAATTCCGACGCGTTGCCAGAAAATTCCCTCAGGCAACGTACCACGTCTGGTACTTTATCGAGGTCACCAAGATTACCTCTATATTGCTCCTCTATCTCCTGGTCCCTTAATATGAAGTCTGGACTGGGGTTCGCACTATTCTCTACCAAATTTCTACATTGTTCCCTAAATAATCGGGTAACTAGATCCGTTATAGCCGCTTCCATCTGAGGAATATTTATCGAATTTGGGGAATTGGGGGGGGGTTAATGGGATTAGGGTTTTGTGGAGCGTTTAAAATTGGTGGCCTTATTAGATTATTTGGGTTGGCCATTTTAGGGGAATGTTTAAGGGGGTTTGAACAAATGATTTTAATAAAGGGTTTACAAAAATCTTTTTCTTTAAAAATTATATTAAAAGTATACTATTTTATTTGGGAGAAAACTTATTCTTTAAAAAAACTAATATGAACTTACAAATAAATTATTGTCATTGGTTCCATATTTGATGACTTCTTCAAAGATGTTGAGTGGTTACAGATGACTGTTTAAATGGTGTTAAGTGGTTACAGATGACTGCTTCAATGTTTCACTGATGTGCTGCCCAAGCAAAATTCGTTGCTTGGTGACTTGATTCCAAGTAGATCAATTCAAATGGTTTGGTAAAAGGTGAGTTTGTTCACTTTGTTAATTATTCCTTGTATTGTTAGATTTTGTAATTTTTAATTTGTAAGAAAATTATTTTGTTTTGATGAGTTTATTCACTTTGTTGATCGTTTATTTTGTTATTTTAATTGTTCCTTATATTTTTAGATTTTTTTTTTTGATTTTCAATTTGTAAAGTTTCTTTTGTTTAACTATTTACCATTAGTTTTTAGTTTATTTAAAATTGTTCAATATTTTAACTTTAAATGTTTCACATTGGTTCAAATTATTAGTTTTAAATTAGTTTTTGGTATTAGGATTAGATTTTATTTAAATAAATTAAGTGTTTTTTCTTTACGAATTTGTGTTCACTTTTAAGTTATAAGTTTAGAATTTTGTTTAGTTTGTGTTTGTTACTTATATTAAAATTTTATGTTATAAACACTACTTGAGAGTTTTATATTGTAAACACTTCTTGAGGGTTCTTCTTTTTTTATTTAATAAACACTACTTGAGGGTTTTATATTGTAAACACTTCTTGAGGGTTCTTCTTTTTTTATTTAATAAACACTACTTGAGGGTTTTATATTGTAAACACTACTTGAGGGTTCTTTCTATAGTTGGGCGCCAGTTAATCTTTTTAGCGTTTAAAAATTAACAACACATTTGTTTTAGTACTTGACTTCAACTGAACTTTTTATTAGCAAAAGAATAATTTTATAATTGACAATTATGCTTACTCTAATAAATATTATTTATTTAAAAATACTACAATTTCGAAACAGCAGACATAGTGTCAGCAGTTTCGTATTAATAGGAACAAAGAAAAATGAACTCCAATATGTGGCGTGTGCAACATAAAAAAATCAAAGGTAAGCACAACAAATTAACCCAGCGAGAAATGAAATATTTATTTCATTAACTTATATTACACACATACTGAAATGCGTTCATGGGCACATGTACACATTGTGTGTATGCATGTGTAAACTAAACAGTCTTAAAGTAAAGATTTGTTGTTTTTTTTTTGTTTGTTTCTTTAAAC
Source organism: Gymnocheta viridis (assembly GCA_956483585.1). Taxonomy (NCBI): domain Eukaryota; kingdom Metazoa; phylum Arthropoda; class Insecta; order Diptera; family Tachinidae; genus Gymnocheta; species Gymnocheta viridis. Next base: position 57,038,489 of record OY101442.1, on the reverse strand, counting down.
ATTTTTTGTACGTTTATTAGTATAATATTATGCATGCGTATTACAGTATTATTTCTCGCTTATATTTTCTTTTCGTATATAAATAACCATAATTATTTTTTATATTATTTATATTAAAGAAATGTAATGGATCGTCAAGACACTATGTACGAGAAGATATACAAAATCAATGAAATTAAATTTTAGTTTTGTTTTAAAAATGTATTAATTTTTCATTTTTTATGACTATTTTTGATTTCAGAAGAAAGGCAAAACCGATGCTTATATCCTGTTTTATACTTGTGTAATTTTAATTATTTTCTATATTCAGGTGCAGAGCGTATTTGTATTTGTACAATGTGATAAAAAATCTTTTGACAATTAATTTGAGAGAATTATATTGTTCTTCAACAGCAGTTTATGGTTTACCTTGTCAAACGCCTTGCTAAACGATGTGTAAACGATGTCAGTTTGTTTCCGTTGCACAAAACCCCGATTTATAATGGTTGTTAGTTGTAAAAGATTTGTTGTAGTTCAGCAGCATTTTCGAAAACCCTGTTGAGCAGATGACAATAAAAACGATGAGAAATGCATTTAGTTACCATCTTTTCAAAAAGTTTTAGAATAACACTAAGTTTAGCAATTCCTCGATAATTAACAAAGTCAGATTTAGTACCGGATTTGTAAAACGGAATAACAATAGATTATTCCAGATATTAAGAAAAGATATTTAATTGACAGGTTAAAGATGCGTATCAATGGTATGGCGATAAATTCACCCCAGTTTATCAGTATACTGCTGGGAATGTTGTCAGGACTGAAAATTTAAGTTTTTCAAAGTTATATAAAACTGTGGAAATATCAAAGAATGGAATTGAAATAATTAGATTTGCTGATTAAATACAGAATTAGGACAATGCAAACAGGCCAGGTAATACTAGATACCCAAATAAATGGTCAGTCTCAAATTTATTGTAGATACTGGAGCCACGCATTCAATTATTAATCCAGGAACATGTAACCCAAAATGGAAAATTAAATCCCATACTTTGACATTACAAACATTACAAAGCAATATAAAGGCTGACACCATTTATTAAGAATTCAAAACAGATCGTAGACCTAGTATTGTTGGTAATGTTGAGAAAATCATAACTGACAATAAGTAATATTTCATATTTCCAACGCAGACATAGAACGTCTTCATAACGCAATGAACGAGGATATTCGACTACTCAGATATGATCCTGAAAGAAACAGTGTACTGTAGAAGAGAAAATTACTCTACTCTACCCTCTCTACTCTAGAAAATACACTCTACTATAGGATGTACACCTATAGATTTCCAAAACGGTATAATAAAAGTTGAGGGTTTTAGAAAAATTAAGAAAAAAATTTTAAAATCAAAAGAAAAACAATGTCAGTTCGCAACAGTGGTCGCGAAGATTGTGAGGTACGAATAGGAGAGATATTCTTGAAACCCTTTTAGAGTGCGTGGAAGTATTAACTTCCATTGGAATTGCAGGTATCGCTACACTAGGTCTTGAAGCTGATTGTTGCTGATACGTAATATTTGTATTATAGTTATACCTATGTGTCGAGCGCTTTATTCTTATAATTTCTTGTTAGCAACTGAATAGATTCCTGCCTTTCTTCCAAACATGATATTTTATTCAATATCAAGGACAAATGACTGTAAATTTTCATATAAAATCCTTGCACAGAACCTGTACTCTATACCATAGATGTAAGTTGATATTCTAAAGTTCCTAAATCTCTTTGGTCTGTATGAGTTGTTAAACACTGTATGATACATTCCGAATTTAATGGTGTGTTGTAGCATTCCAAAGCTATGTCGGCATCGCCAATAATTTTTCTGCACACCACATTCAGAATTCCAAAGTATTTGGCTGTACCTTTTAGTGGTTCGAAAATCTTTAAAATTCTTGTCTTACTTTCCTTCCAAGAATTTAGCTCAGTTCTGTTACCCGAAAATCCCTACGTGAACGCACAACATCTGGGATCTTGTCCAATTCTGTCAAATCATTGTTACGGTCTATTCCTTGGTCTATCAACCTAGGCTCTACTTCTCCCAATGCTTTCTCTTCAAAAATTATTCTACGCACAATATTAGCAATAATAGCCTCGCTTTCAGGTGTTAGGGCAAACTGAACCTGAGGTGGTGGTAAGGGATTATTTAAAATGTTTCCCTGGTTAAATTATTTGGATTTGCTATTGCCAGTTATTAAAAGGAAAATTACAAACTTATTAATTTATTTTATTATTTTTATTTGTTTTTTGTATACCCAATTTTTTTAAATAAAAGCTTTCCTCAAAACATTATTTAAAAGTAGGTAAAAATTTTAATGTTATATTTTTATTCATATCATTTGCTTGCTTGTCTCTTCTACTATTAGTTGATTTTATTGATGTTACTTTTTGTTGGTTGTTGATTTTTTTTTTGTTATTCATGTTGTTGGTTTTGTTTTTTTATTGCTGTTGTTAGTATTGTTGTTTTATGTTGATGTTGATGAACTTTTTGTTGATTTTGTTAATGTTTTTGCTTTAACTTCTATATTCTTACTAATAATATTCTACGTTTTTCTTGAATGTTTCTTATTTAAATATTTTATACTTGCACTTTGCTTTTGTTGTTTAAGTGGTGAATGTCTGTCTGCATTGTTAACAAATTAATGGCAGATAATTTTATATTGTTTTTAATTTTGTCCAAACACGGTTTGGCCCTTAATAATATATAAATAATTATATATTAAACGTATTTAAAAGTAGTATTAAAAGTAATTAATTTGAATTTCATTAAATTTAAGCTATAAACTTTTATATTGTATCCATTGTATAGTAAAATCATATTTGAACTTATTGTGAATTAACGGCTTTATAAGTCAAATGCAAATTTTGTTTGCGACAAAGAAGCAAATTATGTCAAAAGGTGTAGTTTTCAAATATTAACTGCAACTTAAAACATTAAATCTTACTTCACTTTTGTATCAACACTTGAACTTAACACAACTCAACTGCAATAATTACTGCAAGTAATTATAATTACAAACGCATCTCTCCTACCAGGTCATTTTACAGAATTATACATTCCTCTTCCCCACTGTACCTGAAAGAAGAGAATTGCGCCTTTATAATAATAACGGTTGGGGTACTAATCCCCACACTGCACCTACCCTTTTAAACAAATTTTAATGCGGTTCTGTTATATTTTATTTTGGTACTGTGTCTTTATATTTACCGAGATTCTTATAAGCTTTTGCTAATAAAGTTTTATTTCAGTTTGAAGAGTACTTTTAATTTTAACTTATTAGTTAATTATTTTTCATTAATTTTAATTTTCACTTAAATATTAGGTAATTTTTAATTTATTTAAATTTTCTCTTATAAGTTAATGGTGAAATAGAACAAATCTGCAACTTCAGGAACAAACCCTGATGGCCAATAATAAAATCGACGGCAGTAACTTCAAATTCTATCCTATTATTGTTCGATTTTCTTTTGTTTGCATTTTTCGTATGAAAAATGTATGTGATTTCATAGAAACACGTACACCTAACATTGTTCAGAGAATGAGTGTCTAAAATTGAGAAAATAAGAAAAAACGCTGTAAAAATAAAATAGATTATATTTCATGGCCACATTCTCTGGCAGAATTTTATGTCAAACTGTATGGAAAATATATTGTTCAACCTGAAGTTGCAGTTTGTTCTCTTTAATCATTTAATTTTTCATTTATATAAATTTTCAACTATTAGTTAATATTTCATTTAATTTTAACTTATTAATTATGTGAAAATAAAAGTCATATAAAAAAACAAAAAAAAACTTTTATTTCAGTATTTTAAATTTTTAATCCCATTACTTTCCATAATTAATTTATTACCTACATAGTATGTATGCAGTAAAATCTTAACACTTTTATTAAAAACAAATTGAAATTGGTTATTGAGGGGTATAGCTAGTTCCTATGCGCATTCCACTGTTGATCATCAGGGAACTTTACTCAAATATTTCTTAGAACAACTGGAGATATTATATTAAACTTTCATTAAAGCAAATGAAAAGTTTAAACAATATCAAAGTTGTAACAAGAAATCAACAATCAACCAATTGTTTTTATTTTCTTACTTTACCATTACTACCTAGGCTGACTTTTTTCAACTCTAATTGTAGTTGTAAGAGGTTTTGTAGAAAACAACAACAGCTATACATTTAGTATAGTGCTGCCACACAAGAGTTTTTTGACCGGGTGGTGGCAAGTTAATAAATAATTGGTGCTTTTTATGAAAATTGTATTTTATATTTCTAATCGCACTATTTCCCATAATTAATATGTAGTAAAATATTAACACTTTTATTAAAAACAAATTGAAATTGATTATTGAGGTGTATAGCTAGTTCCTATGCGCATTTCACTGTTGCTAATTCAGACTGTTAATACTCAGGCTCGCTTGCCTGGTCTAACGAAAGTGATGATTTAATAAGTTAGTGGGTTATTCAGGCTCGTTTACCTGGTCTAACGAATGTGATGAGTTATTAAGTTAGTGGTTCACCAACTTATTATAGAGTAGAGATATTGTATTTTAAAAATCATTCAAGTGGTACACAAGAATAATAATCGTTGATTGATCAGTTCTGATGGTTTTTATTTAAAACTTTTAAGTATTTATACAAATATAATATAAAGAAAAAATATAATAAAAACAATATAAAGAAACAAATTGAAATTGCAAAGTATACGAAATAACAACGGTAAAAAAAAGAATTAATTAATTAATGATACTACAGCAATATTAAGTGATGGCCGGAAATCGTTCAATCATATGCTGCCGTCCAAGTTTATGCTATAGTTGAAATAAATTAATTTCTCACACATTCAACTCTAGTGAAATAAAACAAAAAATACAAATATCAAATTTCGTTTTGGCTGGTAACAAAAATGTAAAAAAAAATTAACACGAAAATTTTTAAATGTAAATTTCTGATGACTTATTGAAGCTCACGCTTTGAATAAAACGTGGACAATAAGTATGCGCGTGTTAAGTTGGTGACATATTAATTCACTTGATGATTCGTTTTAATTTTTTAAAACACTAAAAGAATCATAAAGAATTAACATACTGCGGCTCCAGGGGGTGCACATAATACTGTGGTCTATACAAATGAACGAAATGCTGCTTGTCATGATATATGTATACGAGTTTGTATAGGAAGCTTATGGTTCTACATCAATATCCCAATTCGATCTTGGAGGTGGCTGTGGAGTTTGGATTGTAGGTGGTGCGTTGGTTTTTCTTTTGTGTATTTGTTTTAATAAAATGATGATGATTACGGCCAATATAAGAGCTAGTCCTCCATAGCTAACTGCCAGACTGTGCACGCTATGATTGATGGTTGGGGTAGGTATATTGCGCATCTGTGCCCAGACTTCCTCTTGCAGCCGGGTTATGTTTTCGATGCTCTCCTCTAGGCTTGGCGCTTTTTGGTTTAGATTGATGAATTTCTGTTGATGTGGCAATGAAATGCCGGTGCTGGTGTAGGATCGATGCAGAGTGGAGGTGATGATTTGGTGTCCATATATGGTTATTATCTCCTTTTTTATGGTCCATCCTGCAGGTAAGGTAAGTAATCCAGTTAGTTGCAGAACCTGATAACTGCTTTCGCCATTGCAAACAGTGCTTAATTTGAGCCGATGTAGAGTTGCGAATAGCCATTGATTCTTTTTATGGAGCTGGTACTATACATTATTATTACCTATTACCTCAGGATTGCAGCTGGAGTCAGATTCATTTTTGAATAAATGTATTTCACAGCGGCCCATTGGTGACAGAATAAGTTGAGATTGATGGGAAGTATTGTTTGCGAAGTTCTCAAGCCTTCTCATCCTGAAGTTGAATTTTTCAAGAATAACCTGAGTATGAGCTTCAGTTTGCTTCATAATGTTAAGTGTAGAGTCGAGAAATGACGTTTGATTTCGTAGAAGCTGCGATAAGTTATCTTCGTTAGCTTCTATACTGTTGATGCTGTTGGTATTTTTTTCGGCATACTGTGAATCTAGAACTAATAAATAAAGAATTTGGTACATTTCCAACGATGTCAATCGCCCCTCGTTTCTTTCTTCTTTCGAGGTTTTCGAAACTGACCACCACTTTTCCTTTAATGTTGTTAAAATGTATCGCAAGCCCGAGACATTGGTGCTTAAGGTCTGAATTATTGCAAGAGTTGATTAAAGTTCCGTTTGTTAATAGTTGTAACTCCTTTAGAAATAGTGCAAATTCAAAATATACTAGGATCTTCCATTCGGATATGATTGGTTTAACTTGACCAAGCTGTTCAAATTGCAACCCCGGAGCGCTACTGATTTTTGTGTAAAGACCTGGTTGGCATACTCCTAGTAGAAAAAATAGAGCGAGGATCAATAGCAGGCTTGTTGTGGTTAAATTGTAGCGTTTTGGGGATGGTGAGCTTCTAATTTTGTCAGTGGATGATTGGTTTCTTTTGAGTCCAAAGCTTCTGGTTTTTCTTGTGTTGATGGATTGATGATTTCCTTTGAGAAGAGGGCTGATTTCTTCGGTTCCACTGACAGTAGCGGTTGTGGGTATGTCCAGAGGAAGCGAGGCCAGTAAGTGAATTGCCCGTTTAATGGTACCAGTAGATGTTTTGACCGGTGCTGTTCAGACGATACTTTCGAGTCCAGAGAATGCTTCGATCACCTTCCCGAGCCACCACGTCATGACTGGAGTGCTGTCGTTAATTATAACTATAATACTCACTTGTAAACATTGAGACTTTGATTGCCACTTGTTGCGCTGCTGGAGTTCAGTGAGTTACTCGTGGGAATATCGTTTCCAGAATTGATGCCTTATTTTTGATACTAGCTCACGGTTGGGCAGTTGCATCGACTTGTGCCGTGAGAGGTTCCCCAATCAGGAAATGGCCAGGAGTTAAGGCAACTGCTTCATTAGGGTCAGTTGGTAGTGCTGTAAGAGGTCTGGAATTGAGAATAGATTTGACTTCTATGACCACTGTCTCCATTTCTTCATACGTTAGGGACGCATTTGCCATTTCTCGTACTAATAGTTTTTTGGCTGACTTAACTGCTGCCTCCCATAATGCGTCGAAATGTGGTGCTCGGGGGGGGGGTTAATGATATGGAAAGTAATGCTTTTAGATGCACATTCCCGTTGGATTTTTTCTTGAGCTGTTGGAGTAAAAAGGGCTGTTGCTAATTCCGATAACTGGTTTCGAGCTCCAACGAAATATGTTGCGTTATCGCAGTAGAGATTTTGACAGTGCCCCTGCGACTAATGAATCGTTTTAGTGCTCCGATAAATGCCTCTGTTATAAGGCTTGTGACAAGTTCTAGATGTAGCGCTTTCGTGATGAAGCAGCAGAAAACTGCAATATACGCATTTTGAGGTCGCTTCTCTCGAGTTTTGAAGTGAACCCATGTGGGACCACAATAGTTAACTCCGGCATTTATGAATGGTCTTGCTGTGGCTACCCTCGTTGCTGGCAAGTTTCCCATAATCTGCTGAAGCAGTTTTGTTTTGATCTTGCGCAAGACACAATTATGAATGGTTTCTCGTGCTAAGTGTTTTCCTTTGAAGGCCCAAAAGCGTTGTCGGACGTTTGCAAGGAGGGCTTGGGCTCCGCAATGTTTGTTTTCTTTGTGTATTGATTCAAGTGAATCGGGGAACTCAAAAGGTGTCAGAGCTCGTCGAGTTTGTCGGTCTGCCTTAGGAGTTCTGGCATTTTTCGTGAATCTTAGCACGTGTCCATTAATTCGCTGAAGAGTTTTAAGCGCATTTCTGTGGTTTATAAAAGGAAAATACAACTTTGTCCAATCACAAAACTTGCACGCTGGTATCACAACTTCAGCAGGACGTTGCATAGTTTTCAAGCGAGACCATCATGCCATATATCGGTGCAAGGAATTTCTACCATTGAAACCGGCAAATCGACTCAGCATTGTACAGAAACACAATCTATGTGTGAACTGTTTCAACCGTAATCACTCGACTAAGCAATATACCATCTCAGGCCGCTGCCAGAAATGTGGAAATAAATACCATACGCTCGTTCACTTAGAATTACCCACCCAATTAACCATATTATCTGCCAAGATAAATAAATCTACCAGTAAAGAAAATTCTGCAACCAGTACTGCGATTTACTATGCTTTTTAAACCACAATAGTTTCGTTTAAAAATGTTAACCACAAAAATAATCGTTTTGCTATCTCTTTCATTCAGCTGTTATTTCTAACTAAACAAATTGTTGTTTATTAACACCAGCATTTTTTGTAAGGTTTAATTCGTTTAGAAAAGTGTTTATTTATTGTTTTGCCTACAAACATACATACATATAAAATTTCAGCCAGCTGCTCAGCAGACGCGCGGCTTCTTTTGGTAGCAGTACATGACATTCTATGAAAATATGTGCAAGCACATAATAAATTAATAAAATAACAAATATTAATAATCATTTACTTACTTTGGACAAAACTATTTAAAAATTCAAAGTTAAATGGCACTTTGTGTACTTTTTGTTTAATTTTTTTATATTATTTTCTTTTAATTTGACGTTTCGCCACACAGAGTTGCCAATAATGTCAATTTGAATACAGTTATATATAACACTATTTACCGGGGTTTGTGAATAACATTGTGGCTGGTACAAACATCAAAATATGTGGTTAAAGCTAACACCTGCTAAAGGTGTTAAAATTTATTGAATCGCACTGCAGAGGAGATTACAAAACCCCGATACAATCCACAACGCTGAATTGCCAATCAACCGAACTCGCAGCATCTTTGGTCGCTACGCCAAAGGTGGAGGTCATAAGTATGGCAGTAAACTCTGCAAACCAGAGACCAATGTTCTGCTGGGAACAGCAGTGGTCAAGGTGAATGCAAATGATTCAGCAATCGAAGGCAAGGCTATCCTCGATTCAGGATCACAAGTCAACCTTATAACGGAAAGACTAGTAACGCGACTCGGGCTCGCAACAAGACCATCATCTGTTTTTATCAATGGTAATGGAAAAAATAGGATCAAGGTTCAACAATCGAATGCAAGGCTATCCTCGATTCAGGATCACAAGTCAACCTTATAACGGAAAGACTAGTAACGCGACTCGGGCTCGCAACAAGACCATCACCTGTTTTTATCAATGGTAATGGAAAAAATAGGATCAAGGTTCAACATCGAGTGAACGTAGAACTTCAATATCGACTAAATAACTTTTCGACACGGTTGGAGGCCCTTGTACTTCCGCAAATAATTGCTCTCTAACCAGCTCAACCACTTCAAATCGATAAATGGTCGATTCCAAACAATGTTACGCTGGCAGACCCAACTTTTAATAGTCCGGACAAAATTTATATCCTGTTAGGAACGAAATATTATCACCACTTACTTACCATCGGCCAAATCAAACTGGCTGATGATATTTCAGTACTGCAAAATACAACCTTTGGCTGGATAGTGGCAGGAAAGGTTTCTAGCGAACAACCTGCGGTATGTGTACTGAAGACGATACAATGATGACGGCAATTGAACGATTTTGGAAACTTGAGGAAATCGAAAATCCACAACAACAACTATCCCCCTATAATGCACAATGTGATTCACAATTCAATCAGAATACACGGCGCAATGAAAATGGAAGGTTCGGCTTCCATTTTGTGATAACTCATCTATTTTGGGAGACTCACACAGTATCGCCTCTAACCGATTCCTCTCATTGGAACGTCGTCTAGCAAGGGACCCGTCATTAAAGGAACAATACGTTCAGTTTATGAATGATTATGAACCATTGGGACACATGACGAAAACTAATTTAGCTGACGTCGGAGGGTCTAAGTACTTTATTCCTCACCACTCAGTGTTACGTCCGGAAAGCAGCACCACCAAACTTCGGGTTGTTTTCGATGCCTCATCAAAAACATCGTCAGGAATACCATTAAATGATATATTTCATACTGGACCACCACTACAGAATGAACTGTTTACCATTTTGCTTCGATTTATGTAGGTTACCTTGTTTCGTTTTTACAACGGATATAGAAAATATGTATCGTTAAATAATGATCCATCCTGATGACAGACGATTTCAGAAAATCCTATGGCGAAATAATGTCACTGAACCTATAAATTATTTAAAGATAAATACAGTTACCTATGGAACTAGGCCAGCCCCGTACATTGCAATAAAATGTTTAAAGGAAATAAACAAAACTATTAAGAGTCAATTCGAATTAGCTGCTACGTTTTTAGATAAAAACTTTTATGTTGATGTTGGTTTAGGGGGAGGGGCCGATAGTTTGACTACCGCTTTAGAAACTCAACGCCAACTGCAACACGTCATGGCAATGTATGGCTTTAACTTAAGAAAGTGGTGCGCTAACCACCCTCAGCTCCTCCACAACATTCCAGATCATGAAGAAGAATTCAACTTAGATCTCTCAACCGACGATAGCGAATATACAAAAACATTAGGGTTAGCATGGTTACCTAAAAATGATCTGCTGAAAGTTAAAGTCAGCCTGCAACCAATAAAGGTTATAACAAAACGCAGTGTAACCTCAGATCTGGCGCGCATATTTGACCCTCTCGGGCTCCTATCCCCAGTAGTCGTCAAAGAAAAAATTTTCAAGCAGGAATTATGGATGCTGAATCACTCATCGGACGACGCTGTTCCTTTAGAATTTGACACTCGCTGGCGACATTTCCGAAATAGTCTAAGTGAGCTCGAAACCTTTCAAGTCCACGCTCTTACATTGGCTGTAATCATCATAATTTTACTAAAACAACTACGCAAAAGAAAAACCAATGCACCACCTACAATCCAAACTCCACAGCCACCACCAAGATCAAACTGGAATATTGCTGTAGAGCCATAAGCTTCCTATACATACGTAGTACATGATGACAAGCCGCATTTCGTTCATTTGTATAGACCACAGTATTATGTGCACCAGGGAACGGCGCGATCACACCGCAACCATAAATACACTGCATATGTACTCTAAACTTTACACATCCGAGTACTTTAAACACCGTCAAAAAATAGCCGTTTATTTACAGAGTTGATGCGATCATAATATGCGCGCTACTTTGCGATGAACGCACACATCGCAAAGTAGCGCGCAAAAACAATGAACGTAAAAACCAGTATCATTAAACATCGCAATCTGCATGAGCAAAACTTTTAGTATTTTGTCTTTTCGTACTCTATTATTTTTTTATATTTGCTTTTGGAAGTTTTCTCCACAAACAGTCAGTGATGCCAGACTTAAGATTAAATCTTACACAATAAAAGATTCAAAATTACCCAAAAATTATATTTACGAATAAATCTTTCAAAAAACATTTCTTAAGGCGCTATCTGCTTATATTTATATACAAGAATTCATTCCAAAAAATTAAATTTGTTCTTCAACGTAGTTATTTTTCATACTAAGAGTGAAAAATGCAAGTGCGCAGCATTACAAAAAACCAAATTTAGATTTCGAAAAACAATCTGAAAGTGTTATGAGAGTTTAATAAAATAAACATTGAAAATGAGACGGGGCTTTATTTAGCATTTCGTTACCTGATGCGATAAATGCCCTAACTATGCCCAAAAACATGATAGAGGTATTGTTGGAAAACATGATAAATACATATTATTTTTTATTTTATTTCACTAGAGTTGAATGTGTGAGAAATTAATTTATTTCAAAGATAGCATAAATTTGGACTGCAGCATGTGAATGAACGATTTCCGCCCATCACTTAATATTGCTGTAGTATCATTAATTAATTAATTCTTTTTTTACCGTTGTTATTTCGTATACTTTGCAATTTCAATTTGATTTCTTTATATTGTTTTTATTATATTTTTTCTTTATATTATATTTGTATAAATACTTTAAAGTTTTAAATAAAAACCATCAGAACTGATCAATCAACGAACCTGTGTGCTAATTATTATTCATGTGTACCACTTGAATGATTTTTAAAATACAATAGCTCTACTCTATAATAAGTTGGTGAACCACTAACTTATTAACTCATCACATTCGTTAGACCAGGTAAACGAGCCTGAATAACCCACTAAATTATTATATCATCACTTTCGTTAGACCAGGCAAGGAGCCTGAGTATTAACAATCTGAATTAGCAACAGTGAAATGCGCATAGGAACTAGCTATACCCCTCAATAATCAATTTCAATTTGTTTTTAATAAAAGTGTTAATTGTTTAATGTGAATGAATTAGTGGTTGGTGGTCTAAACACATAAATTTAGGCCTTCACTAATTTGCGTTTTTGTTCCTTGCAAGCACTTGGAAACTTGAAGGACGGTGTTAAACAATAAAACAATAGAATTGCCGTATTATAAAACACTAAAGAATAACTTTATTTTACTTCTGTTTAAATATAATTAAGACATTAAAGAAAAATGCTTAGTTATACGGAAGTCCAACATTGAATTACAAATCAAGCAAAACTTACATATTGGACTAAAAAATGCTTAACTGATTTTTTAATAATTAATAATACATTATTTGTTGATATTAATATGAATAGTCAATAGGTTGAGTAAGCAAATACATAAAACTGTAATTAAAGTTTATTGCCAGCTGACCTATATATTAATATAAAATTTTATTAGTTGAGTAAGCGAATTTATTAATTGAATAAATAAGAATAAAATTGCAATTAAAGGTTATTGCCAGCTGGGCTATATATTAATATAAAAAAAAAATATAACCAAATTTATTAAGTAAAGAACATAACAAATATAATGAACAATAACTACATGTCTTAACATTCTCCCGCGCGTTGAATCTTGTTCAAAACATTACAGCAACGTCCTCAGGGTTCTGCAACATCAACCGGGACTCGTGGAGCTGGTTTGGGTGCAGATTGTTTGCCATTATAAAATTTTTGATGAAATTTCCAGAACAGCAGAACGATTGCAAGTATTATGGAAAATATTAGTGCGGTGTAACTCACTGCATGATGATGTTGGCTGTTAGAATTGATGATTTGCGGTAGTTGTACTAGCGTTGATTCATTTAGTTGCCTTTGTAGCCTGCTTAGCTGCTCTAGTTGGGTCTTGTACTGATGATTTGTAGTGTTAACCAATACCTTTTCTATTTCTTGTGGTTCACTAATGGATTCTATGTGTTTTAGTCTTGTGTATGACGTATGCACATAATTTGATATACCAAAGTGTCCTTGTATTGTTATGAAGTTATTTTTGATTACACAATTAGGGGCAATTTTCATCAACCCAGTGTTTTTTAGTATAATAAATGTGGTTTCCGTGCCACACACCAGCGATGTTTCAACGTCTGTGGTAGTAGCAAAAATCCAGTTGTTTTGATCATACAATTGGTTCCATGCTGTTGTTTCTAGGATTCTATTCAAGTTGCAATTGGTTGTCGATCGATTGTTGAAAATATTGATCTCACATGGATTGACATCAGAATTCTTTTTTAATTTCGATTGTTTATTTTTGCAAATGTATTCGTCATCTTTTGTTTTGACACAATTTGCTAATTCATCTGCTGTAAAAGGAATATACTCATCTCTATGTGCATTGGTAGCAAGGTATGATATGTCCAGTTTGATGGCGAGTAATGTATTATTTTTTATTGTTGGGACTGGCACTATGTTAAATATCTCGAAGAATTGTTGATCCACTAGAGGTATCTTCACTTCGAAAATTACTTCATTTTTTGTCACAGCTCCCTTAGCAGTCATAAGTTTATACAGTTCGATTATATTGTCATCTCCTGTTGGAAGTACGTGAGATGATGGAAGGTGAGCCTTGATTAGAGCAATCTCATCCTTTAGTTGGTGAGGTGATAATAGCAGGGGACCAATTTTTCCATTATGGGCGTCAGTAAGTACATTTATGATTTCAGCCTCTATTCTTTGAAGATTTATTGCCGTCAATGATAAATGAGTTGATAGAAGTCCAACAACTTGCGAGTTTCTAATTGTTGAAGAGTCCCTTCCTATTTGATTTTTGTTCAAATCAACCATTCTTAAGATGTCGTTTATCCTTTGCTCTGTGTTGATCTCATTTTGTTTAATAATATAAATAGTTGAATCAATTATTGATGTTTGATTTTTTAAAAGCTTCACGATATTATTTTTTTCTATTTTTGCATCGTTGATCGTTTTTGACATTTCTTCTGCGTAATCTGCATCAAGAACTCCAAACAGTGATCTGGCAATGTTTCCGACTATATTAAACGGTGATCTTTTAATTCGTTTGTTGGTAAACAATTCCGTTTCTTGCAGCAATTCATTCCTGATTTGGTCTAAGTTGTTTACCAGGATATCGCACATTGGTTCTTTAAGGCATAGTTCCTGTAGAGTTTGCAAGCCTGAAGATAGCGCCTGTATCTCTGACGAGAATGGAGTAAGATCGTAGTAAACCATTATTTTCCATTCTGCAGTGTTTAGCCTTGCAGTTCCAATTCCTTCGAAATACAGTCCCGGATCATCTTGGAACCTTGTTATTGATATCTTGTTGCATAATACAGTAGGAACAAAGAGAAATGCTAGTAACATAGCAAGCATTAGTGGACCTGTTGAGATCTTGGGTCTTTTTGATGGAATGGGATCATCATTTCTCGACCTCGGTTGTACCAATGACGGTTCTTCTTCCAATGGTATTTGATTTTCATTTTCTTGGAGTAATGGCGCCAGTCTGTGAATGGGTCGTTTAAACACTCCTGTTGCCGTTTTAACTTCAGCTACTCTCACAGCCCCGTCATCACCAGGATACACGTGAACAACTCTCCCTAATGGCCACTTCATTGTAGGTAGATTGTCTTCCTTGAGAATAACCATGTCTCCCCTTTTGAGATTGCCAGATTTTTTTTTCCATTTGAAACGCTGTTGTAGTTCGGTTAAGTATTCTGTTGACCATCTTTTCCAGAATTGGTGCTTTATATGCGAAATCAACTTCCAATGAGACAAACTTGACATATTACGAGTTTCGGCTCTACTGTCTACTTGGGACACAAGCGGCTCACCGATGAGAAAATGACCAGGTGTCAGTGCTTCAAGACTATCTGGATCATTCGAGATTGGTGTTAAGGGGCGCGAATTTAAAATAGCTTCGATTTCCACAATTATTGTTTCCAGTTCTTCGTGCGTTAACGATTCTGTTGATACACTGCGTATCAAAAGATGTTTTGCCGATTTCACCGCAGCCTCCCATAAGCCTCCAAAATGGGGTGCTCTCGGTGGAATGAAATTGAAGTTTATACCCTTAGTACTGGAAGCGGAGATTATTGTTTCTTGAGCCTTAGCGGACTGTATGCTTTCAGATAATTCCGCTAATTGATTTTTTGCTCCCATGAAATTGGTAGCGTTGTCGGAGTAGAGATTTTGGCAGTGTCCTCGGCGAGCAATGAACCTTTTAAGGGCACCAATGAATGCCTCAGTTGTTAAGTCAGACACCAGTTCTAAATGAACTGCCTTTGTTGTGAAACAGCAGAATACCGCTATGTAAGCCTTGGTTGGCCTTTTCCCCCTGACTTTGTGATGTATCCAGAATGGACCACAGTAGTCTACGCCGGAATTTATGAACGGACGAGCAGGAACCACTCTTGTCTTTGGTAAGTTTCCCATGATTTGTTGATGTAATTGTGGTCGTGCTTTAGTGCATCTTACGCATCTTTGAATCACCGATCGAGCTGTTATCTTTCCCTTTATTGGCCAAAAACGCTGTCTCATGATATATAATAGTGATTGTGACCCGCAATGTTTGTTATCTTCATGTGTCATAGTAAATAATAATTTTACAAGCGGATCATTGTATGGTAGAATTATTGGATGTTTTGCATCTGCTTGTAGGTTGGAATGTTCTAGTCGTCCTCCTACTCTAAGAATACCTCTTTCATCCAAGCATGGCGCTAGGCTACTAATTGGGCTATTTTTACTAACCTCCTTGCCATCTTGAAGTTGTTTTATTTCTGTAGACAAATCTGACAATTGTATTATTCGAATGATAACACCGAGAGAGGCGTCCAATTCCTTTGGAGTTAGCGAAGTGTGCTTTGCTCGCTCATTCATGGACTTCCTTGAGTTATTTACGAACCGAAGTACGTATGCCAGAATTCGCTGCAGGGTTCTAAATGAATTCTTATGGGGTAGCATGTATATCATGTCGCTGTTAGTCGCTACCACCGTTGCTGTAATCACTCTTTTCCTTTCAATGCTGCTTGTTTCGGACAGCTTGGGTACAAATTTTAACGGCCATAAGTTTTCTTGTCCATGAAGGAAAATTGGTCCATGAAACCATAATCTACTTGTGGGCAGGTTGCTTGGTTGAAGTCCTCGCGATAAAATATCAGCAGGATTGTCCGCTGATTTTACATGGCGCCATTGCTCAGCAAGTGTTAATGAGTGGATCGTTGAAACTCTATTAGCCACGAATGTTTTATAAGAGGATGATTGTGAACTTATCCAGGATAATACAATCTCAGAATCGGTCCACAGAAGCATAGGCTGATTCTGCAATTTTAAGTCAACTTTCACTCTTTGAGCAAGTTTAGCTGCTACAACTGCGGCACATAACTCTAATCGAGGAAGTGTTTGTTGTTTTAACGGAGCCACCTTTGATTTTGCGCATAGCAACCGCACGATTATTCGTCCATCACGGAGAACTGCACGGATGTACGCAGCCGCACCGAAGGCCCTCTCAGATGCGTCAGCAAATACGTGTAATTGTGTTTCTACAGGAATCTCACCATTGAATATATGTCTTGGTATCTTGAAGTTATTCAAAGTCTCCAAATTCTTTCTGAAGATTTCCCAGACCTTACGAAGATTTTCAGGTAATTGTTCATCCCAATCGAATGGGTGTTGCCACAATTGTTGAATAAATATTTTCGCCTTGACAACAACAGGAGCTAGGAGGCCAAGAGGATCAAACAATCTTGCCAACTCAGAAGTTGCTGTACGTTTTGAAATTACTTGCTGCTCGTTAGATTTTACTTTGATGCAAAAATGATCGGTTTTGGGCACCCAAGATAAGCCCAAAGTTTTTATTGTTTTGTTCGTACTATCATCGAGATCTAAGTTGACTTCTCTATCACTATGTGGTATATCCTTTAGTAGCCTTGGGTTGTTTGAACACCATTTTCTTAAATTAAATCCGTGTTTCTTCAGAATAATTCTCAGTTCCTTTTGAGTTTCAACCGCGAGATTCAAGCTATCTGAACCTCCAAGCCCATCATCCACATAAAAATTTTCTTTTAGCAGTTGCGCACCCAGTGGATATCGATCTGTATTTTCTTCTGCAATTCGTTGTAGACATTTGGTGGCTAAGTAAGGAGCTGCTCGCGTGCCGTATGTTACCGTATTAAGCCTATAATAAGTAATTGGTAGTGATGGGTTTTCTCTCCAAATGATTAATTGGTGTTGGTGATTGTCTGGGTTGATTAATATCTGCCTGTACATTTTTTCTATGTCTGTTGTAAAGACAAATTTTGGCAGTCGGAAACGAAGTAGAATTGAAAAAAGTTCACTCTGGACAGTTGGTCCAGTATACATGAGGTCATTGAGAGAATGTCCTGTCGATGTTTTCGCAGATGCGTCGAAGAGCACTCTAAGTTTTGTAGTAGTACTGTCAGGTTTTATCACGCAGTGATGCGGGATGAAATATTTTGGACTTGGTAAACTATCAAGCTGTACTCTTTGCATGTGTCCTAATTGTTCATATTCTTTCATGAATTGAATATATTGACTTCGAATGTCTTCATTCTTTTGAAGTCGTTGCTCTAGACTGATAAATCTATTGTATGCCATTTGATGTGAGTTACCCAATGCTGCTGGATTATCTCTGAATGGGAGACTGACAATAAAACGTCCATCTTTGTGATTGTGAACGTGCTGATTAAAGTGCGATTCGCATAATTGTTCTGCTGGAGACATGATGTTTTCGTTTGATTCTACATCATCGAGCTTCCACAGTTGTTCTATTGCTTGTTCCAATGAGTTTTCACCGTCAAATATTGCGCATGTCAGTGTTGAAGATGGACGAGAATCAGAGTACTGTTTTATGGAACCGCCGACAATCCAGCCAAGTGCAGTATTTTGAAGTATTGGATGATCTTCAGTTAGTTTTATTGTCCCAGGTTGCATAAGACTGAAGTAAAATTCTGCTCCGAGAAGAATATCTACCCTCTCAGGCATGTTGAATTTGGGATCTGCTAAGCGAATGTTGTTTGGAATTTTCCAAGTAGAAATATCAATATTGCGATTTGGCTGCACTGGGATAATAGTTGGTAGAACAAATGCTTCTAAGTTTGTTGAGAAGTCACTATTTATGGATATCATTTCCACATTTACGCGATGGGATGCTCTTTTTTGGATCCTTCAAACTCCGTCAATGCACAGATAGGCTTCTGCTGTTGAAAGGGATAACTTCTTGATGAGTCGTTCAGTCACAATGTTGACTTGTGAACCTGAATCTAGTACGGCCCTGAATTCCTCTGACATGCCGTTTGCAGCCTTGACTATGACCTTTGCTGTGGCTAACATGACGTAGTTCTGATCTTTTGGATCTTTTGTTGCAGCTGCAGAAACTGCCACTGTATTAACGGGGGATGCATCGTGCCTAGTGGTAGTAATGTGGACAGATGGGTTTTGTGCACCTCGCGATACCTTTGGCAAATGCAACAAAGTGTGGTGTTTATTGTTACATTTCTTGCAGCAGCCACGAGTACAAGTTTTGGCCATATGATTGGCTTTAAGGCAATTCACACATAACTTCTGTTGTTGTATCCATCTTAGTCTTTCGGATTCTGCCATTGCCAAGAACCGATTACATTGATAAATGAGGTGTTTACCATTATTACATACTTTACAATTGTTATTGCAATTTTCCATTGCTGCTACTGAGGACACAGATCTTTGATGGATAGTCGATTTTTCTTTGTACCCAATTGATTCCATTGATTCAAATTGCGCCTCTAAGAATGACAAGAATTCTTTAATTGTTGGGACTTCTTTGGGTTTCGCTAATGATTGTATAAACTGAACGTAAAGGGATCGGTCCAGTTTTTTAATCATTAGCTGGATCAGCATAGCGTCCCAGGATGTCGTGTCGACGTGTAGGTTGTTTAGCGCCAGTAAACATTCCTTTGTGGTGTCATGAAGTGCCTTTATTGATGCACTCGACAATGTTCCTGTTGGTTGGTTCAAAATTTTGTCTACTAAAGTTGCTACTATGACTCTTTTGTTATTGAATCGCTCCTGCAACAGTGTCCAGGCCGTTTTGTAATTTTCTTCGGTTAGTGATAGATGACTTATGAGTCTTGCTGCTTCTCCAGACAGGTTTGATTTAAGGTACCACATTTTTTGTACCTGAGGCAATAGTTGTTTATCTACCATTTCAGTGAATAGTTCGTAGAATTGACACCATTTTAAATAATCCCCATTAAAATTCGGAATTGTCACTTTTGGAAGAGGCAGTGTGCCATATACTGCTGAATTGTTTGGTAAATTCGGTAAATTATCGTTCACGAGTTGATTGGCTTGATCTCCCATTACGGCCAAATCTACTAAGGACTGTTGAACTAAGTCGTCTAGAATATAGTATTCATTTTGATCAAATCCCAATGTTGAGGGAACCTCTACCTTCTGCCATATTTCATCAGATAAATTTTGAATTTGAGACCACAAGTTCTTTATACCTTCACTTTTGATTTTATAAAATTGTGATGGTTGGTCCTTATTTATTGATGATAACCCGTTCACCAAGCGTGTCAACGCCGTCATACGGGCCTTTAGCATCCTAACTAAACCCATGTTGCAATTTGATACATGTTGATCACTTGTAGCATGTTCTATTTGCTTCTCTCTTGTTGTTGGTACAGGCTTCGGGTATCCCTTTGTCTCGCGTAGCTTAGATATCTGAGTCTCAATTAGTTCAATTGTTGTGCTATATGTATTTCCAATTGTTTTGTGCAGATTTTTAGTAATATATGGATCATTATCTGCCAATGTTGGATCTCTTCTTATTGTATTTTCCGTTTTATCAAAAGCTATCCATAATTCCCTTAATTCTTCGTGGTTGGTTTCGTAAAATTCTACCGTCCTCCGATCTTGTGGAGCCTTTTTAATATTAGAGACTATTCTTTCAATCTCAATTGCCCTCACCTCCTGTTGAGACACTAGATTTTCCAAGCTTGACATGTTGACTTTTCCTGCGCTGAATAATTTGTTGAGGATGGATGGTAATGTCTTGATAGATCACTGCTTTGACTTGATGATGAGCAAAATGTCCTTGATGATGAGGAAGATGTCCTTGACGCACTCAAAAATGGTTGCGTATTTTTTAAATTTAGGGGTCACCAAAATGTTTAATGTGAATGAATTAGTGGTTGGTGGTCTAAACACATAAATTTAGGCCTTCACTAATTTGCGTTTTTGTTCCTTGCAAGCACTTGGAAACTTGAAGGACGGTGTTAAACAATAAAACAATAGAATTGCCGTATTATAAAACACTAAAGAATAACTTTATTTTACTTCTGTTTAAATATAATTAAGACATTAAAGAAAAATGCTTAGTTATACGGAAGTCCAACATTGAATTACAAATCAAGCAAAACTTACATATTGGACTAAAAAATGCTTAACTGATTTTTTAATAATTAATAATACATTATTTGTTGATATTAATATGAATAGTCAATAGGTTGAGTAAGCAAATAAATAAAACTGTAATTAAAGTTTATTGCCAGCTGACCTATATATTAATATAAAATTTTATTAGTTGAGTAAGCGAATTTATTAATTGAATAAATAAGAATAAAATTGCAATTAAAGGTTATTGCCAGCTGGCCTATATATTAATATAAAAAAAATATAACCAAATTTATTAAGTAAAGAACATAACAAATATAATGAACAATAACTACATGTCTTAACATTAATATTTTACTACATATTAATTATGGGAAATAGTGCGATTAGAAATATAAAATACAATTTTCATAAAAAGCACCAATTATTAACTTGCCAGTACCCGGTCAAAAAACTCTTGTGTGGCAGCACTATACTAAATGTATAGCTGTTGTTGTTTTCTACAAACCTCTTACAACTACAATTAGAGTTGAAACAAGTAAGATATTCGACTGTGCCGAATCTTAGATACCGTTCACCATAGTATGGAGTGACGAAAAAAGTCACAATCACGAAAATTCACGCCCACGAATTACAAAAACAATTAAAAAAAAAATTAAATGGAAAAATTACATTAAAGCAAAAAAAAATTGTCATTCACCGTCTCACGGACGCACCCCCACGTGATGGAAACAAAAAATTATTCACGATCACGCATTATTGGTTCTAATCTCTATTTCATAGTATAGGCCGATTTTATAAACACAGCTTGCAAAGCAACACTGGAAGCATGAGTTTACAAGGCATTCTAGTGTTGCTTTGCAAACTGCGTTTATAAAGTCAGCCATATGTTATGAATTTCGTAACAAATTTGTAACACTTTCTTGCCTGGTGGGGTGCATTATAAAAATATTAACATCCCCTTATTAGCGTTTATATAATTTTTTACACATTCAAGAAGTGTTTCAACGTCTTTATCAATAAGCCAGTGGTCTTCGACTAAACAAAGATGTGATTTGAAGTGTTAGAAAATATTTAATAATGAAGAAATTCTTCCAAAATTGACTAAAAAATCGACACCTATTACATAAATCTGCTAGTCTAATGATTAAAATGTTCCAATATTATCTTTATGTTGAAAATAATTTAAAGCTATCAAAAATTCTTTAAAAAAACGAACTTTTTCAAATAAAAAGTAAAAGTAATAAAAATAACTAAAATGTATCAATAATTAAAAAAAAATAATAACTGGTTGGTCAGGATTTGAAACCGTACGGTAATGTACGGTGGCACGGTTTCGAATCCTGAACACAACAAAATGCAATTTTTTTTAAATTTTCGATACATAAAGTTGGTTCCACAATTTATTTAAAAAACCAGGGAACAATCTCATTTATAATATTTTTTTTTATTTTTGCGTTTTTTTTCAATTTTATGAACGATAAAAGGTTTATTTCTCAAAAATGTTATCAGATAGGATTTTGTACAGTGATAAAATAATTATATAATGAATTCAGTAAGTTGTCGACGTTTTTATTTGATATAATATAATAATAATGCCAAAAATAAAAATAACTTGAAGGTGTAAAAAACATTTATATTATAAAATATAACAACATATTTTAATTTAATTTTTTCTTCGAAATTCGTATGATGTACGTATGTATGTCAACTACTAGTGGTATTCTGATAGTTGTCTTTTTAAAATTTTGTTAACTTTTCCATTTACGTATCTGTATTGCGGTTGGACCAGATGATAAAGGTTTTGGTTCAATATAACCTGTATATTTCTGATATAGAAACACAATCGAATTTCAACCCCAATTGATTTAAAAAATACGAATTCGGTCATTTATATTCAGCCAGCTAAGAAAACGGATGGATTTAATAAAAAACATTTTTTATTTAAATCTTCTTCTGCGTTTACTAAGTAAGACAGAGATCTAAATATGAAAAATTACGATCAAATCGCAAACAGAAAGTTTTCTTGCGATATTCCGCACAACTATGAGTTTTTAGGTGGTTTTAGTGAATGTAAGACCAGTTAATTTTATATGAGTATGGAGAAATCAATTTTTTATTTCCTAAGATCTTAACTTATCATTTTCTATATGTTGAATTGGGAAAATACGAAAATATGCAAAAGAAAAAATAAAATGCAAATATGCATATACTATTTTTGGAAATTTTCCCCAAACATTCTGATCCAAAAATCCAAAGTTCATATGTATATATACGATAGGAGCTGATTGTTTCAAAAATATTTAATGAATTGCGAACTATTCTTAGTATACATTTTAATTAAGCCCACATTATATTATTCAATTGGATAATGCAATCTAGAAGCTAAATATAAATTTGTGGAAAGTAGGTATTTGCAATACTTTTATTCAAAATACAAATGCATTTTAAATTTTTATTCCAAATACAAAATAGTTTTTAATAAAAGTTTAATTTTCACAATGGAAATGATATTTTTTAAGTTTTTTTACTTTATAATTTTGCTGGTTTTTAATCAATATTGAATCATACAATTTTCCTGATGTTCTCATATTTTTAAGAATTTTAGGCATTTTAGAGATTTTTTCAAGATTTTTGGCTGCCGATTGCCAATTATATTATTTTTTTAAAATAAATTTTGGAAATAATTTCCAATATTGCAGTTGCAATTTTTAGAATATGTGCTATTTTCGCGAGGTTTTAAATTTTTTAGTTTCTTTGCTAATTACATTTTGGAGCTTGATATCAAATTAAATTCTTAAATCAAACTTTGTTTTTATTTTTATAGAAAAGGCAATTATTTGAAGTGCTTTTGAAGATCAACTCACTGATGTTACAGAATAAAAGAAACATTTCTTATAAATTCTAGCCGGAAAAAGATTTTTCTGCCTTGTTATGTGTTACTAAGTATCCAAACAACATTTTAATTGTCAAAAGATTTTTTATCACATTGTACAAATACGCTCTGCACCTGAATATAGAAAATAATTAAAATTACACAAGTATAAAACAGGATATAAGCATCGGTTTTGCCTTTCTTCTGAAATCAAAAATAGTCATAAAAAATGAAAAATTAATACATTTTTAAAACAAAACTAAAGTTTAATTTCATTGATTTTGTATATCTTCTCGTACATAGTGTCTTGACGATCCATTACATTTCTTTAATATTGTTGGAGTTATTTCTTCGCAATTTACTTACGTAGTGGAAGTTAACGTGGTATCCCAAGAGAACAAAATTACTGTTGCATCAATTTGTTTAATTCAATATTAAATTAAGACGATTTTATTTAATACATGTTAATGGCAAAAGTTAATTAAAAGTAATGAATAAATTAGAGTTATAACAAAAAGTGTTATACTAATAAGCATAGTTGTATGCATTTGTATTGCATAGTAAGGTTGTATTTTTCTTACAATCTCCCTCTCAAACCAAATGCTATTACAAAAATAATACAAATATAAATACTGAAATTTACATTTTGAGTTTTAATAAGTTACGACAATACAAATGCCTTTGTTTCATTAAAATTTTTGTTAAAATATCTGCTGCATTTTCGCTTGTTGTAACATATCTTACATCGATCTCCTTCTCTGCGTACTTTTCCCTTACATAATGATAACGGATATCTATGTGTTTGCTTTTCTTCTGCACTGTAGGATTTTTGGCCATAAAAGCTGCACTTTGGTTGTCGCAAAGAATAGGAGTGGGAGATACAATATAATCTTCAAAACCCATCTCGTAAAGTAAACATCGATGAAAAACTGTTTCCTTTGTACCCTGGCACAAAGCGATGTACTCGGCTTCCATCGTACTTAAAGCTACAACTGATTGCTTGCGTGATTCCCATGCAATGGCACCACCTGCCATAAAAGTAACAAAGCCTGAGTAGGATTTTCTGTCGTTGGAATCACTTGCCCAATCAGAATCTGTGAAACATTCAAATTTATTGATATTATTAGAAAACGTAATTTTACCTATTGGATTTTTCTTGAGGTATCTGAGGACGTATTTGGCGGTCGCAAAGTGCTCTTTGTGTGGGTGTGTGTTGAATTGTGATAATTTTGATACCACATGCATCAAATCAGGTCTTGTTATTTCGGCTAAGTACATTAACGCTCCAACTAAACTTTGATATCTTGTTGTATCCAAATTTTCACACTGATCTTTGCATTTTTTAAGAACTATACCATTTGGCCATGGAGTATCTGCAGGTTTGCAGTTTGACATCCCCCATCGTTCTAGCAATTCCTCGGTGTATCGTTTCTGATGAATGCTTATATCACCTCTGGGGCCGTCTCTATTTTCATTCCCAAATAGAAGGAAACTGCACCTCGATCTACTGCTTTTACACGTTTATTTAAATTTTTGATATTATTGTGCATATCTTGTTCACTAGAACATGCCAACAACATATCATCAACATAAAGGGCGATTAAACACATCTGATTGCCATTTCGGTTAACATAGACACAGGTGTCTGATTTACAACGTTTGAAATTCATTTCTAGCAAAATATCGTTCAACTTCTTGTTCCATTCTCTGCTTGCCTGCTTCAAACCGTACAACGCTTTACTTAGCTTACATACTTTATTTGGCTGCTTCTTATCCTCAAACATTTTTGGTTGTACCATGTAAACATCATCTGTTAAATCTCCATTCAAGTAAGCTGCCTCAATATCAATGTGGTTTACTAGTGGTTTCTGTCTAGCTGCTAATGCCAAAAATAGTCTGATTGTAGAATGCCTAACTACTGGTGCAAATGTTTCGCTATAGTCGACATTGTATTTTTGCGAACATCCATGTGCAACTAATCTTGCCTTATATTTTTCTATAGCACAGTCTGGCGAACGTTTTACAACAAACACCCACTTGCATCCTATAACATTTTTATCATTTGGCCTATCAACTAACTGCCATGTTTTATTTCTTATTAAAGATTTATATTCTTTTTGCATCGCCTCCAGCCAATTTTTACTATTTTCTGAATTTAGAGCTTCATTAACAGTATTTGGATTTTCGATTACAGAATTTAACATTTCAAGCCCTCCTTCAGTAACATACACTTTACGGGGTCTTCCTTTACCACCTGTTCTTATTAACTTAGGTCTTTCCCTCTTTCTTTTATTGTCAACAGTAACTGAATCTTCGCTATCATTTTCACTACTTGATAGACTCACCTGTTCTTTTTTATCTTTGCCTTCATCTTGTTCTTCTTCATCTTTTTCTGCATCTTCATTTTCTTCAAATTCATCTTGTTGAAGACTGCTGTCATCTTCACTTTTCAACACGGCTTCAGTTTCATCGTTTGTATTTTGGTTACAAATGTTAAAATAAAACATGTCTTTTTCATCAGCTTCTTCAGGCATTTGTTCAAAGGATTTTTCAAAAAATATGACGTCACGAGCAATAGCGATTTGTTTTGTAGTGGGATTGTATAAACGATACCCTTTGGTGTGTAATTGGTATCCAACGAACTTCATTCTGGAACCTTTTGGTAAAAATTTACTGCCTTTTGGCTTAGGGTCTTTATTCAACACAACAGCATCACATCCGAAAGTTTTAAAATGAAATACTGATGGTTGCTTACCTGCCCATCTTTCGTAAGGAGTAACATCTCCAAGAACCTTTGTGGGCGATCTATTTCTTAAATACGTGGCCGTGTAAATAGCTTCTCCCCATAAACTCTGTGGTAATTTAGACTGATCTAATAAACATCTTGCCATTTCGACTAGGGTTCTATTTGCCCTTTCCGCAACACCATTTTGTTGCGGTGAGTAACTTACAGTTGTCTGGTGTACTATTCCTCTTTTGGCAAAAAACTCGTTAAACTTAGAATTAATAAATTCTTTTTCGTTGTCGCTTCTGACAACTTTAATTTGGCGGCCTGTCTGCTTCTCCGCAATCGCAGCAAAATTGGTAAATGCTTCAAATGCATCACTTTTTTGTTTGAGGAAATACGTTGAGACGTAACGAGAATAATCGTCTATAAAGGTCATAAAATATGACGATCGACCAACGGATTTTACTCCAATTGGCCCACATAAGTCTGTATGCACCACTTCTAACAAATCTTTTGTTTGAACACTTGAATAGTTCTTGAACGGTTTCACAGTAATTTTGTTTACTGCACATGTAACACAATCAATTTCGTTTGGTATTTTAAAATTTAAGCCTTTCACCATTTTTTTAGATGATAATTTATTTAAATCTTTCACATTGATGTGTCCATATCTATAATGCCACCTTTTTGCCATACTTTCATCATTAATATAATTTATATTTTCAATTTCTTTAATTATTTCCACTATTGCAACAAATAAACCTTCAGTCAAAACAGCTGACAGCATATTTTCTTTTTCTTTACTTCTAATAAAAGCTTTGTTGTTTTGGAAATTAACAGAATGACCAGCTTTTAAAACTTTGTTTATGGAAATAAAATTCGAATGCAATTTAGGTACATACCAAACATTACGTAGAGTAAAACTGCAGAATTTAGTTTTTATTTTAACATCGCCAAGCCCTTCTGCATTAATGCTCTCACCAGATGCTAATACGACTTTTTGCGTTGATTATCTTAATGTTGTAAAATAATCTTTAATTCTGCACATATGGGATGTTGCCCCGCTGTCTAGAATAAACTTATCTGTTAAATCGTTTGAGCTTTCATGTAATGAACTGCCAAATCTGTTCTTTCGTTGCCTTTACATTGAGAGCGAAAATGGCCCTTTTTTCCACATCGAAAGCATTATTAACATTTGCATTAAAAAGCTTTTTATCATTTTGATTTTGATCACCTTTTACAAGGTTAAGCCTCTTATTGTTGTTGTTAAAATATTTTTTTCTTTTATATTCAGTCTTTGGATTTATGGCAAATACCGTTTCGTTTTGGTTAGAATTTTTATTTGATTGACGTAATTCTTCTTCGTATATTTTTGAAATTAATTTGTCGTACGTAGGCAAATTGTCTCTGCTTTCAATAGCAATAACGAAGTTTTCCATCTCATCAGGTAGACTCCACAACAGAAAAATTGACAGCAAATCATCATTTAAAGTAATACCAATTTCTTTGAGTTCATCCACAACTGAACTAAATTCGTTTATTTGTGTGACAAATTTTTGACTTGTGTTAAACTTAAATCGAACAAGTTTTTTAAACAAATTGACTTTTCTTGATGCTGTATCTTTCCTTATACAGGGAACTTAAAACATTCCAGGCATCTTTTGCCGTACCGCAATTTTTAATGTGAATTAACTCGCTTGGTTTGACACTTAACGTTATAGTCGCTAGAGCTTTGGAATCATTTATCATCCATTTACTTGCCTCTGGCTCTTTATCCGGTATATTTTCAACGATCGTATTCCACAGGTCCAATGTTATCAGCAAAGTCTTCACCTGAATACACCAAGTAGCGTAGTTTTCGCCATTCAGCTTATCAATACATGCTACACCAGTTGCCATTCTTGAGCCTTGTTTTTTTTTCTTTTTGTACTAGGTAAAACAAAATGAAAACCTCGAGCGCATTGTTCGTGTCGTTCCTAACCTCAAATTTTTCGTAGAAACCTTTTAAATTTTGTTAACTGGGATCTGGGCCCATAACCTTTGTTGGAGTTATTTCTTCCCAATTTACTTACGTAGTGGAAGTTAACGTGGTATCCCAAGAGAACAAAATTACTGTTGCATCAATATAAATTAAGACGATTTTATTTAATACATGTTAATGGCAAAAGTTAATTAAAAGGAATGAATAAATTAGAGTTATAACAAAAAGTGTTATACTAATAAGCATAGTTGTATGCATTTGGATTGCATAGTAAGGTTGTATTTTTCTTACAAATATAAATAATATAAAAAATAATTATGGTTATTTATATACGAAAAGAAAATATAAACGAGAAATAATACTGTAATACGCATGCATAATATTATACTAATAAACGTACAAAAAATGTTTAAAGAAACAAACAAAAAAAACAACAAATCTTTACTTTAAGACTGTTTAGTTTACACATGCATACACACAACAACCACACCAATTTCCATCAAGAATTTGAAGTTTTAGTATTTTATAATAAATAAGATATATTATGTTCTTAAACGCGTAAACTACTATGAAAAATACAACTGCTCTGTGGTGTACAGCAAGCGGCTCTGACTACCAACCAGTAGGTTGTTGGATTGAATCCCCACGCAACTTTTTCAAAAAATTTTTAAAAGTAAAATTATTTCGAATGCCATTTTTTTCTCATATTTTAGTCGTTAATGGACCGACTTTAATTATTTTCAGTCTAAGCCTTCGTAAAACTCCATACAAGAGATCTGCTTCATAAAATTGACCGTAGGACAGTTTGGGGCCATAAAAAAACAACGGAATAGGAAATATAGCAAAAAAAAGTCTTTTGGCTATATCTCATTAACTATTGGACCAAGTTTTGTTATTTTCAAACCAAACAAATTTATGAAAAATTCCAAAAGAATGGTATAAAATTTATGTCTCTATGTTGTGTTTCGGCCTTAATTCTAACAAAATGTAGCAGATGTACAATCGGACAGACAGACGGCCATCGCTCATTCGACTTCTCCTTCTATAAGGATCCAGAATATATATATTTTATGGGGTCTTAAATGAATAATGAAGAAATTACATACGGAATGACAAACCTATATATCCCCTTTCCAAATTTTTTAGTGAAGGATATAAAAAAGTCAGCGTAGGTAGTAATGGTAAAGTAAGAAAATAAAAAGAATTGGTTGATTATTGAGTTCTTGTCACAACTTTGATATTGTTTAAATTTTTCATTTGCTTTAATGAAAGTTTAATATAATATCTCCAGTTGTTCTAAGAAATATTTGGGTAAAGTTCCCTGATGATCAACAGTGGAATGCGCATAGGAACTAGCTATACCCCTTAATAACCAATTTCAATTTGTTTTTAATAAAACTGTTAAGATTTTACTACATACATACTATGTAGGTAATAAATTAATTATGGAAAGTAATGCGATTAAAAATTTAAAATACTGAAATAAGTTTTTTTTTGTTTTTTTATATGACTTTTATTTTTACTGAGCAACTCCAGTTTGCTCCAAGTGAGTTAAAGTTTTTGAACACAATAAAGTTTATTTCTTAATATATTCTATATTTCCGCATATTTAACTTTTATTACTAAATTTAAATGCTGGCGCTTTTGTAAATTATTAAATCGTCATATTGCAGTTTTATAAAGAATTTAATTCTATGCAATCTTCTCTACTTACCGCAATTCAAACCATAATTTTGTTTAATTAGCTAGTAAGCAAATTTTTATTATTAAATAAAGAAGATTGATTGGTATGACAGAAGTCAGTCGTAGTCAAGGATTCGAATTAATTTGCATTTTATTTAAATTAACTGGCGCCCCACGTAAAAAAGAGCTTAAGTGTAAAATGCGGAGAAATAGTGAAAAGGACGAAATTCTCGCTTACCCACGCTTGTAAAATAATTAAAAATTAATTAATAAGTTAAAATTTAATGAAAAATTTCCACACAGTTTGACATAAAATTCTGCCAGAGAATTATAATCTATTTTATTTTTACAGCTTTTTTTTCTTATGTTCTCAATTTTAGACAGTCATTCTCTCAACAATGTTACGTGTACATGTTTCTATGAAATCACATACATTTTTCATACGAAAAATGCAAACAAAAGAAAATCAAACAATAATAGGAGAGAATTTGAAGTTACTGCCGTCGATTTTATTATAGGCCATCAGGGTTTGTTCCTGCAGTTGCAGATTTGTTCAGTTTCATCATTAACTTATAAGAGAAAATTTAAATAAATTAAAAATTACCTAATATTTAAGTGAAAATTAAAATTAATGAAAAATAATTAACTAATAAGTTAAAATTAAAAGTACTCTTCAAACTGAAATAAAACTTTATTGGCAAAAGCTTATAAGAATCTCGGTAAATATAAAGACACAGTAACAAAATAAAATATAACAGAACCGCATTAAAATTAAAAACAATACAAAAATTATCTGCCATTAATTTGTTAACAATGCATACAGACATTCACCACTTAAACAACAAAAGCAAAGTGCAAGTATAAAATATTTAAATAAGAAACATTCAAGAAAAACGTAGAATATTATTAGTAAGAATATAGAAGTTAAAGCAAAAACATAAACAAAATCAACAAAAAGTTCATCAACATCAACATAAAACCACAATACTAACAACAGCAATAAAAAAACAAAACCAACAACATGAATAACAAAAAAAAAACAACCAACAAGAAGTAACATCAATAAAATCAACAAATAGTAGAAGAGACAAGCAAGCAAATGATATGAATAAAAATATAACATTAAAATTTTTACCTACTTTTAAATAATGTTTTGAGGAAAGCTTTTATTTAAAAAAATTGGGGATACAAAATAACAAATAAAAATAATAAAATAAATTAATAAGTTTGTAATTTTCCTTTTAATAACTGGCAATAGCAAATCCAAATAATTTAACCAGGGAAACATTTTAAATAATCCCTTACCACCACCTCAGGTTCAGTTTGCCCTAACACCTGAAAGCGAGGCTATTATTGCTAATATTGTGCGTAGAATAATTTTTGAAGAGAAAGCATTGGGAGAAGTAGAGCCTAGGTTGATAGACCAGGGAATAGACCGTAACAATGATTTGACAGAATTGGACAAGATCCCAGATGTTGTGCGTTCACGTAGGGATTTTCGGGTAACAGAACTGAGCTAAATTCTTGGAAGGAAAGTACGACAAGAATTTTAAAGATTTTCGAACCACTAAAATGCACAGCCAAATACTTTGGAATTCTGAATGTGGTGTGCAGAAAAATTATTGGCGATGCCGACATAGCTTTGGAAAGCTACAACACACCATTGAATTGGGAATATATCATACAGTGTTTAACAACTCATTATGCAGACCAAAGAGATTTAGGAACTTTAGAATATCAACTTACATCTATGGTATAGAGTACAGGTTCTGTGCAAGGATTTTATATGAAAATTTACAGTCATTCGTCCTTCATATTGAATAAAATATCATGTTTGGAAGAAAAGCAGGAAGCTATTCTGTTGCTAACAATAAATTATAAGAATAAAGCGCTCGACACATTTGTCAGGGGAACAGGTATCAGAACCTGTATCAGAACCGTATCAGCAACAATCAGCTTCAAGACCTAGTGTAGCGATACCTGCAATTCCAATGGAAGTTGATACTTCCACGCACTCTAAAAGGGTTTCAAGAATATCTCTCCTATTCGTACCTCACAATCTTCGCGACCACTGTTGCGAACTGACATTGTTTTTTCTTTTAATTTTAAAATTTTTTTCTTAATTTTTCTAAAACCCTCAACTTTTATTAGACCGTTTTGGAAATCTATAGGTGTACATCCTATAGTAGAGTGTATTTTCTAGAGTAGAGAGGGTAGAGTAGAGTAATTTTCTCTTCTACAGTACACTGTTTCTTTCAGGATCATATCTGAGTAGTCGAATATCCTCGTTCATTGCGTTATGAAGACGTTCTACGTCTGCGTTGGAAATAAGATTATTGTTTGAAACAAAGTGTATGTTGATTTGTCTTTGCCTTAAAAATTCGATCGATGGCATTGCTTTAAAACCTTACTCTTTGTCAGTTATGATTTTCTCAACATTACCAACAATACTAGGTCTACGATCTGTTTTGAATTCTTAATAAATGGTGTCAGCCTTTATATTGCTTTGTAATGTTTGTAATGTCAAAGTATGGGATTTAATTTTCCATTTTGGGTTACACGTTCCTGGATTAATAATTGAATGCGTGGCTCCAGTATCTACAATAAATTTGAGACTGTCTTTTATTATTATATATGGCGATTCGCCGCAGAGGCTTGAAAACGAAATTTTTGCACTTCATCACTTTGATTATGATCAGAATTATTTAGTCGAAAAGTATTGCGAGGCAAGGGTAATTCATCTACCTTTTTAGAACAATATTAATATGGCATATTATAAGAATTTTGATAAGTTGAAAAATTGCTGTTACTACTATAAATAAATTAACCATTTATTTGGGTATCTAGTATTACCTGGCCTGTTTGCATTGTCCTGATTCTGTATTTAATCAACAAATCTAATTATGAACTTTTGACAGTAGTTCGCACGAAATGATGAACAGAGTACCCTGCTTTAGACAAAATAAATAAATAAATAAAATTGTGTTTCTTATACTGATGTTTGTGGACTATGGAATATTCCTAGCACAACTGGAAAAGATTTGTTGAAAAAATTTAAAGCAAAACTAGTAATAGATGATTATACCGAAATTAATTATAAAAAAATTGAAATGAAAATGCGATGCTATGTGTAAAGCTTAGTACTCTGTTCAAATTGAGAAAAATGTTGAGCAACATTGATTATATCGTTTGAAAATTTTGACAACAGATCAGTGGCGACAATACCACGATTTATAACAAAACTATCGGTTTTATTGCCATGAAATGAGCAACATTGTTTTTCTTATAAAAACAAAAAAATGTGTTTATTAAAAATAAAAATTAAAACAAATGAACAACAAAATAATTTTAGGAGCTTGTACTGCAATGTATCAATTAATGCAAATCGCAGCTGCTGCGGAGGAGCTCATTGAAGACACACGTTCTGCAAAAAGAACTCACCTTCATTTAATATTATATTTATTATTATTTTCCATTATTTTAATTATTTCTGGGCAGCAAACTTAAAATTGAAACCACAACGCCCAGAAATGTCTGATCAGTTGATGTTTGCAATTCCGCTCAAAATAAGTGGTGCTTACATTATTTCGCAGTTGAAAAATATGTTGCCAAAAACATTTTGTGGTTGAAAAAATAGTGCTGCCAGAAACATTTCGTATGTTTTCGCAAGATTAACAGAGTACAACTTCAGCCATATTATTTTTCAATTATTTCGCATTATTTTTTATATGGATTTTTGACAGCAGTTCGCACGAAATTATGAACAGCGTACCATGCTTAAGTAGCAGAAAAAATGTGGAACCAATTAATGTATTGTAGAAATAATAGTACGATATGCAAAGATAAAGAAAGCAATGTGGTGTCAGACGAATTAGAAATAACGAGAGTTAGAAATAAAAACGAATTAAATAATTTAAGTGCTACTCGTGTAAAGGGAAATAAATATCAGGACGAAGAAATGTGTGGGAATTAAATTTTAGCAATTGAATTGAATGTAGAAAACATAAATTATGAATTAGGCGAAGACTTACAAGAGTTTTTGAAAAAAACCAGTAAAACTAAGAGAAATAAATATAAAATGTGAAATGAGTCTGACAGTTGATCCTAAAAGACCGTTTAATGGTAGGCCAAGAAGGCTTTCGTATGGAGAAAAACAAAAGGCCACAGCAAAACATACGTGTCCAATAGACGAGTTTTTGAATACGTTAGTGAAGAGAAGTTTGTTCTCCAAATTAGATCAGATACTACCACGTAGATATGTATTAGAGTGATCGACTCGGTTTTCCAACCGGTTTATTTTACAATACGATAGTCGGATTTTTTCAAAGTTATATAACTTTTCACAAAACCTCTGATAATATGCCAAAAAATATTTTTATTTGTCTCATGTAGTCGTGAAAAAAATCGAAGTCAAGTCTTTGAACTGAAAGTGAAAAATGACTAAATTTTGACAAAAATAATTTGATTGATTGCTTGCCGTTTTTCTTAAAATTTTTCAAAACTAAAAATTTTCTTTTTTAATATTACAAAATACTAGATTTCAAACTGCAGTAAAAATTTGAAGTCGATAAAAGAATGCACGCTATATCCAGCATTGGACAAGTATAGAGAACTTTTCAATGAAATTTTAAATTTTTTTTCCGAAATTTATTAGATATATGTACATATTTAATAAATTAAATCTAGCTTTTAATTGTTACCCGGCCGCCAAAAGTAAGGCGTTTTATATACCTACATGAATATTGTACTAAATTGAAATTTTTAATCTATATTTCATTACTATTTAAATCCTTTAATATTAAAAAAATTTGAACGATATATGAGTATTAAATGGATTTCAATCAAATGCCTTATTAATTTTTGAAAATTATCTAAATTTGAACAACTAATAAGAAAACAGCTATTTACCTGTCCATTGGTATATAATACATCTATATCATTGATTTGAGGTATTGAATAAAACAGTCACAAAACAGAAATCTCGTATGAAAACAAACATCTTGTATGATATTTATTTTCAAGTGTTCTTACTGCACGCACACAATCTTATATCGGGTGTTTTTTTTAGAGGTATAGAACTTCGAATTGAAATAAAACACAAGAAAATCGTTTTAATGTCCATCAATTTGGCTTTATTGGAAGGATAATTTTATGCCATTAATGTTTAAATATGATTTCGAGCATGTGGCCGCCGCGGCTGGCTCGAATAAAGCCAATTCTACAGGTCCAATTTTCAACCACTTTTTCGAGCATATGGGGCCGTATAATGGCAATAACGCCACGAATGTTGGCTTCCAAGTCCCCTAACGTTTCTGGTTTGTTGGCGTAGACGAGCGACTTCACATATCCCCAAAGAAAATAATCCAATGGTGTCAAATCACACGATCTTGGTGGCCAATTGACAGGTCCATTCCGCGAAATTATGCGCTCATCGAATGTTTCCTTCAATAAATCGATTGTGACGTGCGCTGCGTGGCATGTAGCGCCGTCTTGTTGGAACCACAACTCATCCACATTCATGCCATCCAATTCGGGAACAAAATAGTCGGTTATCATGGCTCTATACCGGTCTCCATTAACGGTAACTGACTCTCCAGCATTATTTCGGAAGAAGTATGGCCCAATGACTCCACCAGCCCATAGAGCACACCAAACAGTCAATTTTTGTGGATGTAATGGCGTCTCAAGGGTCTCATGTAGATTCTCTTCACTCCAAATGCGGCAATTTTGCTTGTTGACGTAGCCATTCAACCAAAAAAGAGCCTCATCACTGAACAAAATTTTGCGATGAAAATCAGCATCGAGATCAATCTCATTTTCGGCCCATACACCAAAATCACGACGCATTGCATGGTCTCGCGGCTTTAATTCTTGTACAAGCTGGATCTTGTAAGGTCGCAAGCCAAGATCTTTGCGCAAAATCTTCCGTAAAGTTGATGGACAAAGCTCCAATTGCTGTGCACGGTGGCGAATCGATTCATTCGGGTCCTCTTCAACACTTTGCTCTACAGCGGCAATTGTTTCTTCGGTGCGCACTGTTCGACGTCTCTGCGGATGCGTATTATCACATAGAGTAAACGTAGTGCGAAAACGATTCGTGGTTAACCGAATTAATTGCTCTGATGGACGATTATGTCGACCATAAAATGGACGGAGCTTGCGGTAAACTTCGCGAACTGAACCATTATTTTCGTAATAAATTTGCACGATTTGCAAGCGTTGTTCTTTTGTCAACCTGTTCATGATGAAATGGCAAACCAAACTAAATATTAATCACTTGACAGCTGACAAAATGGCCGCCAGTTAAAAAAGTGATGCCAACTTAAAGTTCTATACCTCAATAAAAAACACCCTTTACATATGTGCATCTATAAATTAAATTATTTTTATATTAATACCATATAACTTATTTCTAGTCAACATTTTGGTTAATTTTCCAGGATAATAGAACATTTTTACCATGTTTTAAATTATGGTACATATAAATTTTAGATATATGGAAAAAGATGGGTGTAGACAGGGGCGTGGTCCATTGACAAACATTCAACTTCTTTGATTAGGCGACGTACATTACATGTTTCAGATTGCTCCTAAATCTGTTGAGAAATAGAGTTTTTTATACCGACTGCAGCGCCATCTGCCGGGCTGATTAGTGAATCTAAACCATCCAGGGCGCCACCCAAGCCGTTTATGAGGAGTTCAGTGACATACACACGTACAGGAGAATTATATACGCAAAAGCGTGGCTAAATGACAATTCATATATTTTGATTTTTATCTTCCTGTTTATATGCAGTCCGATATTAACCAGAATGTATACATTTATGTGCCATAAATAAGTTTTAAGAAAATTATATATTTTCGGCTACAATCATCCAAATGTACCTTTCCAAATACATTTATTTAATTTCTTTCGATAACGGAGATAGCATTGAAACATAGTACTATCTGTAAATTAATACGGGACACCAACGATATTACGGATCGATTACTTAAAGCAAAAATTTATATTGACGCTTTTTCATCGTACGGCTTAATCCTTAAACCTTTAGCGTGTTTAAAACTTGAAAATTTTATAAAGGATACGAAAAAAGGATTAATTTTTCAGATTATTAGATGAAAAGTGTTATGATATCTCTTTGAAAGGTCCAAAAGTTAATATGTCAGAACAGAATTATATCGAAGTTAAGCGATAGTGATATAGACTCTGAACTCATTTTGATTTTCAAATGGGTATGCGAAGTAAAATCTGGAATTTTTTAATATAAACAACGGAGCGGAAGCGCTCCCAAAATAAATTATTCCTTAATTTTTATGGAATATCTGCTTCCATTACGGATTTTCTTAAATAATTCATCTTCATTATTTAGTAGCACTGTCAAATACAAAGGTACATGGATAAATTTAAACTACAGGATCGAAATTCTTGTGTCGGCCACAAATATAGAATCAAATTGTTAGCATGCTATTTCTCTACATACATCAGCGTTCACAGCCTAACACAGCCACGCATAAAAACTTCAGAGTGATAACACTAATTTCTTGAAAAGAGGTTTTGCGCCAACTTTGCCCACCTACTAACCCATTTTTGGATATCGTCTTAGCAGCAAAAATAAATAAATTCTTATTTAGATTTGTGTGCTTAAAATTAGAGTAAAGTGACGCCTAAAGGTAATAATCGAATTTTGTTCTGGCGCTGTCATGTTTTCAAAAAGAAAATTTTATTTTACAGGGAAGTCGTGGTAATGAGAATATGTAGAGGTCACTTTATATCTCATTTTAGCTAAAATTACTTTTTACTAATAATTATTATGATGTATTTCCTTCTTATTACATATGTATGTATATAATAAACGGTTTGTATGTTTTGTACGTGATCACTTTTTTAGAACCTGGGTACTATAAAAATGGAGAATTTGGCATCCGTATCGAAGACATTGTTCAAATCGTTCCAGCTGATACCAAGAATGATTTTAATGGACGAGGAGCATTAACATTTAAAACTATTACATTATGTCCCAAACAAATTAAAATGGTAAAAAAGGAACTTTTGCTTGAAAATGAGGTAAGTAAAAATTAATGCAAACAAACATATATCGCAACAACGTAGTACAACAAATATCAAACATCGCTCTTTTGGAATTGAAAATGCAGAGTTAACCGCCATATCGCTTTTCATATTCCAATATCGGTTTTTTAAGTTTTTTACTTTAGCGTCGGTATATATACATATGAACACGTACGTTTTCATTTGACTTTTTCGCTTAGCTACACTTCTGAAATAAACCCAAATAAGTGTTATATTATTTATAACAAACGCATTCTTTCTGCATGGATAAACAACCTTTAATTTTTTTTTGCTTTTGCTACATTTTTATCCCCTGCACCACAAAAAATTTAGATAGTTTGATAATTCGTTTGTAATTTCTACATATATTCATCTCCGATACCATAAAGAGTATATACTCTGAAACTTTATAAATAGAGAATTTTAATTACTGATGTCCGTTGTATTTTTGTTTATTTCCAATAAGCTGATAGGCCCATTATTTTCATGTAAAAAAACTTTTTTATATCTTTCTCCCAACGTTTAGTCAATTTTTTGTTGGAGTTTTTTTTTCTATTTGACTAAAAAATATTATATATTACAAAAATAGAAAACATCAAACATATTATAAACTTACAATTATTTACTAATTTATCACATTAAATTTTTTTTAAATGATTATACAGCTTACAAAAATCATTTAACATAAAATTAAATTAAACACACAAATTAAAATAAAATCACAGTGGTTTAATTTTTTTATTTAATCACAACTCTGTAACTGGAACTGATATTATCAGTGTCTTCCTTTTGGTTCATAGTTTTTTTAATTTTCTGTTGTATACGTAAGGTTTCTATTGTGTAGCGCTTTTTTCTCTTATTTCTATGCCTAATATTTTTTCTAATATTTTTATTCTGTCAAAGTCTGGTTTATGCTTTTCGTTGATCATATGTTTTGACAAAGCTGCTTTTTCTTTTTGTTTCTCTATATCATGTTTGTGTTCGCATATTCTTGTTTGTAAATTTCTTTTTGTTGTGCCAATATAAATTGAATCACATTTTTGGTTGTCATTTCCCTTACATACTATTTCGTATACCACATTGTTTTGTTGTTGTTTCTCAACAGGCGTCTTAATTTGTGTTCTTTGTTTCTATTGTTGTTTTAATATTTCTGTTATCCGTTAACCCAGGAATAAACTTTACACTGTAAAAATCTTTGTCATTATTATTGGTATTATTTGTGCTTATGTTATTTTTTAATTTTGTTTGTGTTTCTTTAATTAGCGTGTTTATAAGTAAGGGAGACTATTTTTTATTAATATTGATATAATTTTGTCTATG
Source organism: Gymnocheta viridis (assembly GCA_956483585.1). NCBI lineage: Eukaryota > Metazoa > Arthropoda > Insecta > Diptera > Tachinidae > Gymnocheta > Gymnocheta viridis. The sequence continues at coordinate 56,999,226 of OY101442.1, read as the reverse complement.
TTTATAATGTGAAATTCTTCGTCGCTTATATATAATACTTTGTATTTATTATTTGATGTTTTGGTTGCGTTGCGTTAAAATTCATCTATCTTCCAGAAGATGTTTCTTTTGAATACCAGTAAAATTTAATATTATGATTACGTCTATGTAAGTAAGTATCCAAATATGCTATTTTATTGTGTTTTTCAATTTCCGTAGTGAACTGTATTTTATAACGATATGCGTTGAAAACATTCAGGATCTCTTCTTTGTCGTCACATTTTATTATAGCTAATAACACATAATAATAAATAATACATATTTAACTATGTATTGGAGGTTGATACTTTTCTTCTTTCATTCGTTAATTGTTTCGTCAAGTAAACTATCTAATACTATATCAGCTATGGTGGGAGAAAGGGGCTTTGGCCATTGGCATTTCAAAAATCTGGCTGTAGATTTTCTTTTGGTAAACAAAATAATTATTATCAGTCAGGCAAAATTTAAGTATTTTGAAAAACATGAAGCTCGACATTTTAGTTTGTTGTTTTATAGTTTCCCATTTATCCATAATGTTGAAATTAAAAAAGAGAAGTGACAACTCAGGCAATTATTGCCTACCAACCATTTTGATGTGCTACCTTCTGTGGGAAACGGATAGTGCAGATAGTACAGATGATGAAAGTAAAAAGCCTTAATTAACTATTTTACAACTCTGCTATTGTATTTTTGGTGTCCACGAAACCACGTTCTCTGTCATCAATGTTTATGATTTTTCTGGACCATCTGTATTTTGTATGTACACTCCGGGGAAGTTTTCTACTGAAATGCTGATAAATTGCTGAAATGGAAAGGAAATAGTATTCAAAATACTTTTTATTAAAAAAATTTATAGTTTTGAGATTCAAATAAACCGGTTGCTAGTCACAATTGCTTTTTGTCTACCACAGAGTCTTTGTTGATTTATTAGTACTTCAAGTGCTTAAAAGTTACATATGTACATGTATGTTTATAAGTATGTATTGTCTCGTATGTATGTACTAATAATAGCATACGAAGTATGTATATATGTATATTATTCTTAACACACATACAAACATAATAAACGCTGAGAACGCTGCACAATCATCATCAATTCCTTTTCATAAATAAGCTTTGTGTGTTAAACTTTATTCATTTGTAATCGGTCAGTCATAATGTCAATAGCACTTACTCTGAGCTCCAACTCATCAGAGTTATCAGCCAATTATTTTCCTCATATCGATTTAAATGGTGCATATGAGTGTGCTCTAACTGATTTTCATTCATAAAACAGCATACCGAATATTGATGTCTATAATAATAAGTTTCATATAGGTGAACTTGTAATTGAAGTAGCAATTGGATCTTATGAATTGAGTGATATAATTGATCATAAAGAGGAAGAATACAAACGACACAGACCAGAAAATAAGATTTTTATATAAGAAAATAACAAAAAAGTTAAGGTCAACAGCTCCAATGACTCTATTTATTTTAATAAAGAAAATACAATTAGTAAACTTTTAGGATTCAACAGCAAAATCCTAAATCCAAACGATGATCACTACTCTGATCTTCCAGTTAACATTTTCAACGTTAATCTTTTGCGTATTGAAAGTAGATCACTGTTAATACCAATATGAATAATTCTAAAGCTCATATACTACATGAGTTTCCAATTAATGTGCCACCAGTCTATAAAATAGCCGAGATTCCTAGAAACCTCATTTATTTACCTGTAAACTCCAGAGAGATAAGTTCACTAGCTCTACGAGTGGTTTATCAGCACGGTTATTTAATTAATTTCCGAGGAGAAGAATTAACAATACGCATACCCTTAAGGCCGACTAAATAATGTTAATATTATACTCGAACATATCGAAAAATATAACAACAAGATCAACATACAATCCTAAAACATTATCTTAATCTAAACCACATTTAAAGAAATCAGCAGTTCAGCAAAAAACTCTAACGAAAGCAAATAAAAGTTTTCTCAAGTCTTTGAATTTTAAATTTAAAACAAAATTAGTTCAATAATAAATGTATTAGATAAACCTCTATCTGATGAAAATATAATTAAAAAGGACTATCATACTTATATACCATACCTACAATCTTTCAACAATAATGATGATAATTCGCGTTTCAATACAAAATCAAGATTTGTACGTGTTACCTAGTGCAAGCTATATATATATGTGGAAGGATCTGTTGTAGATGAGAAAACCTCTAAATCTACAGCCAATTTCAAATTAAAAAACAACTTTGTGGCATATCTATTTGATGAAATTTGTTATGAGCTGTATGGTATGGAAATTGATCATACAAGATATTTAGGAGCCACAAGCATCATAAAATACTTGGTTTCTTTATCACCAACACAAAGCATTGCGATGTACAATGCTGGATGGAACAAAGTCGATGATGTCAATCTTGTAAATGGATACTTTAATTTCTATGTACCACTTAATATGCTTTTAGGATTCTCTGAAGACTACAACAAAGTTATACTAAATGGAAAACATTGATACAATTGAAACAATTGATACTCTGGCGTAATAAGAATGATGAAGATCTTGTACACTCGAACGTTTCTACTGAAAAAGCAAATCTTAAAATTTCGGTCATTTCATAAAGAATTCCACACGTACAATTAGTTATCTGATCTTAGCAATATGATCAAAATTATTAACAATGGTGCTCCTATACCGATGGCATTCCGTACCTGGGATTGTCATATTAATCCTCATTTAAATACAGGAACAAGTCATATTTGGAATGTAAAACTAGCTGCAAATAGAGAACGCCCCGTTTTTTATTGATTGCATTTCAAGAAGACAAGAAGTTAGTTCATTGCGACCTAACTGATTTAAAAGTTCATTTAAATTCAGTATCATACCCATATGATGATCTTAATATAAAATTTAAAAATGAACGTTATGCAATTAAATATATGATATGCATCTAAGATTTCAACAGAGCTACTACATGAGAGAATCTCAACCGCTTCTCACCGCCCCAGAATTTAAAAATAATGCACCGATTATTGTAGTAGATGTTAGCCATCAAAACGAGTCCCTCAATAAAGGACCAATTGATATAAATATTGAATTTGAAACAGCAACAAATATTCCATCAAAGACATCTGCTTACTGCATTCTTATTCATGATCGTATAATTGAATATATTCCTATAAAAGGACAAGTTCGAAAAGTCTTGTAAATTAAGTAATATGGATAACAATTAGAGATGGGATCGTGAATGACTTTTCACTCACGCTAATGCACGCTCACGATAAAAAAATTTCTCTCATGCACGACCTCATATTTTTGGCTCACCTTCACTCACGCTCACGTGAGTGGAAACAAAAGTTAGTCACAATCACGAAAACTCACGCTGCAATATGTTTAACTTAGAAATATACTTTTCTGAAACAATTTGTTAGTTTTGATATACAATTTTTAAATTTTAATAAGGTAAGTTGATGGGTAAGTCCCAAAAACAGTCCACCAAAGAAAATTTTGATAGGGATCCAACATATTTTTTATATTTTTTTAAGGAATATTAGACTAGATATATAATTGTATTAATAAAATAAATGTATTTCGATGATCATTAAAGCACAAATTATTACAAAATCCTACTCTACCTCAGATCTTTTAATTTCATACCAGGAATTAACCATTTTTAGGTATTCATATCATTAATTTAGTGTTAATGAATATGAACTGACCCGATCGAAAGCCATATTTTTATACATTGAATTTTGTTTTAAATGTAATTTCACAAAAGAACGATATCGTTCGACATCGTAGGCCAGGCAGTTAATGAAGAAGGCCCAATCGTCGAAAGCCATATTTTTATACATTGAATTCACTTCAATTTTGTGTTTACTATTTTGGAAACATGGAAATTAGATATGAAATTTCAGAATAGAAAATATAATAGAAAAACTATAACGCGAGTCATGTAGGGGTGCGTCACAAAGGGTTCATGTCTTCTGACAAAAAAGAACAAAATTTTTTGGCTGCAAATAATTTATTTTAGAACTCTCTTATATTCATCTTTCTTTTAGGAACTATATTTTGTGTACTTTATTATGCGAAATTCGTAAAAAATTGCGAAAACACACTTTAAATTTTAAAGTTAACAAAATTATAATCAATTATTTTGCAACAAATACCTGCTAAAAAATTATAACTTAAGCCATTCGAAAGTACACTTATATACCACTAAACACCATCTATAAATTGAAGGTATCTCTTTTGACCAAACAATTTTTATATATTAATGTGAAAACGCGTACGAATGTAGGGTTCGTCACGCAGGATTTACACATATGTATGTATCATGGGATTTCAAACTTTGTAGTTAAAATTAAATTTGACAATTGAATAATATTAACATTTGTTTAAGAAAATATAAATTGTCTTTTATTTTGAAGTTTTGTAGTGAAATTTAAAATTATGTACACACATAAGTATATAAAATATTTTGATTAAAATCATGATTTTTTTTGCTCATAAGCAATTAGAGTAAAATATAAAGATTAAGATGGATCTTTTACTTTAACGTTAATAGATAAATAAGTAGATATATGCAGAAATAAAATTGTGTCAACATTTTTCTCGTGAAGTCTGTTTCACATGTCTTCAAGTATTCTTCAAGTATTGAAAAACTCCTTCGTTTGTAGCTGAGCTGGATGGTACCTATTAATAATATGAAAAAATTCCAAAATCAAAAAATCACGAAACAAGCACGCAAAAAATCTACTCATGCACCCTCACTCACGCTAAGTTTTTTTATACTCACGCTCATGAACGCTCACGTGGTTGAAACAAAAAACTGCTCACGATCATGCATGATCACGCATGATTCACGCTTATAACGTGAGTGGTGCCCATCTCTAATAACAGTATTGTTTTCATAGACCTACAAGGTTTCAAAACTAATTCAAACAATTTTATTGCCAAAGAAGTAGCAGTTGTTTTCAACTATAATGAACACATCAGTTTCATTATAAAACCTCCATATGATTTCCAATGTTTATAAGCAAAAAAGCAAATTGGTTAACAAAAAACTACCATCATCTATACTGGAATGATGGATCAGTATCATTTGAAAGCATTTGCAGATTTCTAAAAGACAATTTACAATCTATGTTAAAGGAGAAGAGAAGAAAAAATGGTTAGAAGAAATGATTCATCAAACAGTTCTTAACATTGAAGAAATTGGCTGCATTAATTTTAAACAAATGGAAACTAAGCATCCGAAATATTCCTATTGTAGTTACCACAAGTATGGTGATTGTGCAATTTTACTTAAAACAGAAACTTCCAAGAAACTTTTCAATAAATGCATATAAAAATTAAAACAAATGTTTTTATTTCACATACATATAAACTAAGTATTTCACAGGTACACATTTAAACGCTCAAGCGAATATTTGCCACAAAAAAATTCCCATTGGTCAAAAAATTAATACAAACAAAGAGCAAAGACTTATTTGTACTCGTATGTGCATGCATACATCAAATAAATTTGCAGATATCTACATATATGTACACATATCAATTTTTACACCCATGCGATTGCGTACTCAAATATTTATTAGAACTTACATATCCACATACTATACAAACAGTCCACCAAGTGACCGACCGACGCACAGTGGCTGAAAATCGTTCTTCATTGGCCAAAATTCTGTAACTTTTGAACCGACCAAAATATTGAAGTAATTTTTATTTTATTGGATAGATATTTAGTTCAGCTTGACTCAGTTTAAATTACATTAAAATTGATTCAGGACTTTTTAAGGACTTCAAGGTCAAAGTTGAACTTTTGAATTTTTTTAACTTTTAGAGTGAAATATGGGTTTATTATTTTTTTATTTATTAAAAAGTTTAATATTTGGAAATTAATAATAATTATAAATAATTTTTGTAATAATGGAATTTTTTAATGTTACACTGAAAAAAATTTTTACACTAAAAAAAATAGTAAAATCAACTGGAGATTTTGCTATTATTACAGAAAAATTAAAAATTTTTTGCTGTCAAATTTGCAAATTTGTTTACACTCAAAGAATAGTTACATTTAAAAAAAAGGTTAATAATATTATCTAAAAATATTGCTATTACAACAGAAAAATTTATTATTTTTTGCTGTCAAATTTGATAAATTTTAAAAACATTTTAAAAATAAAAACTGCAATAAATTTTAATAGCATTTGTAACAATGGTAGGTTCTGTTTATTATTATTTTTACTAATACTATGTTTTTTGTACTTAAATAACAATGAAAGGCAATTATAATTATTATTCATTTGACTCAAATATTGATTGCAAATATTCCATATTTTGTTCTGTGCTATCTCTGTTCTTTAGTCTAAAAGCTTCTTCATCTTTATCCCGATGTTCCACTTTCCATTGATTTCGAATGCTGGAGATAAACGGATCTGACGTTACCAATAATATATTAAATATATCTTCAATTGTTGAATTTCGTGAAATTTTTCTAGTATTGTGCTCTCTATAAAATCTGTAATCCTTCTTCCTTTTTTCCTGAGCTTCCTCTGATAGATCTCCAAGTGGCACCAAATGATATTTAATGACATCTTCTCCATGATAAAAGATTTTGTGAGCTGTTGCAGACATATTTCTCCATAGGTAGTTGGTTGTATATATTTTTGCAGTTTCCTTAGCATAATCTCCAAATTTTCTAGAGTCAATTTCTTCATTGGACGGAAGTACTTCTAGGATTATTTTAAATCTGAAAATAAGCTTTAAACCCACTCCTGTTATTTCAGATGCTGTTTCTGGATCTGAAAAGAATCTTCTTGCGCTATTGTCATTATTTGCATAGCCTGACCCTTGTTTCGGCTGATCTATAATCAATTCAAATTCGCGATATTCATCTTGAACATGTTTCTTTTTTGAACTTCATAACTCTTTGTTGATTTCGTTGTTTCTTATTGATCCTGAAGACCCGAAATCCAAATCATAATTGATTTTTAGTATGTGTTCCATAAGTCGTATTCTTGCATGTACTGGTGATAATCCAAATTCATATGCATCGGTATTATCTAATGATTTTCTTGGGACTTGGTTTAATTGGGTTTATGTTGCTTGTTTTTATAGTGCTTTGACGAAATTAGATAATTTCGGTGCTACACGAATTTAAGTTTAATTTTAACGTAACTAAGAACATCTTCTTGGTTTTTGTTTCTGAAATACTCTTCGGCCAGTTCTTTATAACTGAAGCTCTCCATATTTTTCTGAATATTTTTATTTGCGTCTGTTATGTTTTATCCGTACACTTAGAGGATTAACTTATTACTGAGTAATCCTTTATCGAATCCGTAGTTTTATACATTTTTAGATACATGTTATTCACACATTGATCTTTAATTTCATAGCAGGTAGTGCTTAAATTGAACAAAACTGCACATGTTGTCCAGACCTTAATAGCAGGTAAAACTGATTAGTATCTGTCCAATATTTGTTGCTGTGGTTGGGTTGTTTTTTTTTTCTTTAGTGGTTTAATGTCCCGATTATTGTTATAAAATTGTTTGTTCCCTAGAAGTTCTATTCCACTAAAGTTTGAATTTGAGAAAAATATAGTAGTTTCATAAATATTCCGTAACGCCCCTAATATTAAACGCTAGAGCTGTGACCACTTACAACAATTTAAGACTATAATCCTAACAACATTATAAAAAAGACCGCAGGCCATTATCGATAATAGCTTGCCAGTAGTAACGATTTATTTTTTATAAAAAACAAAAGAAAAACACCTTTTTCTGAAATTAGAAAAAACAGTTGAGTTTGACAGCATGCCACGTCCACAATTATAAATAGTTTAATCAAATTTTTTGGCTACCTTAATCTGGATATATTAGCTACAAAAAGGCGTAAAAATTTAAAAAATCGGTGACAAAAAAAATTAGACTTTTGGCCAATGAAAAACGATTTTCAGCCACTGTGCGACGTTCGAAAAGACGCTAAGTCAAAAAGACGGGCTTGCTTAAATAACCATTTTAAAAAACCCCGCACATTAAATGTAAAAAAACACACTTTAACTCTGAACAAATATAAGCTACACAAAATAAGAAAATCTCATCGTCCAGTACTATAAACAAAAAACACACACAAAATTGGCCCTAATTCAGATATATCAGAATATTTTATACTACGTACCGTACTCCTGATAGAAACTCTCCTCCGCCAAATGTCGACATGAAAAACAATTCATTTCTACATATACATACATAAATACCAGCCTGAGAAAATACACACAAAAAACAGAGCTCACATACAAAAAAAAAATCAAACTATTTTAACAACACCCTCAAATCACGAACAGACTTAATTAAATTCCCACAGACAGACACACAGATATTCCTACAGTCAAACATACACACAGATATTCTCACAGGCAGACAGACACAAAGATATTCCCACAGACAGACAGAAATTCTCACGCCCGCATACTCTCAAAATACTAAAAATAAAAGAATAAAAAAACAAAGCTATGAACGCCCTTAATATAACGTGGGAAAAAAATCACACAAACACACATCAAAGAAGGCCGAAAAAAAAATTCTCAAATTTCAGCAATTAAAATCAAATTTTCGGCAATTAACACCAAAATTTGAAATTTTAATTGGGGCAGGACATCTAATTCATAACTACTGGGGATGTTCTTATTTTTTGTAATGCACTCTAGGCAAGAAAGGGTTACAAATTTGTTACGGAATTCATAATTTATGGCTGACTTCATAAACGCAGTTTGCAAAGCAACACTAGAATGCCTTGTAAACTCATGCTTCCAGTGTTGCTTTGCAAGCTGTGTTTATGAAGTCAGCTTATACTATAGAATAGAGATGAGAACCAATTTTTTGTTTCCATCACGTGAGGTTGCGTTTGTGAGACGGTAGGTAGCAATTTTTTTGCTTTCATATAATTTTTTTTCATTTAATTTCTTATATTTTTATTTATTTCCGTATTTCGTGAGCGTGAATTTTCGTGATAGTGACTTTTTCGTCACTCCATACCATGGTGAAGGGTATATAAGATTCGGCACAGCCGAATATATCTCTTTTACTTGTTTTTTTTTAATTCTATATTTATTAATTTATTTATGTATGTGTTTGCCATAGTGTTTTCTTCGTTATACAGGGTGGCCCAAAATTAACGAAGGAGTTTGAATTGCTTATAACTTTTTTATTATAATTCTTTTTATTATAATTAAAATGGAGCAGTACTCAATTGAACAACGTGCCCAAATTGTTGAGCTTTATGTTTCAAATCAACGATCCATTGTTTTAATAACTTAATTATGAGCGACGAAGCCCATTTCCAATTAAGTGGGTTCGTTAATAAGCAAAACTGTAAGATATGGGCTACGGAAAATCCGAGAGTACTTCAACAGCGAGAATTACACCCACATAAGTGTGCGGTTTGGTGCGGTGTTTCATCGGAAAGGATAATTCATCCTTATTTTTTGAAAATGAACACGGGGTCGCCGTTTCCGTTAATGGGGTCAGATATCGGACAATGTTGGAAAATTTTTTAAGGCCAACCGTGGAAAACCATCCGCAAGTATGGTTCCAACAAGATGGAGCCACAGCGCACACTGCAAGGAACACAATGGCTCTTTTACGAGACATCTTTGGTGAACGAATTATTTCGCGTACAAATGATTTTAATTGGCCTCCGCGTTCACCGGATTTAACCGCTCCAGACTGTTTTCTTTTGGGTTATTTGAAAGGAAAAGTCTACATTAATAAGCCATCCAGCAAATAAAAAGCAATATACGCGACGAAATAAACAACATAACACCTGAAGTTTTGCGAAAGGTGATGGAAAATGTTTTGGAAAGAGCACGAATATGCGAAGCAGCAAATGGCCACCACTTGGGAGATATTATTTTTCATAGCTAAACTTAAAATATTCCCCATTTATATTCTGTATAAAAAATAAAATTTTTATAATTATGTCTTAAATAAAAAAATTATAAGCAATCCAAACCTCTTCGTTCATTTTGAGACACCCTGTATAAGGAAGTCAATAAAAAAACACATTGTTCGTTTAATAAGATGATCATTAAAACGAAATTCTTTAAAACGGGAAACTGATGTACATATTAATATTAGTTTATGAGAAAATTATGATGATTTTGAATAGTCATTACTAAAATCCATGTACATAGACTAAAAAGTTACAATTAATTTTACTTTTTCTTTTGTTTTTGAGCAGTTCTTCTCGATGTTCCAAAGATATAAATATGTATTTACATAAATTTAATCGAAAAACTATTCATTCTAAAATGATTTACATAATATTTACCAAAGCCGTGGCTTGATTGATACCATAAAACATACACATACTTAATAATGTTTAATAATGTTTAATTTTAGGTTAAATTGCTTAATGAGTATCACCGTTGTGTATGGAATACCATTTCCCCAATTTTGAAAGATCAATGTGATGACCTGACATTGTCCTGGTTGGAGCGAGAAACACAAGAAATATAAAATCTTAAACTGTTTTTGAATGTCAACTTTTACTTATTTACTATTATTTCTTTCATTATTCATTAATTTAATTTGTATCTCCAAAATTTATATAATTTCGTCTTGTAAAGCTAACATAAATTTTATTATAAACTATAAATGTATTATGACAACTATGAATTTTTGTCACAAAAATAACTTAAAATTTTTTTTCATCATAAATAAAGATTTTAGAGAGTCTCAAAAACTTTTGTTTGTTGGGGGTTTTTTAGCTTGTCTATATACATGCATTTCATTGGTGCAAATTCCAAATCATCAGTAGACCTTAAACCATATTTTTGAAATGTTTCAAAGTACAAAAATCGTGATCGTTAAAAGTATTGTGAATTAAGGGCTTTAAAAAATGTTTGAATGTAAATTTTTATCAAGTTTTCACATGTCTGATTTGAATGACCGTCCGGACAGCACTATCCAAACAAACCTACCCGGGAACATGCATGCGAACACTTCCACCCTCGTACCACTATCCAAAAACCGGACACCTATATTAAATAACGGTGCGGCACCCCTGTTGAAGTTTTCTTCGGAAACTTCAAAACTTTATAGATACAAAATGTTTCAAAGAGTAAATATGAACCCCCAAATACTAAATATTTATTTTTTGCGGTTTTAATTGTTGATAGAAACTGAAATAAGTAGAAAAAGTTGATGTGTTTTTGTTTATCACAATGTAGCTGTTAAAATTGTTTACCCGAATCAAAATTTCTTCATAGATAAGAAATATTACAATGAGTTAAATATGAGCTCCCAAATATTTAATAATAATAATTTAAAATGCATAAACATTTAATTTTATGTGGTTTTGATTGTTGAAAGAAAATGTAATTTGTAGAAAATGTTGCTATGCTTTTGTTTATCACTACATTGTAAGAAATATTTGACCGGGTGTTGTGAATTTGTTTATCAGAATGCAGCTGAAGAAATGCTTAACATTTAACTAACCACAAAGTAAAATTTTTTTATTCAAGAGGAGTAGTTTGTAATATTATAAATATTAGTTATTTATACAAAAAGTATTTCTGCAGTACATTTTATGATATATGAAACAAAGTTACTTAAAATATTAAGTGCTCCGTTTTTTATTTATTTATTAGTAGATAGGCGCTGCCGGCAGCGCAGTCGCGCATGTCTATTGTCACCATTACTTTTGAGCGAGCCAGTGTTGCCATCCTCTAGTTTTTTATGTGTGTGTGTAGGTTCGTTTGCTTGCCTGTGCTATGTTGGTTGTGTGTGTGCGTGTGTATGTTCGTTTGCTTGCCTGTGCTATGTTGGTTGGTTGTGTGTTTATGTTATTGGGTGTGTTTCTGTTGGTATCTAGGCAGTGAATTTTTTGTTGGCAGACCATGTGTGTATATCTGATTATTTTAGATGCATCGTCATCACAGACGTCATATTATGTTGGTATGTAGGCAGAGATATTTTTTGGTGACAGAGAATGTGTGTATATCTGATTATTTTAGATGCGTCGTCATCACTGACGTCATAGCGGGGGTGTGTGTTTATGCCGTTTGGTGTGTTGCTGATGGAATCGTGGCAGAGAAATATTTTGTTGACAGAGAGTGTGTTTATTACTGATTATTTTAGGTGTGTCGTCATCACTGACGTCACAGTATGTTGGTATGCAGGCAGAGATATTTTTTGTTGGCAGAGAATTTGTGTATATCTGGTTATTTTAGGTATGTCATCATCACTGACGTCATAGCGTGTGTATGAGAGTGTGTTTGTATGTGTGTCTGTGTGTATGTTGCGATCACTTTGGTATCGTTGTATTAATGAGGTTTATTAGATTTTATTTTTTGTTCTTTTATATATTTAAGTCTGTTTTTATGTATGTTTTTGATTTTTCTCTATGTTTTCATAATTATGCTGACTTCAACATTTATTCATCATAATCTGACTACACAGAAAATTTTGCAGTCTTAAATATTTTTGTTTATTCTATACAGAAATATTTTTTTCTCAAATTCGTTGGTGGTCTGTAAATTGTATTTATAAGTTTCTATTGCAAAGCTCACAAAAAATAATTTTATGCATATGTTAACAAAAATCTGAATTTCGCAATTTTACAAATGGGTTCAAAATGGTATTGTTTTTCTGTTTTGCATACAGGCATAGCTTGCCTGTGCTATGTTGGTTGTCTGTGTGTGTGTGTATGTTTATATATGTTTTTGATTTTTTCTTTATATCTTCATAATTCTGGTTACGTCGACAACTATGAAGTCTTTGGTACAGTCCTGATTAATACTACGCGATTCTCATAAGTGCCTATAAATAAGAGGAGTAGTACAACTTTTAATCATACTTACCAGAAAAGTATATTGACTAGTATAAATTTAAAAAGCTTATTTTTTCAAAGTGTCCTTAAATAAAAATAGTTTCAAATAATTGTTGTTAGTTTGTGCAAGTAAAGAAAGGAGAATTTTTTAATATTAATACAAATAAAAAAATCAATTACTATACAAAAATGAATACCAAAAGTTGCATTATTTGTAATAAAATCTTTATGAACCAAATAAAATTAAATGAGCACATGGAAGTGCATTCTTCGGTTGTGAAGTTTAGTGGTGATAGTGTTGGTGTGAGTGTATTAAAAAGGCATTGTGGATCCTGTAATGAAGTGGTACAACTCTCTTCATGGAACAGCCACATTAAAACCAATGCTCATAGAAAAAGATGTCAGGAAGTTAGAATCAATGATGATCTAACTAGGAGAACAAGTGATTTTAAGGGGAGGATCGAGACATATGTATGTGTGAACAAAAATGAAGGTGTTTTGTATCCAGAGGAATTTTTCTCTTCGGTCAAGAGCTCTATTGTTAGTCAAATAAATGAATGCAGTAAGATTCATACTACACTCAAGCTTAACATGGAGCTCATTTGCGATTATATGAAAATGGCAAATGATGAGATGATCGTGTCCCCACTTGTACACATATCGAAGATTATGCTGGTGACCCTCTCTGACGATGTAGAAGAGCTGTACAAGAAACATACAGAGGAAATACGTACAAAAATGGAAGAGTTTCAGGAGAGGGATAGCGGATGGACATTGATTTCTATTAATTCCCTTGAAATTAATATAAACAAGGCGTCCATAATAAGAGGGTCCAGTTTTATCCCTCTCCCAAGAAATATTGCAATGAAACGTGCATGCATAAATGTCGTGAACTCTGATGTTTATTGCTTTAAGTGGTGCATCATTGCGGCTTTATATATTGATAGTAATCTGGACCATAGTCAGAGAAATCAATGTAGAAGCTACAACATTGAGAATATCAAAGCTAATAAAATTCTTTTAGGAGAAACTATGATAAATTTTGTTGGTTTAGAGTTCCCCCTCCCACTGAAGCAGCTGAAAAAATTTGAAAATCAAAATGATGTGAGCATAAATGTATTTGGTCATAATGGAACATCACTTATCGGACCATACTATGTGACGAAGGGGGAAAAACAAATACATATTAATAAGCTATTGCTCGCCTCAAATGAGAGTTTCCACTATGTACTCATCAAGGATATATCAAAGTAAGTTTCATTAGTGTATTTATTAAAAACGTTTTCTCATCTCTTTTTAAAAATTTACTTGTTATCGTCGTTTACTTATTATTTTGTTTTTTCCGCTCTTCTCTAGGCTTCTTCGATCTAGCATAACATCACATGGTAATAAGATTATTATTTGCAACACCTGCCTTTATCATACACATGATGATTATATATATAATCATCATAAAAATGTATGCTCTAGAAAGGTAATCAAAATGCCTGAAAATGAAGATGCTCTACGGTTTAAGAACTTTTACAAGCAGCTGACCATTCGTCATCTACGCCGACTTTGAATCCATTTTGGAGAAAGTCGATGAGAGTGTAAGTATAACAACAACAAATATACAAAAGCACCATGCATGTGCATATAGTTATTTTATTAAGTGTAGTTTTAGTAGAGATAATAATTTACATAGGTATTATTTCGGGGAAAATTCAGCAAAAATATTTGTTAAAAAATTGTTGAAGATTCAACGGATATTTATGTAAATTATCTATCTAAAGTTGTGAGCATGATGATATCTCCAATAGAATTAGTTAACTATAATAATGCAGAAAATTGTCATATATGTAAGAAAAAATTATATAATGATAAAGTTAGAGATCATTGTCATATTACGGGTATTTATCGCGGCGCAGCCCATAGCGATTGTAATTTGAATTACAGAACGCCTCAATTTATACCGGTTATCTTTCATAATCTTTCTGCATATGATATGCAGAAAGAACTTTCAGGCATACAAAATGCCAGTCTAAAAGTGATTCCCCAGAGCACCGAGCGCTATATTTCTCTGTCAATTCATATTAAGTTAGACAAAAAACATGGATTCGAAATAAGATTTATAGACTCGTTTCGATTTATGGCTTCGAGTCTAGACACATTAGCGAAAAATCTTGATAACAGTGATTTCAATACTGTTCGATCATGTTTCGCTGATGAAAATCATTTCGAACTGATTAGAAGAAAGTGTGTGTTTCCATACTCTTACATGGATTCCATGACCAAGTTTGAGGAAACTGAACTCCCTAGTAGAGAAGAGTTCTTTAATATTCTAACGAATGAAGAATGTGCTATAGTCGAGTATGAACATGCTCAAAAAGTATGGAGAGAGTTTAATTGTAAGACTCTCCTTGACTATACTGAGCTCTACCTAAAGACAGATGTTCTTCTTCTAACAGACGTGTTTGAAAATTTCAGAAAAATTTGTAAAGGAATTTATGATCTTGATCCATGTCACTACTATACAGCACCAGGTCTATCTTGGGATGCTATGCTCAAAACCACTCAGGTTACGTTAGAGCTGTTTACTGATTCCGAAATGTATATGTTCATGCAAAATGGAATAAGAGGTGGACTAGTTCAATGCTCACAAAGATATTCTAATACCAACCATAAGTATTTAGAAGTTTTTGATGTTACAAAACCATCTGAATATTTAATGTATTTAGATGCGAATAATTTATATGGGTGGGCAATGTCAGAATATCTTCCCTGTGGGGAATTTGAGTGGGTATGTGATCCTGATTTTGATGTGGAAAAAATATCTGATACATCACAATATGGTTACATATTAGAGGTGGATATAGAGTATCCCGACTCAATACATGATCTACACAATGATTTACCATTTTGTCTTCAAAATAAGACAGTTGGAGGATCTAAATTCAAAAAATTGATTGCAGACTTAGACCCTAAAACAAGTTATACTATACATTATAGAGTTTTAAAACAAGCCATTTTAAATGGTCTCATCTTAAAACAAATCCGTAGAATCCTTAAATTTAGACAATCCCCTTGGCTTAAAACATATATTGTTTCAAATACATTCCATAGAACAAATGCTAAAAATAACTTTGAAAAAGATTTTTTTAAACTTTTAAACAGTGCTGTTTATGGGAAGACAATGGAAAACATTGAAAAACGTAGGGACATTAGAATTACTTCATCATGGGAATCAACAAACAGAAATCATTTGGGTCTCAGAGCATTAATTGCAAAACCAAATTTTATGCATTTGTCGAAATTTTCTGATGATATGTATGCGGTGGAGTTGAAAAAAATGGAACCAGAGTATAATAAACCTATATACGTTGGCTTTACAGTACTAGAGTTATCCAAGTGGAAAATGTATGATTTCCATTATGGTTTCATGAAGCCTAAATTCGGAGATAACATTTCTTTCAACTATATGGATACTGATTCTTTTATTTACTCGATTCAAACTGATGATTTTTACGATGAAATCCGTAACGATATTAGTTTGAATTTTGACACATCAGAATATCTTTTAGATAATCAATTTCATTTACCGCTACTGAATAAGAAGGTTTTAGGAATGATGAAAGATGAAAACAAGGGATATATAATGACAGAGTTTGTAGGTTTAAGATCAAAAATGTATTCTCTGTCGACTCTTCACTCGGAAGATGTTAAAAAATCAAAGGGGGTTAAAAAGTTGACCATTAATGACTACAAGAAATCTTTATTTGAAAGTGAGATCTTGTCAGATGAAATGTTTTTATTCAGATCCAAAGCACACCAGTTGTATACTCAAAAACTATATAAAGTAGTGCTTAGCTCTTCTGATGACAAGAGAAATATTATGGAAGATAATATAAAAACGCGTGCTTGGGGACATTATATAGATAGAATTAATGAATCAATGGATATAGATTAATATGTTTTATTTTTAATATTACCTGTAACATGACAATGACGATTTAATTTTATCCTATTTTTATTAGTTTCTATTGATTTATTATATTATTTAGTAATTTGTTTATTTAATTTATTTATTAATTTAATTATTGATTTATTTATTTATTATTATTTCATTTGGTGTTCTTACCTATGCCCAAATCATTTGTAAATAAAAAGCAAATATTGTATAAAGTTTTTTCCATATTTTTATTAATCTATAAAATTTAATCTGTATTATTATTAAGATTTTTTAAGAAAAAAAAACTAAATAAAAAATAAAAAAATGTTGAATTTTTTAATATAAAACAGTGAATAAACATGTGTATTTTCTTTATTTTGAAGTCTCTTTTTAAGTAAAATTGCATTTCTTTTGGCGCAAATACCATAGTTGTGATAGTCACAGTAGAAATCGTATGGATACTTGCTATTCATTTGTTTAAAGTTGATGCAGGCAATATCTCAATGTTAACAATTGTTTGATGAATCATTTCTTCCAACCATTTTTTCTTTTCTTCACCTTTAACATAGATTATAGAATATTTTAAGTTGTCTTTCAAAAATCTGCAAACGCTTTGAAATGATACTGATCCATCGTTCCAGTATAGATGATGATAGTTTTTTGTTAACCAATTTGCTTCTCTCTGCTTTTTTGCCGATAAACATTGGAAATCATATGGGGGTTTTATAATGAAATTGTTGTGTTCATTATTGCTGAAAACAACTGCTACTTCTTTGGCAATAAAATTGTTTGAATTATTTTTGAAACCTTGCAAGTCTATGAAATCCTTGTTATCCTCCATATTACTGAATTTATAAGAGTTTCCAAACTTGTCCTTTTATAGGAATATATTCAATTATACGATCATGAATAAGAATACAGTAAGCTAATGTCTTTGATGCAATATTTGTGTCTGTTTCAAATTCAATTTTTATATCAATTGGTCCGTTATTGAGCGACTCGTTTTGATGGCTAACATCTACTACAATAATCGGTGCATTATTTTTAAATTCTTGAGCGGTGAGAAGCGGCTGAGACTCCCTCATGTAGTAGCTCTGTTGAAATCTTAGATACATATCATATAGAATTGCATAACGCTCATTTTTAAATTTAATATTTAGATCATCATATGGGTATGATACTGAATTTAAATGAACTTTTAAATTGGTCAGATCACAATGAACAAACTTATTTTCTTGTTGAAAAGCAATCAATACAAAACGGGGGCGTTCTCTACTTGCGGCTAATTTAACATTCCAAATATGACTTGTTCCTGTATTTAATTGTGGATTTACATGACAATCCCAACTACGGAATGCCATCGGTATAGAAGCACCATTGCTAATAATTTTAATCATATTCAGCTTACAAAGATCAGATAATTGTACGTGTGGAATTCTCCATGAGATGAGTGAAATTGCAAGTTTTGCTTTTTCAGTAGAAACGTTCGAGTGTAGAAGATTTTCATCATTCTTATTACGTAAGAATATCAATTCATGCTTTCCATTTAGTATAACTTTATTATGGTCTTCAGCGAATCCTAAAAGCATCTTAAGGGGTACATAGAAATTAAAGTAGCCATTTACAAGTTTCAAATCATCAATTTTATTCCAACCAGCATTCTGCATTCCTGTGCTTTCCGTTGGTGATAAAGAAACCAAGTTTTTTATGGTGCTTGTGGCTCCTAAATATCTTGTATGATCAATTTCAATGCCATTCAGCTCATAGCGAATTTCATCAAATAGATATGCCACAAAGTTGTTTTTTAATTTGAAATTGGGTGTAGATTTAGAGGTTTTCTCATCTACAACAGATCCTTCCACAACTTTCACTACACGTACAAATCTTGATTTTGTATTGAAATGCGTATTTCATCATTATTGTTGTAAGATTGTAGGTATGGCACATATGTATGATAGTCCTTTTTTAATAAATTCATCAGATAATGGCTTATCCAATACATTTATTATTGAACTCATTTTGTCTTCAGTTTGAAATTAAGAAACTTTAGAAAATTTTTATTTGCTGTTGTCAGCGTTTTTTGATGAACTGATCTTTTCAATTGTGGTTTAGGTTGTGATAATGTTTTAGGGTTGTATGTTGTTGCTGTTGTTATATTTTTCGATATACTTGAGTTGTATATCAACATTACTTAGTTGGTCTTAAATGAATTCTTATTGTTATTTCCTCTCCTCGAAAATTAATTAAATCGCCGTACTGATCAACTACTCGTAGCGTTAGTGAACCTACCTCTCTGGAGTTCACAGGTAAATAAATGAGGTTTCTAGGAATCTCAGCTATTTTATAGCCTGGAGGCACATTAATCGGAAACTCTTGTAATGGAATTTTTTAATGTTACACTGAAAAAAATTTTTACACTAAAAAAAATAGTAAAATCAACTGGAGATTTTGCTATTATTACAGAAAAATTAAAAATTTTTTGCTGTCAAATTTGCAAATTTGTTTACA
The DNA here is from genome assembly GCA_956483585.1 of Gymnocheta viridis. Lineage (NCBI taxonomy): Eukaryota > Metazoa > Arthropoda > Insecta > Diptera > Tachinidae > Gymnocheta > Gymnocheta viridis. Next base: position 56,979,936 of record OY101442.1, on the reverse strand, counting down.
CTCAAAGAATAGTTACATTTAAAAAAAAGGTTAATAATATTATCTAAAAATATTGCTATTACAACAGAAAAATTTATTATTTTTTGCTGTCAAATTTGATAATTTTAAAAACATTTTAAAAATAAAAACTGCAATAAATTTTAATAGCATTTGTAACAATGGTAGGTTCTGTTTATTATTATTTTTACTAATACTATGTTTTTTGTACATAAATAACAATGAAAGGCAATTATAATTATTATTCATTTGACTCAAATATTGATTGCAAATATTCCATATTTTGTTCTGTGCTATCTCTGTTCTTTAGTCTAAAAGCTTCTTCATCTTTATCCCGATGTTCCACTTTCCATTGATTTCGAATGCTGGAGATAAACGGATCTGACGTTACCAATAATATATTAAATATATCTTCAATTGTTGAATTTCGTGAAATTTTTCTAGTATTGTGCTCTCTATAAAATCTGTAATCCTTCTTCCTTTTTTCCTGAGCTTCCTCTGATAGATCTCCAAGTGGCACCAAATGATATTTAATGACATCTTCTCCATGATAAAAGATTTTGTGAGCTGTTGCAGACATATTTCTCCATAGGTAGTTGGTTGTATATATTTTTGCAGTTTCCTTAGCATAATCTCCAAATTTTCTAGAGTCAATTTCTTCATTGGACGGAAGTACTTCTAGGATTATTTTAAATCTGAAAATAAGCTTTAAACCCACTCCTGTTATTTCAGATGCTGTTTCTGGATCTGAAAAGAATCTTCTTGCGCTATTGTCATTATTTGCATAGCCTGACCCTTGTTTCGGTTGCTCTATAATCAATTCAAATTCGCGATATTCATCTTGAACATGTTTCTTTTTTGAACTTCATAACTCTTTGTTGATTTCGTTGTTTCTTATTGATCCTGAAGACCCGAAATCCAAATCATAATTGATTTTTAGTATGTGTTCCATAAGTCGTATTCTTGCATGTACTGGTGATAATCCAAATTCATATGCATCGGTATTATCTAATGATTTTTTTGGGACTTGGTTTAATTGGGTTTATGTTGCTTGTTTTTATAGTGCTTTGACGAAATTAGATAATTTCGGTGCTACACGAATTTAAGTTTAATTTTAACGTAACTAAGAACATCTTCTTGGTTTTTGTTTCTGAAATACTCTTCGGCCAGTTCCTTATAACTGAAGCTCTCCATATTTTTCTGAATATTTTTATTTGCGTCTGTTATGTTTTATCCGTACACTTAGAGGATTAACTTATTACTGAGTAATCCCTTATCGAATCCGTAGTTTTATACATTTTTAGATACATGTTATTCACACATTGATCTTTAATTTCATAGCAGGTAGTGCTTAAATTGAACAAAACTGCACATGTTGTCCAGACCTTAATAGCAGGTAAAACTGATTAGTTTCTCGCCAATATTTGTTGCTGTGGTTGGGTTGTTTTTTTTTCTTTAGTGGTTTAATGTCCCGATTATTGTTATAAAATTGTTTGTTCCCTAGAAGTTCTATTCCACTAAAGCTTGAATTTGAGAAAAATATAGTAGTTTCATAAATATTCCGTAACGCCCCTAATATTAAACGCTAGAGCTGTGACCACTTACAACAATTTAAGACTATAATCCTAACAACATTATAAAAAAGACCGCAGGCCATTATCGATAATAGCTTGCCAGTAGTAACGATTTATTTTTTATAAAAAACAAAAGAAAAACACCTTTTTCTGAAATTAGAAAAAACAGTTGAGTTTGACAGCATGCCACGTCCACAATTATAAATAGTTTAATCAAATTTTTTGGCTACCTTAATCTGGATATATTAGCTACAAAAAGGCGTAAAAATTTAAAAAATCGGTGACAAAAAAAATTAGACTTGGCCAATGAAAAACGATTTTCAGCCACTGTGCGACGTTCGAAAAGACGCTAAGTCAAAAAGACGAGCTTGCTTAAATAAACATTTTAAAAAAACCCCGCACATTAAATGTAAAAAAACACACTTTAACTCTGAACAAATATAAGCTGCACAAAATAAGAAAATCTCATCGTCCAGTACTATAAACAAAAAATACACACAAAATTGGCCCTAATTCAGATATATCAGAATATTTTATACTACGTACCGTACTCCTGATAGAAACTCTCCTCCGCCAAATGTCGACATGAAAAACAATTCATTTCTACATATACATACATAAATATCAGCCTGAGAAAATTACACACAAAAAACAGAGCTCACATACAAAAAAAAATCAAACTATTTTAACAACACCCTCAAATCACGAACAGACTTAATTAAATTCCCACAGACAGACACACAGATATTCCTACAGTCAAACATACACACAGATATTCTCACAGGCAGACAGACACAAAGATATTCCCACAGACAGACAGAAATTCTCACGCCCGCATACTCTCAAAATACTAAAAATAAAAGAATAAAAAAACAAAGCTATGAACGCCCTTAATATAACGTGGGAAAAAAATCACACAAACACACATCAAAGAAGGCCGAAAAAAAAATTCTCAAATTTCAGCAATTAAAATCAAATTTTCGGCAATTAACACCAAAATTTGAAATTTTAATTGGGGCAGGACATCTAATTCATAACTACTGGGGATGTTCTTATTTTTTGCAATGCACTCTACGCAAGAAAGGGTTACAAATTTGTTACGGAATTCATAATTTATGGCTGACTTCATAAACGCAGTTTGCAAAGCAACACTAGAATGCCTTGTAAACTCATGCTTCCAGTGTTGCTTTGCAAGCTGTGTTTATGAAGTCAGCTTATACTATAGAATAGAGATGAGAACCAATTTTTTGTTTCCATCACGTGAGGTTGCGTTTGTGAGACGGTAGGTAGCAATTTTTTTGCTTTCATATAATTTTTTTTCATTTAATTTCTTATATTTTTATTTATTTTCGTATTTCGTGAGCGTGAATTTTCGTGATAGTGACTTTTTCGTCACTCCATACCATGGTGAAGGGTATATAAGATTCGGCACAGCCGAATATATCTCTTTTACTTGTTTTTTTTTAATTCTATATTTATTAATTTATTTATGTATGTGTTTGCCATAGTGTTTTCTTCGTTATACAGGGTGGCCCAAAATTAACGAAGGAGTTTGAATTGCTTATAACTTTTTTATTATAATTCTTTTTATTATAATTAAAATGGAGCAGTACTCAATTGAACAACGTGCCCAAATTGTTGAGCTTTATGTTTCAAATCAACGATCCATTGTTTTAATAACTTAATTATGAGCGACGAAGCCCATTTCCAATTAAGTGGGTTCGTTAATAAGCAAAACTGTAAGATATGGGCTACGGAAAATCCGAGAGTACTTCAACAGCGAGAATTACACCCACATAAGTGTGCGGTTTGGTGCGGTGTTTCATCGGAAAGGATAATTCATCCTTATTTTTTGAAAATGAACACGGGGTCGCCGTTTCCGTTAATGGGGTCAGATATCGGACAATGTTGGAAAATTTTTTAAGGCCAACCGTGGAAAACCATCCGCAAGTATGGTTCCAACAAGATGGAGCCACAGCGCACACTGCAAGGAACACAATGGCTCTTTTACGAGACATCTTTGGTGAACGAATTATTTCGCGTACAAATGATTTTAATTGGCCTCCGCGTTCACCGGATTTAACCGCTCCAGACTGTTTTCTTTTGGGTTATTTGAAAGGAAAAGTCTACATTAATAAGCCATTCAGCAAATAAAAAGCAATATACGCGACGAAATAAACAACATAACACCTGAAGTTTTGCGAAAGGTGATGGAAAATGTTTTGGAAAGAGCACGAATATGCGAAGCAGCAAATGGCCACCACTTGGGAGATATTATTTTTCATAGCTAAACTTAAAATATTCCCCATTTATATTCTGTATAAAAAATAAAATTTTTATAATTATGTCTTAAATAAAAAAATTATAAGCAATCCAAACCCCTTCGTTCATTTTGAGACACCCTGTATAAGGAAGTCAATAAAAAAACACATTGTTCGTTTAATAAGATGATCATTAAAACGAAATTCTTTAAAACGGGAAACTGATGTACATATTAATATTAGTTTATGAGAAAATTATGATGATTTTGAATAGTCATTACTAAAATCCATGTACATAGACTAAAAAGTTACAATTAATTTTACTTTTTCTTTTGTTTTTGAGCAGTTCTTCTCGATGTTCCAAAGATATAAATATGTATTTACATAAATTTAATCGAAAAACTATTCATTCTAAAATGATTTACATAATATTTACCAAAGCCGTGGCTTGATTGATACCATAAAACATACACATACTTAATAATGTTTAATAATGTTTAATTTTAGGTTAAATTACTTAATGAGTATCACCGTTGTGTATGGAATACCATTTCCCCAATTTTGAAAGATCAATGTGATGACCTGACATTGTCCTGGTTGGAGCGAGAAACACAAGAAATATAAAATCTTAAACTGTTTTTGAATGTGAACTTTTACTTATTTACTATTATTTCTTTCATTATTCATTAATTTAATTTGTATCTCCAAAATTTATATAATTTCGTCTTGTAAAGCTAACATAAATTTTATTATAAACTATAAATGTATTATGACAACTATGAATTTTTGTCACAAAAATAACTTAAAATTTTTTTTCATCATAAATAAAGATTTTAGAGAGTCTCAAAAACTTTTGTTTGTTGGGGGTTTTTTAGCTTGTCTATATACATGCATTTCATTGGTGCAAATTCCAAATCATCAGCCATATTTTTGAAATGTTTCAAATTACAAAAATCGTGATCGTTAAAAGTTAAAATTGTATTGTGAATTAAGGGCTTTAAAAAATGTTTGAATGTAAATTTTTATCAAGTTTTCACATGTCTGATTTGAATGACCGTCCGGACAGCACTATCCAAACAAACCTACCCGGGTACATGCATGCGAACACTTCCACCCTCGTACCACTATCCAAAAACCGGACACCTATATTAAATAACGGTGCGGCACCCCTGTTGAAGTTTTCTTCGGAAACTTCAAAACTTTATAGATACAAAATGTTTCAAAGAGTTAAATATGAACCCCCAAATACTAAATATCGGATGTTTTTTTTAGAGGTATAGAACTTCGAATTGAAATAAAACACAAGAAAATCGTTTTAATGTCCATCAATTTGGCTTTATTGGAAGGATAATTTTATGCCATTAATGTTTAAATATGATTTCGGGCATGTGGCCGCCGCGGCTGGCTCGAATAAAGCCAATTCTACAGGTCCAATTTTCAACCACTTTTTCGAGCATATGGGGCCGTATGTTGGCAATAACGCCACGAATGTTGGCTTGCAAGTCCCCTAACGTTTCTGGTTTGTTGGCGTAGACGAGCGACTTCACATATCCCCAAAGAAAATAATCCAATGGTGTCAAATCACACGATCTTGGTGGCCAATTGACAGGTCCATTCCGCGAAATTATGCGCTCATCGAATGTTTCCTTCAATAAATCGATTGTGACGTGCGCTGTGTGGCATGTAACGCCGTCTTGTTGGAACCACAACTCATCCACATTCATGCCATCCAATTCGGGAACAAAATAGTCGATTATCATGGCTCTATACCGGTCTTCATTAACGGTAACTGACTCTCCAGCATTATTTCGGAAGAAGTATGGCCCAATGACTCCACCAGCCCATAGAGCACACCAAACAGTCAGTTTTTGTGGATGTAATGGCGTCTCAAGGGTCTCATGTGGATTCTCTTCACTCCAAATGCGGCAATTTTGCTTGTTGACGTAGCCATTCAACCAAAAATTAGCCTCATCACTGAACAAAATTTTGCGATGAAAATCAGCATCGAGATCAATCTCATTTTCGGCCCATACACCAAAATCACGACGCATTGCATGGTCTCGCGGCTTTAATTCTTGCACAAGCTGGATCTTGTAAGGTCGCAAGCCAAGATCTTTGCGCAAAATCTTCCATAAAGTTGATGGACAAAGCTCCAATTGCTGTGCACGGTGGCGAATCGATTCATTCGGGTCCTCTTCAACACTTTGCTCTACAGCGGCAATTGTTTCTTCGGTGCGCACTGTTCGACGTCTCTGCGGATGCGTATTATCACATAGAGTAAACGTAGTGCGAAAACGATCCATGGTTAACCGAATTAATTGCTCTGATGGACGATTATATCGACCATAAAATGGACGGAGCTTGCGGTAAACTTCGCGAACTGAACCATTATTTTCGAAATAAATTTGCACGATTTGCAAGCGTTGTTCTTTTGTCAACCTGTTCATGATGAAATGGCAAACCAAACTAAATATTAATCACTTGACAGCTGACAAAATGGCCGCCAGTTAAAAAAGTGATGCCAACTTAAAGTTCTATACCTCAATAAAAAACACCCTTTATTTATTTTTTGCGGTTTTAATTGTTGATAGAAACTGAAATAAGTAGAAAAAGTTGATGTGTTTTTGTTTATCACAATGTAGCTGTTAAAATTGTTTACCCGAATCAAAATTTCTTCATAGATAAGAAATATTACAATGAGTTAAATATGAGCTCCCAAATATTTAATAATAATAATTTAAAATGCATAAACATTTAATTTTATGTGGTTTTGATTGTTGAAAGAAAATGTAATTTGTAGAAAATGTTGCTATGCTTTTGTTTATCACTACATTGTGAGAAATATTTGACCGGGTGCTGCGAATTTGTTTATCAGAATGCAGCTGAAGAAATGCTTAACATTTAACTAACCACAAAGTAAAATTTTTTTATTCAAGAGGAGTAGTTTGTAATATTATAAATATTAGTTATTTATACAAAAAGTATTTCTGCAGTACATTTTATGATATATGAAACAAAGTTACTTAAAATATTAAGTGTTCTCCGTTTTTTTATTTATTTATTAAATTTTTTTATGATGTACCTATATACATATATAATATGTATTCTATATAATTATTTATATTTTTAATTGTTTTTGTTTTTCCTAGGTTTTAATACTCTAGTAAACATTCATATTTTAATTTTTATATGCATTTGTAATTTTATTTTCTACTTCTATTTCAGAATCTAATTCATTTCTATTCTCATTAGTTACTTCAGTCGTTGTAGAAAAAATGAAAAAAATATAATTTGCATTGTCTATCATCATAAATGATGATAGTGATAAGGATGATGACTTTGTAAGCTAGCAGGTAGTTCCTCCGTCTAGATTACAAAAGCGACGATTATCAGAATCCTCAAAAATATTTGAAAATAAAAGACCAAACAACAGCAAATATTTTAATATTTAAAGATAGTAATTATGAAATTTATATTAATCGAGATTGCCTCGATACCTTTTTTCAAAGATTTAAAAAACTTTTGTTTGTTGAGGGTTCTTAGCTAGTCTATATACATGCATTTCATTGGTGCTTAAGCCAAATCATCAGTAGACCTTAAACCTAATTTTTAAATGTTTCAAACCTCTTTACTTATACAAAAACCTTTAAAAACTCAATGAGAGTTATAAAAATTACAATAGTATAAGCATAGTATGCTTTGAAACTTATTCAAAAATCCCAACAAACAAATTATTATATTCGATATGAATCTATTTTATTTTCTTTACAACCTTTTTTACAATTAGACGCCCTTTGGGTGACAATAAAAGTATTTAATAAGGCAAAACGGAAAATAAAATGTTAACTAGGTAATTATGAAATTTATATTAATCGAGATTGCCTCGATACCTTTTTTCAAAGATTTAAAAAACTTTTGTTTGTTGAGGGTTTTTAGCTATTCTATATACATGCATTTCATTGGTGCTTAAGCCAAATCATCAGTAGACCTTAAACCTAATTTTTAAATGTTTCAAACCTCTTTACTTATACAAAAACCTTTAAAAACTCAATGAGAGTTATAAAAATTACAATAGTATAAGCATAGTATGCTTTGAAACTTATTCAAAACTTAAAACTTCTTTATTTTTGCCTTATTAAATACTTTTATTGTCACCCAAAGGGCGTCTAATTGTAAAAAAGGTAAAGAAAATAAAATAGATTCATATCGAATATAATAATTTGTTTGTTGGGATTTTTGAATAAGTTTCAAAGCATACTATGCTTATACGATTGTAATTTTTATAACTCTCATTGAGTTTTTAAAGGTTTTTGTATAAGTAAAGAGGTTTGAAACATTTAAAAATTAGGTTTAAGGTCTACTGATGATTTGGCTTAAGCACCAATGAAATGCATGTATATAGACTAGCTAAAAACCCTCAACAAACAAAAGTTTTTTTAAATTTAAAGATAGTTTAACAATCCATCTGAAAATATATGTACATTAATATTTTTAGGACGATTAAACAACATAAGCCCTATGAAGTTCCATTTAGAGATGAATGGACGAAAAAATGTTCATGGTTAAAAAAGATGGAAAAATGAAAGTATGTAGCATTTGTAATATTCCTATTGTGGGCGGATTAGCGCATTTAAATCGTCACAAGACTAGTGCAAATCATAAGAAAAAAATTAGCGTTGCAAAGACTACACCAACAATTAAATTTTTTTTAGAAAGTACAGCCAAATGCCCAACAAATCAATCCGCTTTCGTGGCAAAGCGCAATATTCCACTTAACGCATTAGATCATATAAATTTAATAATAAAAAATGGAATAAATGACAATTTGCCAAAGCTTTCAATATAAACAGAAAAAAGGGCAACAAATTGTGGCAATGCTCTAGCCCCTGAAAACACCAATGATATTGCGTATTTTTGTAAAATGAACTTTTATTCATTAATGATTGGTGAAAGTACCGATTGGTGTCAATAAAATCCTTGCCCTTGTCAGAATTTTTAATGGACAGTGCCGTGATCGATTTTTAAGATTAGTTCAAATAGAAAACAGATATTCAAATGGTATTTTTGAAAGCACCGTCAACATTTTAAAATAATAAGATTGGAATTACAACAGACAACTGTGCAGTTATGATGGGTGCTTTAAATGGGGTGCAAGCGAAGTTTGAAAAAGGAAGTTCCTCATCTATTCACAAACGGTTGCATAAGTCATATTTTGAATTTAACATCTTTCGCTGCTTCAAAGTTTGGAATTCCTGAATAAATCGACAAATTTATGAATGACATAAATTTACGTTTTTGTAACACTGCAAGCAGAAGGGGGAACTTCATAAAATTCCAGGAGTACTTCGGAGCTGAAATACATGTAATATTTAAATGTGCTGCAATAAGATGGCTTTCTAGACAAGAAGTTGTAAATAGAATTCTAGAGCAATGGGAACCATTACAATACTACTTTACCCTGAATGATTTTGAAATAGAGTCAAGAAATGAAAGAATCGGTTTTTTAAATCAAGGTTTTTGGATCCATTTTTTAAAATTACTTTTTTATTTCTTCAATATGTTTTAAAAATCATAAATGTTTTAAGTGAGTGTAACCTTCCACAAATTAAATTTAAACGAAAACCATTTTCCACTTAATGATATTTTTTGTGGGACAGAAGTTGATCTATATATAAATACAAATCATCCTGAGACAACTGTTTTAAACCAGTTTAAAGCAAATTGTAAAAAGTTTTATATTAAATTCTGTCAAGTTCTTAGGGCAAAAGTGGACTTTGACAATGAAATGCTAACTTGGTTTAGTAAATTTTCCCCTAAAATTTATTATCTGGTAAAACCAACAGCATTATATCACTTTTAGTTAAAATGTTTCCCAGTGAAAAGCAAATTTTTTAAAATATTAACAACCAATATAAAGCATTGGCTGATATGGAAGAACTGAACCTATTAACCACAGAAAATGAATGCAGTTTCTGGTCTACTGTGGCTAAAACTAAAAACGCATTAGATGAACACATGTTTCCTAATATATCGAGAGTTGCTTACGGAATTATGGCCATATCTCACTGCTCTGCAAATGTAGAAAGGATTTCTCTTACCAAGATCTCATAAAAAACAAAGGAACGGGCTTTATGTTCCAACAGTATCTTATCCAGGCTAAAGATTAATTGAAGTCTAAAAACTCTTCTCTTGTATGTAACTTTAACATTTCTAGTAAGCTAATATCAAAAAACGTGTAATATAGTTTATGTATAATTGCTGCTGATCTTAAATTATATATATGTATTTGTGTTCCTTACAACATACATATTTACATATCGCTCATTTACTCAAACAACGTCATAACTCAAAAAACGTAATTTATAAGTTAAAAATGCAGAATTATTCACCATACCGTTCTTTATTTTGTGTAAAAAAGCCATACACACCTCTTGAGAGAAGAATATAATTTTATATATTTATTGAGTTGTATGTATGTAAATTGAAAACTTTAAACGTGTTTTCTGCAAAACTAGTTTTCTTTTGGGTTACGACGTTGTTTGAGTAAATCAGCGATATGTACATGTTGTATCAATACATATGTAAAATAATATAAAAATTGCAATGATTTTTTTAATCAAAAAAGTTCAAATATATTTGTTTATGTTCATATTTACTAATGAATTCTATACATACATGTGTATATATGCATATGCTTTGTGTTGCTTTTTTATTTCTATGTAAATTAATTTGATATAATTTTTTGTTAATAAAGTTTAAATAAAAAATAATAATTTTTGGTTCTCTTTGGATGAAAAAAGTACTCGAAACAATATTTTTTATACCGAAATGCAAATCTCATTTCCCATCACACAAAACCAATAACAACAATTGTTAATTAACTCGTTTGTTAATTAAAGGGATGTTTTAATCTCAGCACATAAACTGGATTAAATGATAATTGATATATGTACGTAACAACAAACTGCACTTGAACCGAGTTGTTTCCACAAAAGGATAAATGATGTAGACTCTTTAATGTTCAAAAACAAAAAGCTCTCTTTATTTAAATTATTCTTTGTTTTTTACAAATATATTGACTATTAATTTTACATAAGAAATGTTGCTAATAATAAATTTAACCTAATTAGCATTTATGGTGTTATTTATGATATTTTAAGTTCATTGGATGTGTGACCATGAACATGAGGCAGACAAAAAATACTTAGACTGCAACTTAATGTATAAAAGGTAAACGTACTAAATCATACAAATAAACAAGAGTTTCTTACAAACAAACGGCATAATAAGCGAAACAAACAAAATTGTAATAAAATACTTAGAGTGCAAATAAAGGGTCCGCCAGATAACTTTTTTTTTTGAAAATGCTATAAAATAAAAACTACTGAATATTTTCTCAAATTTCTTTTTTATTTGAAAGTACAATCCTTCCGGTTAATAATGAAAAATAGTTTCATTCAAATGGCTGCCTCGGCTGGCCATGCAGTAGCCTACACGATCGGTCCAATGTATGCGTGCGGGTTTTCTGTGCTCCAAATGCGACAATTTTGCTTGTTTACATACCCGCCAAGATCAAAATGAGCTTCATCTGAATAGATGATTTTTTTGGAAAAATCGGCATCTTCTGTAAGTCGATCGCAGGCAATATTTCCCAGCGTTCCCATATTCGTTCAGCGGAAGGATACAACTATTTATCTGTCAAATCAGACATGAGCTAAGTGTTACCATTCACGAAATAAGCACTAGTTGAAACAAAAAACTTTAGAAGGCGGACCCTTTAGAATAAAAATGCAAGAGTTGATCAACCTAACAAACACAAAAAATAAGAACAAAAAATTAATAACTTTGTAAATACAAAAAATGTGTAATAAGCAAAATTAATACAATTATAAACAACAATAATGCTATCTATGCACACCATCTTTGAAGCTAGTACTTCGAAACAAGCAGAAAAACTGAATAATATTACAAAAAGAAATACTCATGTAAGTCATAACAGGTTTTCTGCATTAAACACTGATCTGATTGATGATGATATTGATAGAGAACGTAAAGATGATAATGAAGAAAAAGAAAATAACATACATAAACCTCTACCAATAATAATTCCAAATGTTTCAGATATAAATGCCATGCTTAAAAATGTTTCTGATGTTATCGGCACCACTGAATTTAAATATAAAACACTTAGTGAAGGTCAGATAAGAATAATGGCCAACAATATTAAAACATATAGAATTCTGGTAACACACTCGATAAAACTAAACTTTCATACATACCAAATAAAATAAGTTATTACTCAGGCTGGTTTGTTTGGTCTAACGAAAAATGATGAGTTAATAAAAATGTTAATACTCAGGTTCGTTTGCCTGGTCTAACGAAAATGAGGAATTAATAAGTTAGTGGATGCTCCACAATATGTTGGTGTACCACTAACTTATTTATTCCTCATTTCGTTAGGTATTTATTTTTAAAAATTATTCAAGTGGTCCATAAGAATAATAATTAGCACACAGGTTCGTGGATTCATCAGTTCATTCATATGCTACCGTTCAAATTTATGCTATCGTTGTAAGAAATTATTTTCTCACACGTTCAACTCTAGTAGAATAAAAAAAGACGTGTTGCACTCGGGGACTCCAGCGGCAAAGCTATTGCATAGCATTTTTTTACAACTTATGCAATTATAATTATTTATTTATTTTTTATTTATGAAGTACTTTTTTTTCTTTGACATTAATTCAAGTTTTTTCTTTGATAAGAAAACAATTTTTTTTCTTTTATTGAATACATGAGAAGTTTATATCGTTTAAAAACCTACGAATTGTGAGCGTGGGCGTGCGCCCATTAGTAAATTTTCAGCGTAGTTTTTTCACTCACGTTCACTCATGCTCAATTGTTTTATACTTAAATTCATGCACGCTCATGTGATTGAAAAACGATTCGGTCACCGCGCTCAAAGCTCGCGATAAAAGCTATGTAATAGCTTAAAAACAAATATCAAATTTCGTTATGTCTGGTAACAAAAACTTAAAAATAAACACAAATTTTTTTTAATGAAAATTTCTGCTGACTTATTGAATCTTACGCTTTGAAGAAGACAATAAGTGTGAGCGTGTTAAATTGTTGACTTATTAATTCACTTGATGATTCTTTTTAATTTGTTAAAAAGAAGTAAGAGAATCATAAAGAACTACCATACTTCGGCTCCAGGGGCTGCACATAATACAATGGTCTATATAAATGAACGAAATGCGGCTTGTCATGATATATGTATACGAGTTTGTATAGGAAGCTTATTGTTCTACAGCAATATCCCAATTCGATCTTGGTCGTGGATGTGGAGTTTGAATTGTAGGTGGTGCGTTGGTTTTTCTTTTGCGTATTTGTTTTAGTAAAATTATGATGATTATGGCCAATATAAGAGCTAGTCCTCCATAGCTAACTGGGGTAGGTATATTGCGCATCTGCGCCCTGACTTCCTCTTGCAGCCGTGTTTTATTTTCTATGCTCTCCTCTAAGCTTGGCGCGTTAGAGTTAGATTGTTCGGGTTAGATTGATGAATTTCTGTTGTAGATGTGGAAATGAAATGCTGGTGCTGGTATGGGATTGATGCAGAGTCGAGGTGATGGTTTGGTGTCACACATATGGTTATTACCTCGTTTTTCATTGTAATCGAGTTCCTTACAGAACCTGATAACTGCTTTCCTCATTGCAGACAGTGCTTAATTTGAGCGGATGTATAGTTGCGAATAGCCATTGGTTCTTTTTATGGAGCTGGTACCATACATTATCATTGGCTATTACCTCAGGATTGCAGCTTGAGTCAGATTAATTTTGGAATGTACTTCACAGTGGTGAATTCTTGGAATGTGAGCTAAGATATTCGGGCATAAGAAAATATCGTTTTCAAGTATGTTGCAATCGTTAAGATTGGTATCATCTATCAAATAATATTCGTCTCGGTGAGCGTTGAGAACTTTCATTTTGGTTGTTCGCATGATAGCAACTAACGAACCATTTACTAAGTCGAATTCCTCTGAATTTGCAACTGGGATAACCAAGGTGCAAATAATATGCTGATTTGACACGGCGCACAGTGGGGCCTTTTTTGTTTTTTCGTTGCAAAGTAATAAAGTTTTAAAGTAATAAATATATTTAAAAATCATTTGAAAGAAGGCTCCTCAGGCTTCAATATACATGATTTGCACGGTCATAGGCTAGCCGCGGCCCTGTGCACAGTGTCGGCTTATGACTGTTTTCATTACAAACATCATGACTTTTAAAGTAATAAAGATATTTTAAAAATGTATAAAGCATTTAAAAGATAACACCTTCCGCTTAAAAATAAGTAACCTGCATAGCCATAGGCCCACAGAGGCAATACGCACAGTGGTTTTTTCGTTGCAAAAATCATAATTTTTGAAGTTCCAAAGATATCTCTAATCGCTTGAATTTTAAATCCTTCAGCTTCAAAATAAGTGCTCCCGCATTGTGATAGCACTGGGCACGGTTTCAGATAATAATTTAGTAAGTCTTAAAAACTTTAAAAAGTAAATGCATCTACAACTTAGACCCTATTGAATAATACACAAGATCTTTTCAAAACACCAGAAAAACTTGAAGTTTTTTGACAATTATCAATAATTTTATTACACGTGTTTTTCATAAGGTTCTTTCCGTAATAACACTGTATCGTTTAATTTTAAATTTAATGGTTTAGCTTTTTTATCATAAAAATCTTTGATTTTCTTCTTATGTTTCTCAACTAATTGTTTTGCAAGCATATTCGATTTCTGTAATCTATATTTAATTTCATGACTATAATTCTCAATATTATACACAGGATCTAAGGTTGAATTTGGTTGAATTGGTAAGACAACATTTTTCCCAAAAATAAGCTCAAAAGGCGTAAGTTTGTTATCGAAAACGGTGTTGGCTGTCGTATTGTGGTAAAAAGTAAAGTACTTGAGATATGTATCCCAATCTGAAATATTCTCACTAATGTACGCCCTAATGTACTCATTGAATACGCGGTGATTGCGTTCAACCGTACCTAGAGTCTGATGATGATAGCTAGTTGAGAAATTAATATCGATTTGTAAAAACTTGCACATTTCCGAAAAAATTTCATTTTTGTATTCCGTGCCTAAGTCGGATTTTATCGTGTTCATTTTCCCGTACACTAGTATGAAACTCTCGAAAATTGCCCGAGCCACTGTCTTGGCTGACTTGTCAGGAATAGGTATGCTGACTAAGTATTTCGATAAATCGCATATTAAGGTAATCGCATATTTATTACCGTAATTGGATTGAGGAAGTGGACCTATGGTATCAAGTACCACTATGTCGAATGCTCTGATTGGAGTTGGAGTAAGTACTAATTTCTCTAAGTTCGATGGTTTTACTTTATTCAAGTTGCATTTTGTACAACTTCTTACAAATTTTGCGATATCACGTGTCATTCTCCTCCAGAAGAATTTAGTTCGAATTTTGGCATAAAGTTTCTTTTGTCCACAGTGTCCGCCTAGGATTGGATCATTGTGGTAAATTTGCATAAGTTTTAATTTTTCGTCTTCTTCTGTTACGGTTTTTATTGGTTCCGTAAGAATGATTTCAAGTGTCTTCAAGATTTTGATACCGTGATCTTTTAATTTTTGTACAGTGCAAATAGTAAAAAATGAATCGTTTTTTGGCCATTCTATACTGTGAATATTGACATTGTTGGCTTCATTTTCCAGCCTCGAAAGCATATAGTCTAAACTAATTGTTTCGTTGGCAATATCAAATTCGACAGATAATAGTTTCTTAAATTTTTTAAAAACGTTAATGCGCAATTTAGTTAATTTTTCATTAAGACTAATAATTTCCGTCTTTATTTTAGCAATATTTGTAGTAAAATTGTGTGAGAACTTATCATATATTTTCAATTCCGAGTTAGATGCGTTTTCGAAAATCTGCTTTTGTACGTTGTTAGTACCTAATTTCCTAGAAACAGAGCGAGTCGTCATTGCGAGAATTTGATTATTCGTATTTATTAGGTCACTGATAGGAATCCTGGATAGAGCATCAGCTCCGACGTTGTTTTTGCCTTTTATATATTCGACTGTGAAATTATATTCAGCAAGTTCTAGACGTATTCGAGTCAGCTTTGAAGAGGGATCTTTCATATTGAATAAATAGATTAGTGGTCGATGATCTGATCGCACCGTGAAATGTGTTCCATAGACGTATGGACGAAATTGTGTAACTGCAAAATGAATTGCTAATAGTTCAAGTTCTATTGTAGCTTTTTTCTGTTCCGCTGAATTGAACGTTTTAGAAGCGAAATAAACTGGTAAATCATTACCATTAAAATTTTGGCTAAGTATTGCACCACATCCTTGTTTTGATGCGTCAACTGTAACTAGAAACTCTTTTGAAAAATCGGGGTATTGTAAAATTTTTGGCGATAATAATTCTGCCCTAAGTTTGTCGAATGAACTCTGACATGTGTTATTCCAATTGAACTGAATACTCTTTCGCGTCATTTGATTTAACGGGGCCGCTATCGTTGCGAAATTAGGAATAAAGCGTCGATAGTAGTTGGCGAATGCCACAAAACGTCTAATTGAATCTTTGTCAGATGGTGTAGGGTAATTTTTTATAGCATCTATTTTAGAGTCATCGGGTAATAGACCATTTTCCGTGCATTTATGCCCGAGAAACGTAACTTCCGGTCGGAAAAAATTACATTTGTAAGGATTTAGCTTCAAGTTATGCTTTCTTAGGATTTCGGAAACGTCTCGCAAATTGTTCAAGTGATGTTGCCTACTACAACCAATAATTATAATGTCATCGACATATAGGAAAGCTTTGTTAGGCGTGAGGCCTGAAAATGCGATGGACATCATCCTTGAAAAGGAGTTGGGAGCTACATTTAACCCGAAAGGTAACACCTTCCAACGAAATGAGCCTTTGTCCGTACTAAACGCAGTAATATCACGAGAATCGGGATGTAATGGAATTTGGTGAAATCCGGAGAATAAGTCGATTATTGAGAAATGCTTTGCACGACCCAAGTTATCTAAAATATCGTCTATACGAGGAAGTGGAAATTTGTCCGCAATTAGTTTTTTATTTACTGCCCTATAATCTACGCACATTCGATAGGCTTTCGTATTGTCCGTACTCTTTTTTGGCACCAGTATTAAAGGGCTATTGAAATTTGAATTGCTCGGTTCTATAAGGTCATTGTCTAGTAATTTACCGACTTGTTTATTGATTTCTTCTTTTTGACTATGCGGCAATCTATAATTTTTCGTGTTAACAGGTGAAAAGTCGACCAATCTTAACTTTTGTTCATAAAAGTTGTTAAGCGTCATCTTATCGTTATCTAAGGAAAATATATCTGCATATTTTTCGCAAATTGGCATCAAACTATTTTGAACATCAGAAGGCATTTGATTTTGCAAAACAGATTTTAACTTCACTATTCGGTCATTGCTTGTATCATTTCTATTAATTTCATAAACGTAAAAATTTCGTAAACTTTCAGCCGCTATTTTATTGTTTTGTATGCTTTTATACTCATTGGTGGTATTAACAATTCGAAGTACTGGATTATTCGAATCCATTATCGCCTTTGCTATAAATACACCTTTGCTGACTTCTTGGGAATCAACAAACATTGGTTCCCTTACGTCACGTAATTGAAAAATACGAAAAACCTCACATCGCGGTGGTATCACACAAGTAAAATTTCTAGTGCCGTGGTGAATTGGGATGAACGCTTTTGAGTTTTTTAGCGTAATTGAAATTGACATGGTCTCATAATTGACAATACACTTATTGTTTTTAAGGAAATCTTTCCCTAATATACCGTTTGCCGGTATGTTGAAGTCATCACTGACGACATGAAATATCTGAGAAATTGTTTGATCGGAAAAGATTAAATTGGTGGAAATTGCTCCTAAAGTAAAAATTGAGTTTGTAGTAATACCAGTTATGCTTATAATATCCGATTTGTTCAAAGTAGTGCCGGAATTTATGCAAGAGAATTTGATAAGTGATATATCCGCCTGTGTATCAACAAGAAAAGAACATTTCCTGTTAGTGTCGGTTGTATTCAGTCTAATAAAATCGCAATAATTAAGGTTAAGACAGAAAATTGATTTTGGAGAACTTTGGTCAGCTATTCCTCCGATTCCCTCAACGTTTGTTGAGGGACCTCTGAGTTTAAATACCTAACAGAGGCCCTTCGATTAGTATTTTGTGCAAAACTGTTTCCCCTATTTTGAGAAAACCGATTTCTGTTGCCTTCATGATTATTGTTCCGGTATTGATTATTGTTGTCAATCGCACGACTATTATGGTTATTATTAAAGTTGCGATTGTATCCCCTGGGATAGTAGTTTCCACGAAAACTTCCACGATTATTACCACGATATGAGTTATTATTACGAAAACGAGTGAAACTATTACTTTGGTATTGGGTCTGGTCCCTAGCCCTATTATTTGCCTGAATTTTTAAAACTTGTTTCTCATTTGTTTCATTCGATTGCTCGACAATCAATTTCGCTACTACTTCCTTTGGGTCCGAAAACGTAGACGAAGCTAAAATAGATTTTACTAGATCCGATCTAGCATTTAAACGGCACACTGCAACCGTCTGATCTACGGTCATCTCCTGAGCCTTGCTTGTCGTCATTCCTTCTACAATTAAAGAACGCTTGAAAGTGCCAGCGAGATCTTCAACTTCCCTAGAAAAATCTGTATAATTATTATTTCTAACGCTGAGTGCTGCAAACCTCCCAGCTATGATTTTCGAACTATCTGGTTTGATTTTACTCCTTAGTGCAGTTTTAATTTGTTCTACTGTAGTCACACTCTCCGGCAAAGTCTCACGTGCCTTCAAATCAAGTTTCGACTTGATGAATTTCACCAGAGTTGCGTTCATATTCGCGTCTGTAAGTTCCTCGATCAGTTCGATTTTATCCAGGAAGGATTCTAGCGTTTGTGGGCTGCCATCGTAATTTTCCCTGAGCATCGTAGCACACATGCTAATAAAAGTTTTCTTATTTTCTGTTGTCGCCATTTTTCTCTCAATTTCAAAATTATCTTCAATTTTTATACCTACTTCACTATCTGAGCTATCATCTACCAGAACACCTACGTCAATACGCTCCAACAAACTTACATCCGATACCCTTACCTTACAATTGAGCTTGGCAAAACATTGAATTAACAAGTCTCTGCAATGATTTAATTTGAAAAACGCGTTGGTTTTGTCACTAATTGATAAATTTTCAAGACACTCTTCTGTGTAATCTATTATGACATTATAGCTTTCAGCTAAAAGATTTATATATTCTTCAACTTTTTGCAGATTTGTTGTTACTGGTCGGTTTTGTAATACCCTTTTCTTTATTTTATAAAAATTTGAGATAAGATTGTTAAATACTTCTTCACTAAACTCTGTCATTAGTTACTTCATATTGCCTTGTTATATATTGCAAATACATACATACATTAGTTACAACAAAGTAAATGTTGCTGAAACAGAATAATTTTAAAAAATAAATGATTTCAGAACATTCAATGTTTAGTCCGCAATAAAAATTGTGATATAAAGCTTTTGTCTTTTTTTAAAAATCTTTTAAAAGAATATACAATAAAAAAATTCATACGCATTGCTCGTCATATGTTTGGTACAGTGCTACCATTTCAAGCTTTAGTTACAGATTGATGGTTTGTTACCGATTTTATATCGAAAATACGAAGAGCGGGTAGCTCTGTGCAAAAATACAAAGAGCAAAATAAATTTATAACACAATTTCCATTTAGAGAACGGAGTGAAGCTTAACACTCGTTTGTTTACTCTACGTAAATTGTATTTTGCAATGATACCAGAGTTGCCAGTATTTTTTTTTAGATATCACTTTTCCCACAATAACATTAAAAAGTTACTTATAATCAAATTATTTTTCCGTTTTTGTTGTGCAAATGTTTTTCTTTTTATATAAAATTTTACTCAAAAGCAATAGAGTTATTTTTATTTAACTTTAATGTATAATGTGTGTATTATAATGTTTTTGACCTTTTTCTCTTTTTATAATTTGAAAGAAAAAAAAATTGTAAAATTCAATAAATTTAGTCTGGTATCCTTACACATTGAGTAAATGATTGTTTTTTTTTCTTCTTAACACTTGCTGCATATTTGCATTTTGTTTTTCGCTTTGTTTTATGTTTCTATATACCAGGGATGATTAGTACGATTTCGAAATGGTACTAAGTTGATGCTTTTAATTTTGATTCATTGTTATTTTTATTTTACTGGTACTTTTGTGTTAACGTGATAATATAGTACGGTAGTATACTCTTAGTTTCAGGATTGTACCATTTGACCGGGTTTATCATCTCTGTTATATAGTATTTGTAACAAGGTTAGTAAAATTAGGTTATGTAGGTATGTATAAAAAAAATGTTTACTTATATTTCTTTTATGTATTTCTTTTTCTATTTTATTTTTTTTGTTTATTTTTATTTTTCATATGTTTCCTTTTGTTTCGATTTATTGAAATTATAAAATTTAAAATTTTTATTAAACAATTACATAGTTAAATTTAGAATTATGTAATATAAATTTATTTACTTATGTATTCTGAAACATATCCATGTAATAACATAATTTAATTAGAATAAAAATAAAAAGAATAAGTCAATGAGGATAAATACAGTGTAAGATATATATATTTATATTCTTAACTGTAGTATATAAATATGTACATAATTTACAATATAATACATACAATTAAACTCTATTACTTCCTTATTCCATCTTCCAGTGTTATGTTTTTTTTTCTCCTTGTATCGTTTGTTGAAATGTTATTTTACAGTTGTCATCATAGTTGTTACTTCGAATTTTTAGCGTGTTTCTTCCATATCAATATTTTCTCTTGTGCTTTTTATGTTGTTATTAGGTATTTTTTCAGCTTTTAATAAATGTTTTATCAAGTTCTTTAATTTTTCTCTTGTTTCTTCATCAAGTTTTTTTTTCGATATACGGTTTTTGTTGTAATTGTTTTCTTAATTTCTCTCACTTGTAGTTTGCATGATTTTTCTTTGATTTATTTTGGCATTTTCTTATATTCTTGTGTTTCAACGGGGTTTTTATTAACTTTGTTTTTGGATTTTAAATAAATTATTCGGTTTTGGTTTCTTTACCTCTTAACTATTTGTTTTATTTAAAATTTTTATGACTGTTGTTTTATACTTTTGTTTGTTGCACTTTGCATTAATCATATATTTGTTATAATTTCAGTTTCCTTTCATTACTTTATCCTTTTTTTTTTTTGTAGGTATTAAATTTTGTTTCTTTAGTAACGGTTTTGTAGAATTTTTTTCTTTGCTTTACTTTTATATGTATGCGTATATGTATTTTCCACATTTTTGGTAATTATGTACACTATGTACTAACGGTTCATACTTGTGGTATTTAGTGTAGACATATTTTTGGTGTATGTACCTATTTAAAATAAACCGTTTTATTTCATACTTTTGTGGTTATGTTGCTAATGATGAACTCTTTTGTTTAATTTACGTCTCTATTTAGAGTTTTTTTTTAGCATTTTTTTTAAATTTTTATGTGGTTTTGAAAATTAAATCTGTTGCACTCGCGATTTCACTCTCTTTGCCTTTCCTCAGGCACCACTTTTGTAAGGTTTGTACAAACGGTTCTTAGTTCCGTTACAAAGCCACTAAAACCACCGTAAACACTTTATTTAAATTATTTTTCCACATTTTGGTATATTTTATTGTTGTCTATTTTGAAAGTTGTTTAATAAATGTAAATAAAACTCTCAAAAAAAACCCTAAAGCTCGTCGTAAGCTTCACAACTATATTGACTTTGTGGTTGTCTTAATTTATTGTTCAAAAATTTTTTTTCGAATTTGTCTAATTTTGTTCTAATAAAAAAACTACAAATGCCCTTATTATTATTATTAATATATATAATTCTTTTAAACTTATAAATTTTTTAACAACGTAAATGCTTTTTAATTGTGTTTCTTTTAATTTGTTTGTCAATAATTATATATTTTCGTATTGCATGTAAAGTACAATATTTTTGACTGATTTATTTGTTTATATATTTTTGTTTTTTGAAGCGGCTTTTGTTGCATTTTAGTTTTTTTTTTAGTTTTCGTAGTCTTTTTACATTTTAAGATGTTTTTGAATTGCTATTTGTTTTTTTTTTTAGTTTTTTGTCTACTTTTATTTATTATTCCACTTCTTAGTTTTTATATATATTCTTGTTGGGTAAATTACTTTGCACTTGTCTCGGTCGCCATGTAAATAAAACACAAGTATGTTTGGTGACGGTTCTTGGCTGACTGCCTTTATTGATCATTTTTCTTTTTATTCTATTCTTGAATACTTAAAACTAATAGTGATACCAGACTACAGACTATATTAACAACAGGGGCGTTCTACGTGCAGATGCCACTACACTATTCCGTAGTGGCCCTGGTTGTGCGCTATTTTGATAATGTCATTTTCCAACTGGACCGGTATAACAATAAGGTCCTTCTTGGGATCCTTATATAGTACTCCATTTTGCATGAAAAAGTCGTCATATTCTCTATAGTCTAAAATCGCCCGAATGGCCTTGGTGCATTCGTCACTTTCCTGAGCGCACCTGATTTTATGCGTAAGGCTACTTTCTGATACTAAACAAGCTACTCTGCTCATTGCGTCTACGTGCTGCATCTTGGTACCTGACCTATGTTCTACCTGATATGTGAATTCCTGCAGAAACATGGCCCATCTCGCTACTCGGTCCGGTACTTCGTCCTTTTCCATAGTCATCCTAAACGCGTTGCAATCCGTTACAATCTTAAATGGTATCCCCAGCAGATATACTCTCCATTTCTTTAGTGACTCCACAATCGCTAGCACCTCCAATTCATAAGAGTGGTACTTCTCCTCATAAGGCTTTGTTCAGCGACTCATATACTGGACGGGGTGTAACTGCTGGTCGTCCAGACTCTTCTGCAAAAGCACTGCACCATATCCGAACTTACTTGCGTCGGCGTGTACCTCAGTAATCGCGTCTGGATCGTACAACTTTAAAACCGGCGCGCAAACAAGAGCATCTTTCAAAGCCTGACAGGCTATCAGTACATCGTCTGTGATTCGAAATTGAGCGTTTTTCCTTAGCAGATCTGTCAAGGGTTTCGCCGTTCTGGCATAATCCTCAATAAATTTCCTGAAATAGGACGTCAGCCCCAGAAATCTCTGGACCATTTTTCAATCGGTGGGTATCGGGAAATCCCTAACCGCACGTACCTTATCATCAGATGGTTTTATCGAACCGTTCTGGATAATATACCCCAGGAAATCCACTTTCTTTTGCAAAATCTGGCACTTTTCCCATCTTATGCGCAATCCGTTTGAAGCCACTATATTCAGCACCGTCAATAACTTCTCCAGGCCCTCCACCATGTCCTTAGAGGGAATAATGATGTCGTCCATATACACAATTAATGTTCCATCTCTGATTAGATCCCTGAATACTGCAAATATAAACCGGGTAAACACCGCTGGCGAGTTGCTAATACCAAAAGGCACGAACAGAAACTCGAACTGCCCGTTATGTGTCACAAATGCCGTATATTTTCGGGATTCTGCGTCTAAAGGGACATGGAAAAATCCATTCCGAAGATCCAAAGACGTATACACATTTGCGCCTTGAAGTTTGTCTAACACCTCTTCCATCAATGGCATAGGGAAATTATCTCTAACGATCTTTTGATTTAGTTTCCTATAATCGCAACATAACCTTTTCGATCCATCTTTCTTTGATGCTAACACCACTGGCGCTGCGTACTCCGATGTACTGGGCTGCACTATTCTTTCCTTCAGCCATTCAGAAACCTGATTGTCCACAATTATCTGGTCAGACCTCGGCAAACGCCTAGGGCGATGGTACACTGGTATGTCGTCCTTCAACGTGATCTTCATTTCTACAGGGCTTTTCAAAGCTTTCTTCGGTACGTACTGCGTAATTGCTTTTAAAACTTGCGACTCAATGGATTTATCTAAATGGCCCAGTTCGACTTGAGGTTTAGATTCGCATTCTTCCGCGTTCAAGCAGATGCTTCCAAACTCTTCCAACCAACTGTTCTTCTCAACGGGCTCTCTAAAAATCGCTTCTCCATTGGTAATAGTTACATCTGCTCGCCGCAGGAGAATATTTCCTATCATGATCGAATGGTTGATATCCCGTTCACCAACTACATAAAAAGTAACCTCGATCTCTAAATCATCGATTTTGACAATTTCACTAAAACGGCCCAAAGTAAAGATTTCGCTGTCCCCAATCCCATATAACCTCAGTTTTTCCGGGATGAGATTAACCTCGCCGAGGATAAATAGCATAACCACCCGCATCAAACACAGCTCACATCCCGTATCGACAAGCACACTATACCATTTTTCCCGTATCATGACGTCTTTAAATATTAATCCGGAGCCCTTACGCACCATGTTCGCCTGACCACCTTCTGACTTGACAACTGGTTTACTTGAGTTTTTTTGTGGGCATTCGAACGAGCGATGTCCAAATCTTTGGCACTTAAAACATTTATACTGCTTAGGGCAGTCCTTCGCATGGTGGGCTTTTCGCCGCACTTAAAACATCTTTTATCCTTTTCCTGCGGTTCCGTCTTTGGAAATTCCTTTTTTGCAGCGGGTACGAACTCTTTCCCCTTGTATGATGACCGGGGGTAAACTCTGGTTTTCTCATATACCGCCAGCTGATTTTTCAATTCGCCAATATTATCAGCCTGATACAACATGCTCTTGTTTTGCCTCGAGTCGGGAATTCCCTCTATAATATAGTCAACCATACTTTTTTCGTCTAAACCTATTTGTCCTCCTATTTCCATGATGCTATACAGGTACGCGATCAGCGATTCATTGCGGTTCAATCGTCGATTTCGTATTTGTCGTATTACCTCTGCGGTTGACACGCGCGTACCAAATTCCTCTCTTAACGAATCTTTTAATGACAGCCTATCCCGAATGCCTCTCTGACTCTTGACGAACATCCTAGCAGCCCCTACCAACAGTTGCTTGCCGTACACGTACATCTGGAGCGATGACCATTTTAGAATCGCAGCCATCTCCTCGAATTCTCCTAGCCACTGAATAACGTCGGGTGTACTAGTACCGGAAAATTGCGACAAACTATCCTCTACGTCTCTGAGGGTGTACATACTTCTCACCAGGGAAACTCCTACAGCCCCCTCACCACCAACCGTTTCAGCAGCATCCACCCATGCGTCAGGAACACCGTCTGTTCCAGTACCTAACTCCGAGTCCTCTTTGGTGTTCGACGACCCAAACCCATAATACCCTAACAACCTCTTCTGTAACTCGTCCTTAACCCCCACTGTACTCTGTCCTAACTCGATCAACTTAGCGCGTAGAGGGATGACGCCTAAGCCCAAAATTTCTTCCCGATTCATGTCTAAACGTCAACTAACAACTAATCATACGAAACTGTCTAAAGTTGCAACCATAAAGAAGTTACAATAAAGTTTATGGCTGTAAACAAAGATTATTATGACACAAGAAATTTAAATATAGAAATGATATAAAATTATTGCAATATAAGGTAAAATATAATGTTTATGGAAAAATATTTTCTTCACCTTAATTTTTCAACTTTTATTAATCTTATTGCTGAAAAAAATTTAAAAGTTTTAATCTTTAGTTAATCTTCTTCCTCAATAGATCTTCTTCTTTAACAAATTTAAGATTTTCTTTTTCATCTTTAGTTAATTTTCCTTTCTCAACAATTTTTTTTTTTTTAAATTTCCGTCTTTAATAAATTCCTCTATGAATTTTAATAAATTCCTTTTCTTTAAATTAATTTTAGAATTTTTCATCTCCAACAAATTTTACGCCTTTAAAAATTATTCTATGAATTTTAATAAATTCCTTTTCTTTTAATTAATTCTTCTTCTTTAATAAATTCCTCTTCCTTAACAGATTTTTCCTCTTTAATAAATTTTCTTCTTTAATAAATTTTTCTTCTTTAATAAAATTTTCTTCTTTAATAAATTTTTATTCTTTTATAACTTTTGCTTCTTTAATAAATTTTTCTTCTTTAATAAATTTTCTTCTTTAGTAAATTTTTCTTCTTTAATAAATTTTCTTTTTTAGTAAATTTTTCTTCTTTAATAAAATTTTCTTCTTTAATAAATTTTTCTTCTTTAATAACTCTTCCTTCTTTAATAAATTTTTCTTCTTTAATAAATTTTCTTCTTTAGTAAATTTTTCTTCTTTAATAAATTTTCTTCTTTAGTAAATTTTTCTTCTTTACAGCTTTAATTTCTTCGTAACTTTAATTTTTTTTACAAATTTAATTTATTTCTTCCTCACCACTTTACTTTAAAATGATATCGCATGTTTAAATTGGCTTATATTCTTAACATTAATAAAAAAAAAACAAAATACTCAGCTGGTTTTTTCTGCTTGCACCCCACTGTAACCTCATAAACTTCCTCCTTATCCTCTGCCGCTTCGGCTGCTAAAATCTCTCCACCTTTGCTACTGCGATGCCTACAGCGACAACTCGCCTGATGATATGCTGGCTTTGTTTTTCTCCTCAACCACCAATTGTCGCAGCCAACCGACAGAATAACGATTGTTTACGTTCAGATGATCAGCTACGCACACACACACTATTGCTTCTCCATAACACTGGTTTTTTGGTTTGGTTGCTACCCACGCTCTCTGTTATTTTTTTTTCACCGTTTGACTTTACTTGTGTACTTTATTTTTCACGGTTAAAATGTTATGAAAAATGAAATGTTGAGTTGTGCGGTTTTTTGTTGTTAAGCACGCAATTGTGTATGTATGTATGTTTTCTGACAAATTCTATTATGTGTACATATGTACAGTTTCCACTTTTATATGTATGTATGTACATAAGATGACACAATATTCTGGGTATTTTCTGGAATATTTCCACCCTTTTTTCACATTCACGGCACAATTAAAGGAAATCCCGGTTGAGCCCCCAATTTTTGTAGGAATCCTCTAATGTCTTCTCACAAAATGAAACTCTTGTGGCGAAGTAGTTTTTTATTATTTTAAAATTATTGTTTTTATTTCATAAAAGTTATTGTTTATTTTCTTATGCTTAAAGTTATTGTTTTGTATTCTATGTTTTTAATGTTAATAAAATATAGCAATTATAATAAGTTTGGCCTTCTTTACTTCACAACTTCTTTCTTGCTTTTCCAAAATTCAACTGCCCTGTCGATCTCAATTTTTATGTTCTACTACTACTGTTCGGGTTTTTTATTTCTTAGTTCTGGTTCTCTCGTCCGTCTCCTGTTAGTTTGTTACCACGTATGTAAATACAGTCAGTGGCGTAAGTTATGTACCCTACATACATACATATGAAATGATATAAAATTATTGCAATATAAGGTAAAATATAATGTTTATGGAAAAATATTTTCTTCACCTTAATTTTTCAACTTTTATTAATCTTATTTCTGAATAAAATTTAAAATTTTTAATCTTTAATCTTCTTCCTCAATAGATCTTCTTCTTTAACAAATTTAAAATTTTCTTTTTCATCTTTAGTTAATTTTCCTTTCTCAACAATTTTTTTTTTTAAATTTCCGTCTTTAATAAATTCCTCTATGAATTTTAATAAATTCCTTTTCTTTTAATTAATTTTAGAATTTTTCATCTCCAACAAATTTTACGCCTTTAAAAATTCTTCTATGAATTTTAATAAATTCCTTTTCTTTAATAAAATTTTCTTCTTTAATAAATTTTTCTTCTTTAATAACTTTTCCTTCTTTAATAAATTTTTCTTCTTTAATAAATTTTCTTCTTTATTAAATTTTTCTTTAATAAATTTTCTTCTTTAGTAAATTTTTCTTCTTTAATAAAATTTTCTTCTTTAATAAATTTTTCTTCTTTAATAACTCTTCCTTCTTTAAAAAATTTTTCTTCTTTAATAAATTTTCTTCTTTAGTAAATTTTTCTTCTTTAATAAATTTTCTTCTTTAGTAAATTTTTCTTCTTTTTATAAGTTTTTCTTCTTTACAGCTTTAATTTCTTCGCAACTTTAATTTGTTTACAAATTTAATTTATTTCTTCCTCACCACTTTACTTTAAAATGATATGGCATGTTTAAATTGGCTTATATTCTTAACATTAATCAAAAAAAAAAAATACTCAGCTGGTTTTTTCTGCTTGCACCCCACTGTAACCTCATAAACTTCCTTCTTATCCTCTGCCGCTTTGGCTGCTAAAATCTCTCCACCTTTGCTACTGCGATGCCTACAGCGACAACTCGCCTGATGATATGCTGGCTTTGTTTTTCTCCTCAACCACCAATTGTCGCAGCCAACCGACAAAATAACGATTGTTTACGTTCAGATGATCAGCTACGCACACACACACTATTGCTTCTCCATAACACTGGTTTTTTGGTTTGGTTGCAACCCGCGCTCTCTGTTATTTTTTTTTCACCGTTTGACTACTTGTGTACTTTATTTTTCAAGGTTAAAATGTTATGAAAACTGAAATGTTGAGTTGTGAGGTTTTTTGTTGTTAAGCACGCACTTGTGTATGTATGTATGTATGTTTTCTGACAAATTCTATTATGTGTACATATGTACAGTTTCCACTTTTATATGTACATATGTATGTATGTACATAAGATGACACAATATTCTGGGTATTTTCTGGAATATTTCCACATTCACGGCACAATTAAAAGAAATCCCGGTTGAGCCCCCAATTTTTGTAGGAATCCTCTAATGTCTTCTCACAAAATGAAACTCTTGTGGCGAAGTAGTTTTTTATTATTTTAAAATTATTGTTTTTATTTCATAAAAGTTATTGTTTGTTATTTTCTTATGCTTAAAGTTATTGTTTTGTATTATATATTTTAATGTTAATAAAATATAGCAATTATAATAAGTTTGGCCTTCTTTACTTCACAACTTCTTTCTTGCTTTTCCAAAATTCAACTGCCCTGTCGATCTCAATTTTTATGTTCTACTACTACTGTTCGGGTTTTTTATTTCTTAGTTCTGGTTCTCTCGTCCGTCTTCTGTTAGTTTGTTCTCGCGTATGTAAATACAGTCAGTGGCGTAAGTTATGTACCCTACATACATACTTATGAACTTTGGATTTTTGGATCGGAATGTTTGGGGAAAATTTCCAAAAATAGTATATGCGTACATATTTGTATATTATTTTTTCATATTTTCGTATTTTTCCCAATTCAACATATACAAAATGATAAGTTAAGATCTCAGGAGATGAAAAATTGATTTCTTCATATAAAATAAACTGGTCTTACATTCATTAAAAACACCAAAAAAATCATACGGAATTGGACGCGGATTAATGGTTAAATATTACGAAAATAAGCCGAATTATGGGTTGGATTTGAGAGCAAAATGCTTTCTGTTTGCGATTTTATTCTAATTGTTCATATTTAGATCTCTGTCTTACTTGGTAAACGCAGAAGAAGATTTAAATAAAAAATGTTTTTCATTAAATCCATCTGTTTTCTTACCGAATTCGTATTTTTAAATCAATTGTGGTTGAAATTCCATTGTGTTTCTATATCAGAAATATACAGGTTATATTGAACCAAAACCTTTATCGTCTGGTCCAACTGCAATACAGATAAGTAAATGGAAAAGTTAACAAAACTTTAAAAAGACAACTATCTGAATACCACTAATTTACATACATACGTACAAGTACATCATACGAGTTTCAAAGAAAAAATTAAATTAAAATAATGAATTAAAATATGTTGTTATATTTTATAATTTAAAATTTTTTCTTACACTGTCAAGTTATTTTTATTTTTGGCATTTATATTATATTATATCAAATAAAAACGTCAACAACTTACTGAATTCATTATATAATTATTTTATCACTGTACAAATATTTTTATGTTGTTTCAGTAACCGCATTTTTGTAACACACATAGAAAAAAACTATTACCTATCAGTATCAATATAAGGCCATAGTGTTCTCGCTATAAGGCAGGTCGACTCAGTTTGCCATCTATTCTGCGCCGCCTGCATAAGGGCTATGTCAATGTTTTTCCATCATGAAGAGAGTGGAATACCGCAGAAGTTGTCAATGTCAACATCCGCAAGCGTGGTACCACCCTTTGCCAGATCGTCCGCAATGATATTGCCCGGAGTGGTCCAATGACCCTTCACCCAGTTAAGGGTGATCATTGAGAACTGCGCTACCTCATTAAGGATCGTGCAACATTCCAAACTAGATTGGTGGTTGAATATACACCTATAAGGGACCTGATTGCAGGTCGACTATCTGTTATGATATGGATACGTCTGTTCGTTATACCATAGAACTTTAACCAGTTTGCTGCTCTTTTAATTGCAGATATTTCTGCCTGTAGAACGTTACATTCGTTTGGGATTCTGAATTACATTCTGACTCCAGATTGTACACTCTCGTTCCCCTTTTGGAGCCATCTCTGTAGATAAGTAGGTCTCCGGGTTGCAGGGGGAGACCCTCAAGTTGAATTGAAATTTCCTTTCGAAGAAGGGCCTCGGAGTGCAGTAGTCAGTGAGACCAGGAATATTTACGCGGGTCCCTAAAATGCTAGCATGTCCCCGTGGCCTATAGGACCATGCGCCAATTACGTTTAGTCTAATAGCTGTGCGAAGTGCCAACTTTTTGCCAGCAGGTCTACTGGAAGCCAGCCTAGCGAAGAGGGCCTTTCTCGGCGTAAATCTGAGGGCACCAGTTATCATAATTGCTATGTTGCGAAGAATCCTCTCTATCCGAGCGATATTGGTCGCATCGTCCAGTGCTTTCCACCAGACCCATACGCCATAGAAAAGTATCGGTTCTATGACCGGCTTCTGTAGCCAGCTAACTCCCCTAGGACTGATGCCCCAGGTGGAGCCTATGGATTTTTTGCATCTATAGATAGCCTTTAGGGCTTTCGCTGGCCCCGCCTGAAGATTATCTTTCCAGGAAAGTTTTCTGTCCAGGATAACTCCTAAATATTTGGCGCTATCCGAGAAGATTAGGTTCACACCACTTAGTTTTGGTGGAGTGAAGGAGGGAATCTTATATCTTCTGGAAAATAGTACAAGTTCCGTTTTGGCTGGGTTCACGCTCAGGCCGCTCAGTGAGCACCAGCTACTGACCTTCCTGAGCGCGGATTCCAGCTGATGAGATAACGTGTTTAAATGAAAACCAGATGTTGCTACTGCCACATCATCTGCGTATGCGACAGTTTTAACACACATGGAGTCCAGTTTTATAAGCAGAGCATTGATGACCACATTCCATAGGAGGGGTGATAGCACTCCACCTTGGGGCGTGCCTCTACGGACTTGCCTGGTGACGCTAACCGCCCCCATAGTGGATGTGATTGTTTTGCAGAAGGGCATGTTTTTGATCAGCTGATATATTGATTGGTCAACCACTAATTCCATTAGAGCTTGCACTATGGCAGCGGGATCGACATTGTTAAAAGCGCCCATGTCCATGAAGGCGATCAGTGTTTAGTTCTTATGCTCGAGTGATTTTTCTATGTATCCAACGATACCGTCTCAGTCGATTTGCCTTTGGTGTAGGCATGTTGAGAGGTCGAAAGAAGGGTACTGTCAATGCTAGTTCTAATATGAGCGTCTATCAGTCTCTCCAGTGTCTTTAGAAGAAAGGAAGTTAGACTGATTAGTCTGAAGTCCTTTGCTTTAGTGTGCGATGTTTTACCTCCTTTCGGGATAAAGGTTACATTGCATTTGGTCCACTGGTACGGTATATATGATATATATTTATGAGCCAGGGGGTTGCTAGGTCCAAGTTGTGTTGGAGATCTGTGGGAATGATCCCATCCGGTCCGGGAGATTTGAACGGATGGAAGCTTTTAATCGCCTAGTGCAGCCTGTCTGTGGCAATATTCAGTGAGACAGGGCACTGGCTAGAAGGGGGAGTCACAATACGTGTTCCTGTGGGGGGTTGGCACCCTGGAAAATGGGTGTCCATGAGGATCTTTAAAGATTCGGAACCGGACATGGTCCAGCTGCCATCAGTTTTTTGAATATAGCTAGGGACCGACGGCTTTTTGGCTAGGACCTTCCGCAGCCTACAAGTCTCAGAAGTGCTTTCTACACCACTGCAGAAGTCCTTTCACGGCTTACACTTTGCTTTCCTGACTTGGTTTTTGAAACGGTTTAATGAAGTCTTGTAGAGTGTCCAGTTACCTGTTCTCTTTGCTTCATTGAAAAGTCTACGACAACTCTTGCGAGTTTCGGATATGGAGGCAGACCACCAGGGTGGTTTGCGATTAGGGCGTTGTGCAGATAGCCTGCAAGATGCACTTGTTGCTTGCGCAAACGCATCAGTCAGTTCATCTGCGGCCTTGTCAATGTCCTCCGCTTCCTCTTTGGTTGGAAGTTGCGGAATAAGGTTGGCGAGGATCCGATTATGTTCCTCCCAGTTCGTTCTCCTTCTATTTAGGTAGAACGTGGTACTTCTACTTTCTTTGCTGACAGTAAACTCTATGTAGCGGTGATGAGAAAGGGAACAGTCTTCTAAGACTTTCCAATCCTGAACTAAATGAGCGTGTTTCGCACTAATAAGTGTAATGTCTAGTACCTCCTGCCTCTTTGAGACTACGAAGGTGGGTTCTGAGCCCTGATCTAGTACAACTAGGTTCTTGTCTAGAAGGAACTCAAAAATGCACTCACCTCTAGTGTTGCTGTCTGTGCTACCTCAGATGTTATGGTGTGCGTTAGCGTATGCACACAGATGCCTTCCGCGTTTGCCGCTCTTGTCGCTTTCTGGACCAGGTTGTGCGGTGGTGGGTCCATGTGATCATGAACCATATAGCAGGAGAGAATCCGCATCGTGGAGTCTATCTCTCAAGCTGCAGTTAGTGTATCTTCATCACTGTAGGTAGAAAGAATTCAGATATCAAGATTTGCTTTCGCTAAAATACAGGATCTAATGCGTTTG
This sequence comes from Gymnocheta viridis, assembly GCA_956483585.1. Lineage (NCBI taxonomy): Eukaryota > Metazoa > Arthropoda > Insecta > Diptera > Tachinidae > Gymnocheta > Gymnocheta viridis. The sequence continues at coordinate 56,947,057 of OY101442.1, read as the reverse complement.
TCATTATTACCTGATCTTGTTCCATACAGTAGTTTGTAGCCTTTGGCGCTAAGTCCAAGAATTTTGCCGTTTACTGGCACGGCTCCTGGAGTAGCGCTATGTCCCCCCCTTTTTATATTAGGCAGAGGAGTAATGCAGCTGATGCTGCTTTAGAGTGGTGAAGATTAATTTGACAGAATTTCACCATTGTAGCCATCAGGGTCGTAATTAATAACAATTTCTGCTTCCTCTGGACCTGGGTCCAGGAGCGCATCCTCGTCTTCACCGAAAACCAGTTGCTCCAGGAGATCCCCCACCAGACCTGTGTCTGATTGGGGACATCCTGACACAACTGATCCCTCAGGTTCAACTACGGCCTCTGAGTGGGCATTGCTTCCCGAGTCCTCAGCCTGCGACACCAGTTGGCTGCTGGAGATTTCGGGATCGGGTTTGTCATCACCTCGGAAAATGTGCAGCCTGATACCTAAAAAGCCATAGTATACCAGGCCCTGCCTATCTCCTAAGTAGCGACAACGTCTCCTTATTAAGGACCACGATCACCTTCCCTTGTGCACCAACCGGTTCGTGCACCCTGATAACCCTCCAATCATGGGTAGGCAGATCAGGGTTCGCTCTCCGGAAGATGTTGCGGATTCCCGTAGGGTCGTGTGGCTCAGCGGGGATGAATGTTACTGCCCTCGGCCTACGCGGTATCTCGTCGACCGAGACCAGTTTCAACTTCGCAACGGGCCACACTTCCTCTAGTGACTCGATGATGAGCTTGAGCTCGGATGCCGACCTTTCGTCCGAGCATTACACTAGTTTCACATGTCCTTGGAACCAGCCGCTGTCCTTACATTGCGGCGACGTGCCCAGGTTCTCACTGAGATCCTGCAGGTAGATGTCCAGCAACTTTTGACAGATGAATCCCTATTTTTCATGATCGCTGTTGCTATTGTCAAGAATAGCTCTTAACAGCGGGTCTTTGGCGACTTCGCTGTAAGGTCTATTTATGACCCGGGTATGTACCTGCCTGGGGCGCTTGCTTGATGGCTGCATTCGTTGGATGGGCAGCTCCTCCCCTGATCGTTACCGCTTGGTTGCGGTAGATACTAATGGTGTGTTAATACCACTGTCAGGGTTAGAGCTGTCTATTGCAGCTAAGTGGGACCTAGCCCATGACAGAGAAGATTTCTCTTCTGGACCGGTTTGTTGCCCAGCTGCTCGATGCATCGTCGAGCAGCCCGCAGCTCATAAAAAGCTTTGCGCGCAGGGTGATTATGTGGCAGAGATTCGGGTGCCTGTACTACAGTTGGTTTTGAGCCAACCGGCACTGCCGCAGTGGAGGGTGCTTGTGGCGCAGCTGGAGTATCAGCTGGCACACCCACAGTGGTAAGTTTTTCAGACACTTGTGGCGCAGCTGGTGGTGTTCCAGCCGGCGTGCCCGAACTTTTAGCTTCTGATTTTTTGTCAGCTCGTAATTTGCTTTCAGTTGATGTACTAGGACTTTCGTCCATAGACACACTGCGCATGGTTCTAACTCTGCCTGCTGGAAGAGCCAACCGTTTTGAGCAATCGGCCAGTTTGGGTTTCCCCAGCTGACCGACTGCAGTTGTTGTTTTGTTGTTATTTTTATTTGTATTTTCCATATGATTCCCACCACTAGGCCGCAAGGGGATAGACCATCCATGTATAGGCGGCGTGCATTGACTAGGCAATTTATAGTTACAACCGACCCTTGCCTTGGCATCGGAGGAGGGCTGTTAGCAACTAGTCCTCTTTAACCACTAACTAGTCATTCAGGTCCTCGGCACAACCCGCACTCACTCTCGTGCAGAACGTCTGGACCCTTCCTAAGCCGACCACGAGCTCGTCCATGGGTGGGATGATGAACTTAATCGGGGTCCATCCTGGGAGACTAAAACGCACCTGAGCCTCCTTACCAACCTCCGAAATTACTCGATGGTTGTTAAGGATGCTAGCGTCCACCGACTCCTGCGTCATCAATAGTAATGTACGTTCTCGCCGATGGGACCCCGTAGGTAGACCCTAGCGTGTTTTGACCTAGGCCATGGTATATATCTTAAACCATCTAAGGTATATTTGTGGGCATTCTGCTAAGTGTTACCATTCACGAAATAAGCACTAGTTGAAACAAAAAACTTTAGAAGGCGGACCCTTTAGAATAAAAATGCAAGAGTTGATCAACCTAACAAACACAAAAAATAGGAACAAAAAATTAATAACTTTGTAAATACAAAAAATGTGCAATAAGCAAAATTAATACAATTATAAACAACACCATCTTTGAAGCTAGTACTTCGAAACAAGCAGAAAAACTGAATAATATTACAAAAAGAAATACTCATGTAAGTATTTCTGCATTAAACACTGATCTGATTGATGATGATATTGATAGAGAACGTAAAGATGATAATGAAGAAAAAGAAAATAACATACATAAACCTCTACCAATAATAATTCCAAATGTTTCAGATATAAATGCCATGCTTAAAAATGTTTTGATGTTATCGGCACCACTGAATTTGAATATAAAACACTTAGTGAAGGTCAGATAAGAATAATGGCCAACAATATTAAAACATATAGAATTCTGGTAACACACTCGATAAAACTAAACTTTCATACATACCAAATAAAATAAGTTATTACTCAGGCTGGTTTGTTTGGTCTAACGAAAAATGATGAGTTAATAAAAATGTTAATACTCAGGTTCGTTTGCCTGGTCTAACGAAAATGAGGAATTAATAAGTTAGTGGATGCTCCACAATATGTTGGTGAACCACTAACTTATTTATTCCTCATTTCGTTAGGTATTTTTTTTCAAAAATTATTCAAGTGGTCCATAAGAATAATAATTAGCACACAGGTTCGTGGATTCATCAGTTCATTCATATGCTACCGTTCAAATTTATGCTATCGTTGTAAGAAATTATTTTCTCACACGTTCAACTCTAGTAGAATAAAAAAAGACGTGTTGCACTCGGGGACTCCCGCGGCAAAGCTATTGCATAGCATTTTTTATCAACTTATGCAATTATAATTATTTATTTATTTTTTATTTATGAAGTACTTTTTTTTCTTTGACATTAATTCAAGTTTTTTCTTTGATAAGAAAACAATTTTTTTTCTTTTATTGAATACATGATAAAAGCTATGTAATAGCTTAAAAACAAATATCAAATTTCGTTATGTCTGGTAACAAAAACTTAAAAATAAACACGAATTTTTTTTAATGAAAATTTCTGCTGACTTATTGAATCTTACGCTTTGAAGAAGACAATAAGTGTGAACGTGTTAAATTGTTGACTTATTAATTCACTTGATGATTTTTTTTAATTTGTTAAAAAGAAGTAAGAGAATCATAAAGAACTACCATACTTCGGCTCCAGGGGGTGCACATAATACAATTGTCTATATAAATGAACGAAATGCGGCTTGTCATGATATATGTATACGAGTTTGTATAGGAAGCTTATGGTTCTACAGCAATATCCCAATTCGATCTTGGTCGTGGATGTGGAGTTTGAATTGTAGGTGGTGCGTTGGTTTTTCTTTTGCGTATTTGTTTTAGTAAAATTATGATGATTATGGCCAATATAAGAGCTAGTCCTCCATAGCTAACTGGGGTAGGTATATTGCGCATCTGCGCCCTGACTTCCTCTTGCAGCCGTGTTTTGTTTTCTATGCTCCCCTCTAAGCTTGGCGCGTTAGAGTTAGATTGTTCGGGTTAGATTGATGAATTTCTGTTGTAGATGTGGAAATGAAATGCTGGTGCTGGTATGGGATTGATGCAGAGTCGAGGTGATGGTTTGGTGTCACACATATGGTTATTACCTCGTTTTTCATTGTAATCCAGTTCCTTACAGAACTTGATAACTACTTTCCTCATTGCAGACAGTGCTTAATTTGAGCGGATGTATAGTTGCAAATAGCCATTGGTTCTTTTTATGGAGCTGGTACCACACATTATCATTGGCTATTACCTCAGGATTGCAGCTTGAGTCAGATTAATTTTGGAATGTACTTCACAGTGGTGAATTCTTGGAATGTGAGCTAAGATATTCGGGCATAAGAAAATATCGTTTTCAAGTATGTTGCAATCGTTAAGATTGGTATCATCTATCAAATAATATTCGTCTCGGTGAGCGTTGAGAGCTTTCATTTTGGTTGTTCGCATGATAGCAACTAACGAACCATTTACTAAGTCGAATTCCTCTGAATTTGCAACTGGGATAACCAAGGTGCAAATAATATGCTGATTTGACACGGCGCACAGTGGGGCCTTTTTTGTTTTTTCGTTGCAAAGTAATAAAGTTTTAAAGTAATAAATATATTTAAAAATCATTTGAAAGAAGGCTCCTCAGGCTTCAATATACATGATTTGCACGGTCATAGGTTAGCCGCGGCCCTGTGCACAGTGTCGGCTTTTGACTGTTTTCATTACAAACATCATGACTTTTAAAGTAATAAAGATATTTTAAAAATGTATAAAGCATTTAAAAGATAACACCTTCCGCTTAAAAATAAGTAACCTGCATAGCCATAGGCCCACAGAGGCATTACGCACAGTGGTTTTTTCGTTGCAAAAATCATAATTTTTGAAGTTTAAATCCTTCAGCTTCAAAATAAGTGCTCCCGCATTGTGATAGCACTGGGCACGGTTTCAGATAATAATTTAGTAAGTCTTAAAAACTTTAAAAAGTAAATGCATCTACAACTTAGACCCTATTGAATGATACACAAGATCTTTTCAAAACACCAGAAAAACTTGAAGTTTTTTGACAATTATCAATAATTTTATTATACGAAATATTAGGATATATATTATGGAATCCTGTAGAAGATATTCAATTCAATTATATATCTAATTTATTTAAATGTAAACCACTTATACGAATATGATGTCTCTCATTATCAACCATAGGGAAACTTTGAACGGTTTTAACCATATTAAAAGTTCCAATTTAGATTATGTTAGGTATGGTTCAGTATTTGGATACATACTTAGAAATATACTTAGATTATACATCAATATGGTATGATTATTAATATGATTTATCATTTTATGCAATAACAAATTGAAATACTGAAACAAAATGTATTCAATATGGATTATTTTTAAAGAAAATATAGATAATTGTTCTCTTTAAATAGCACTAATCAGTGTTCATGCAAACCTCTTTCTAGATTACCTAAAACATCATCAAAATAAAAAAAAATATTTTTAATTTTATTATATTTTTTAATATTTAATAGTTTAATATTATTTCTTTAATTATGTATGGTGAATATTAATAATATTTATCACATTTACATAATTTTCTCATATCAAAACCAGTCAATATACATATTTCATCACCAACCTGATAGCCATCAAAGAACCACAGACAGCACCAAAATCTCCATTTTCTTTTATCATTGATTTGAAGAATAGCACCGTACATTAAGAAGTCTTTTTTTCCTCTAGAAATTTCCCTAGCATAATCTTTAGTGAAGACATTGTGATACAGCTTAATAATCCTTATTATTCATTAAGAAATTCGTTATTAATACTTTTAAGAAGTCTACAATCAAGAATTGTGAGAAAAACATTTAGAGAAACTTACTGCAAAAAGTTAAGTTCAGTAAAATAAGCCTAAAAGGTATACATAAAATCACTTCGAATGAACCGTGAGAAAACAATTTGTTCAGATTTACTTAAAAGGAAAAGTATAAACATAAATTAAACAGAATGATATTATAAGAATGTAAAGAAACTAAATATGACACCAATAATTTTAAATATGATATTCATTGGATAACACCAAAGATTGAATGAAATTAAAAGCTCAACTGAATATAAAAAATCAATAAGGTTATTTGACTATTACGAATTAAAAATAATAACTGTAAGACAACACATTAAGCGGACAAGACTATATGTACATTAGCGAATGAAATGTTACATTAGCGAATGTATCAAATTCAAAAATCTACAGAAATTTAATTTAAAAAAGAATCAGAGATATAGAATTAAATCAATTTAAAAGTGAAACATGAAACAAAGAGAAGCATAACTAGGTTATGTTTTGAAGATTTTCATACTTCTACATTGAAAAGTATGTGAATGAGGATACAATCAATGTATACACATTATAAATATGTGTATTAGAGCAATATATGACGTAAATATATCTTGTTTTATACAAAAAGTCGAGGAAAATTTTTCTTAGTAATCAGTTAAACACAAGCACTTCCTTTAAAAAATAAAATACATATATGACTATATAAACATATGAATTCTTCTATAAAGGTGAACTTAACTCAAATATGCACGATCGGACTGATCAGATAGCTCAGATACCTCATCAAACCTCATGTAACACTTGATGAGTTATAAATTTAAAGAAATTATGTACTTATAGAAATATGCCCTTATTTATATCACTATACGATCACATACTTAAATTTAAAAATTAGACGATTTTATGTGATTTATTCAATAAATAAGATTATATGTATGTATTCAAAAAATTACTATCACACTTTTAAAACAAAATGATTTATAGTTCAGACTGTCTAACTAGTTCTATGATTGTAAATAAAGTTTAATACAATACTGTTTTTATAAATGATTTATTTATTCTGCTGATTTTAAAATTATATTGATACATAAAAAAATAATAATAATAATTTTGATGTTTCTTTTCTTCCAACTATAATATTTCATCTTTACTTAACCAAGAATTGTGTTGAGTAGGAATTCCCAACCATTTACCATATACCTTATCTGCTTTTGTTTAAGAATCCTTTAAACTAGATACTTATGTATTCGGAAAACCTTGTATTAGAAAATTCAGCTTTTACCTCTATCAAAAATATGTATTTGCTAATGCAAACATGGTACCTAACATAATCTAAATTGGAACTTTTAAAATGGTTAAAACCGTTCAAAGTTTCCCTATGGTTGATAATGAGAGATATCATATTCGTATAAGTGGTTTACATTTAAATAAATTAGATATATAATTCTTTTATTTTGTACAACCATAATTATTTAAACATTAATTATTGTCTATTGAATATCGTCTACAAGATTCCATAATATATATCCTAATATTTCGTATAATAAAATTATTGATAATTGTTAAAAAGCTTGTAGTTTTTTCTCATGTTTTGAAAAGATCTTGTGTATTATTGAAGGGGGTCTAAGTTGTAGATGCATTTATTTTTTTTAAATTTTTTAAGACTTACTAAATTATTATCTACGTTAGGTATCCTAGTAATCATATTGTTATATTTCGCGTTATGTAATTCTCATTTCGTAATTTAATAACACGAGTAGATAGGTAACGGTGACAATAGACATGCGCGACTGCGCTGCTGGCAGCGCCAGTGGTGCCATCCTCTAGTTTTTTTATGTGTATGTTCTTTTGCTTGCTTGTGCTATGTTGGTTTTGTGTGTGCGTGTGTATGTTCGTTTGTTTGCCTGTGCTATGTTGGTTATGTGTGTCTGTATGTTCGTTTGCTTGCCTGTGCTATGTTGGTTGTTTGTGTGTTTCTGTTGTTATCTAGGCAGGGAATTTTTTGTTGGAAGAGAATGTGTGTATATCTGGTTATTTTAGGTGCGTCGTCATCTGTGTGTGTGTATGTTCTTTTGCTTGCCTGTGCTATGTTAGCTGTTTGTGTGTTTATGTTGTTGGATGGGTTTGTTGGTTGAATTTTTTGTTGGCAGAGAATGTGAGTATATCCGATTATGTTAGGTGTGTCGTCATCACTGACGTCATAGTATGTTGGTATGGAGGCAGAGATATTTTTTTTGGCAGAGAATTTGTGTATATCTGATTATTTTAGGTATGTCATCATAACTGACCTTATATGAATGTGTGTGTGAATGTTGCGATCACTTTGGTATCGTTGTATTAATGAGGTTTATTAGATTTTATTTTTTGTTCTTTTATATATTTAAGCCTGTTTTTATGTATGTTTTTGAATTTTTTTTATGTTTTCATAATTATGCTGACTTCAACATTTATTCATCATAAACTTACTATACAGATAAATATTGCATTCTTAAATTTTTTTGTTTATTCTATACAGAAATATTTTTTGCTCAAATTCGTTGATGGTCTGTAAATTGTGTTTATAAGTTTATATTGCAAAGCTCACAAAAAAATAATTTTATGCATATGTATGTTAACAAAAATTTGAATTTCACAAATGGGTTCAAATTCTTATTGTTTTTTCTGTTTTGCATACAGGCATAGCTTGCCTGTGCTATGTTGGTTGTGTGTGTGTGTATGTTTATATATGATTTTGATTTTTTCTTTGTTTTCATAATTCTGGTTACGTCGACAACTATGAACTCTTTGGTACAGTCCTGATTAGTACCACGCGATTCTCATAAGTGGCTATAAATACGAGGAGTAGTACAACTTTTAATCATACTTACCAGAAAAGTATATTGACTACTATAAATTTAAAAAGCTTATTTTTTCAAAGTGTCCTTAAATAAATATAGTTTCAAATAATCGTTGTTAATTTAATGTGATTATTTTCGAACAATTTTGTTGTTAATGGTTTCTTTAATCCAAAGTGATTATTATTTTTGGCTAAAGTTCGTAACATTTTTAGTCAGAAAGAATTGGACATGAGATAACAAAGCAACAAGGGAAAATTTTAACACCAATTAATTTCAACTTACACGGCAGAAATCACATTCAACCGAGCCACCTAAATAGTGGCGGATACATGGAAACACACATGAATACTGATGATGGGAGTGTAGCGGCTCCCGAAAAACAACGTTGTTTCTGTTCTGTTGATAGTAATCTGGACCATAGACAGAGAAATCAATGAAGAAGCTACAACATTGAGAATATCGAAGCTAATAAAATTCTTTTAGGAGAAACTATGATAAATTTTGATGTTTTAGAGTTCCCCTCCCACTGAAGCAGCTAAAAAAATTTTAAAATCAAAATGATGTGAGCATAAATGTATTTGGTCATAAAGGAACATCACTTATAGGACCATTCTATGCGGCGAAGGGGGAAAAACAAATACATATTAATATGCTATTGCTCGACTCAAATGAGAGTTTCCACTATGTACTCATCAGGGATATATCAAAGTAAGTTTCATTGGTGTATTTATTAAAAACGTTTTCTCATCTCTTTTTAAAAATTTACTTGTTATCGTCATTTACTTATTATTTTGTTTTTCCGCTCTTCTCTAGGCTTCTTCGATCTAGCATAACATCACATGGTAATATGATTATTATTTGCAACACCTGCCTTTATCATACACATGATGATTATATATATAATCATCATAAACATGTATGCTCCAGAAAGGTAATCAAAATGCCTGAAAATGAAGATGCTCTACGGTTTAAGAACTTTTACAAGCAGCTGGACGTACCATTCGTCATCTACGCCGACTTTGAATCGATTTTGGAGAAAGTCAATGAGAGTGTGAGTATTACAACCACAAATATACAAAAGCAACATGCATGTGCATATAGTTATTTTATTAAGTGTAATTTTAGTAGAGATAATAATATACATAGATATAATTTCGGGGAAGATTCAGCAAAAATATTTGTTAAAAAAATTGTTGAAGATTCAACGGATATTTATGTAAATTATCTATCTAAAGTTGAGAGCATGATCATGTCTCCAATAGAATTAGTTAACTATAATAATGCAGAAAATTGTCATAAAAAATTATATAATGATAAAGTTAGAGATCATTGTCATCTTACGGAACAACTTATATGGGTGGGCAATGTCAGAATATCTTCCCTGTGGAGAATTTAAGTGGGTATGTGATCCTGATTTTGATGTGGAAAAAATATCTGATACATCACAACATGGTTACATATTAGAGGTGGATATAGAGTATCCCGACTCAATACATGATCTACATAATGATTTACCATTTTGTCCTCAAAATAAGACAGTTGGAGGATCTAAATTCAAAAAATTGATTGTAGACTTAGACCCTAAAACAAATTATACTATACATTATAGAGTTTTAAAGCAAGCCATTTTAAATGGTCTCATCTTAAAACAAATCCATCGAATTCTTAAGTTTAGACAATCCCCGTGGCTTAAAAAATATATTGATTTAAATACATTCCATAGAACAAATGCTAAAAATAACTTTGAAAAATATTTTTTTTAACTTTTAAACCATGTTGTTTATGGGAAGACAATGGAAAACATTGAAAAACGTAGGGACATTAGAATTACTTCATCATGGTAATCAACAAACAGAAATCATTTGGTTATCAGAGCATTAATTGCAAAACCAAATTTTATGCATTTGTCAAAATTTTCTGATGATATGTATGCGGTGGAGTTGAAAAAAATGGAACCAGAGTATAATATAATAAACCTATATATGTTGGCTTTACAGTACTAGAGTTATCCAAGTGGAAAATGTATGATTTCCATTATGGTTTCATGAAGCCTAAATTCGGAGATAACATTTCTCTCAACTATATGGATACTGATTCTTTTATTTATTCGATTCAAACTGATGATTTTTACGCTGACATCCGTAACGATATTAGTTTGAATTTTGACACATCAGAATATCCTACAGATAATCAATTTCATTTACCGGTACTCAATAAGAAGGTTTTAGGAATCAACAGATATTCTTATCCGGCTGTCCATTTGTGATGTCAATTCAAAGGAACAAATTTTTTGAACCGAGCCAGCCGATGCATCATTCAGACCAGACACTTGAGCTCTGATGCTCCTGGCAAATTAAGTCTCCGCTGCATGCTTTCAGAAATAAATGTCGCTTGCGACCCTGAGTCAATAAGGGCCCTTGCGCAAAATATGTCGCCCCGACATAATATCGGCACTACTGCGGTACCCAACAGAATGTGACGCGACGTAGCCGCAAAACAATTCTGGACTGTCTTTTTTAAAACTGCCTGGCTCGTGCTCGGTATATCATCCTGACTGCTATCCACTACACCCCGATGTATCAAAGTATGGTGCTTCGATTTCCAGACCGCACACGTAAAACTGCTTTGGCAAGCGCTAACCCTATGGCCCTCACATAGACAATTTATGCATAAATTGTGCCTGTTAACCACCAAAAATCGCTCATCTGGGTTCAAGCTCGTAAATGTGGGGCAAGTTCTCAACAAATGATTTCTTGAGCAGCTAGCGCAGGTCCTTTTTACTACCTTCGCCTGGTAAGTCCTAACTCGCCGATTATTACCAGATCCCTGTTCGGTACGACGATCTCCCCGACGATCCCAATTTCGGATATCGATTTCATGCAAGTGAAGTGCCGCGATGCAATTATTAATATCCCTCTGTAGCCTTTTGATTTCAGCGGCGGATTCCGTTTCCACCTCGACTAAATTAAACAAAATTTTAAGTTGAAGGTTTACTAAAATCCGCTTATTTTCGTAGTGGTCCTTCCATGCAGTCTCGAAGCCTTCATTGGTAAGAGGGGATTTTTTCACAATTTCGAGCGCCTCATCGCGCGTGTTCTGCCTCAGATAAAAAATCGTTCAACCGCTGTTAACGACGTACCGTTAATATACACTGCGGTGAACATGTCCCTAAACGCGGGCCACGATTGGTAGTCTCCATAAAAAGGTTCAGTGGTACATGGTGGTAGCCTAATATGACGACCTTCAACAATCGGAGCATCATTCGGAGTCCCGACACACTGCGTGGAGGAAAGCGTAGGTCTACTTATGAATGACTGTGACAATTCCCCCATGAGAGCGGCACAGGTAATATAGGCCTGTCTACATTCCTTAAAAAGCGTTTTCGCTTCTTCACAATCTTGTTCAGTGTCCTTATTGTCACTCGCGGTAGCGAATTTCTCATATGAAAACCTAACACGTTCCCATAATGTTTTAAACTCTTCTCTTTCCAACTCAATAGTAAATGTTGTCTGATTCCCTCTATTCGTTTCATTAAAATCGCTTTCAAACTCGAGAAATAATCCAGCATATTTCTCAAATTGTTTCAACTTATCTGACTTCACCATCTTTGCAGGTAGAAAGTACTATATCCGATTGATATAGATATGCCACGCGAAACAAAAGTAAAAAATCTATATCTAACCAAGAGAAAATTAAATCAAAGATGTTGCAGATAATTGCAGTTGTCACACTAGAAACGACGACGAGAGGGTTCAAAGTTCGATTGCAGACAATCACGAGGCAAGGGTTCGAAACAAAGGTCAAAGGAAAAAATCCTGGTAATCAGGTGATTGGAAAGAGTGAGCAACAAGAGGGCAAATTAATTAATGGCAAATGGCTAAAAGAAAATACCGAAAATATAATCAAAGTCCGCCGACTCAAATTTATTTAAATTATTGAGTGAAATACCTAAGTTACAAGAACAATAATCTTGCCTATTTACTCTACTACGTAAAAACTTAAAATACAATTTTAATAGCTGAAGCTTCAGATTCAATGCATTATGTTGTTAAAATTCAACATACGACGAAAGTTGTATAATCAATACGACCAACCATTAATAACTTTTAATTTTCAAAAGTCAGAAAGTTTCTTTTTTGGTCACATGGGTAATTTCTTTGACTAAAGTGGTTTAATTTTAATTTTGGAAATTTAAGTTTGTTTTGGATTTGCACTTTTAGTTTTATTCCTGTAAATTTTTAGTATATTTCCTTTGTTGATTCAAATGGATATGCAAGTTTTTTCTTCACCTTTTTATCAGTTCAACATACAATAATTTCCTTGCTTTATTTGTATTAATAGTTAATACATTTAAATTTTCAGTGACTAAACCGGCTTTTGTTTGTTGTTTGAATGTATAAACTTAAACAAAGGCAAATAAATTTATATAAAAAAGAAATAATACTAAATGAACTGAAAGCTAAGGAATACCTGGAAACAGATTTTCAAGTAATTGAATTTTATGAAATGGACTATTTATCAATCTTTTGAGGGGTTTTTAAAAACCATAAAACAAATAAAAAACTTTGAAATTTATTTTAATTTTTTACACAAATAAAAACGACTCTCTCTAACAATGAAATCAATTAAACTACAAAATACGAAATCGGTCGATAGTATTAAAACATGAAGATTTGCAAGTTAAACAGCAACTTTTTTAATTACTCTTATGAGATTACTTGAATAGTAACAACACTGTATCCTTTGTATATCTTTTTTCAATCTCAAGAATTAGAAATGCATCACGTTTTTACAAGACTTTTGCACAACAACAGCACCAACAAAATTTTCGAGTTTACAGATAGGTGGCTTTTCTTTTCTAAAAGTTTGCTAATTTTTGAGCATGCTGCTTGTGAAAATTTGTCAGGAATCATTAAACAAGATTGTATGCAGCTGGTCGCGTTTTTGGCCGGTCGGCTGATTTATTGGTTAATGAATTGTGGGTTTATTGTTGACTTTCTTAATGGATTAATTTTAATCAACCTGGCAGCAATTGACTTGACAGGAACTCTTCGTGTCTTTAAGTTTGTATACCTTTTGAGGCACTTGGTGATGATGACGATGAGGAAATCAATTCAAACTATTCCTGGTGTTTATGATCCTCATTCGAAACGAAACTAGAAAAGTTTTCTTGCTTTTTGGCATATACACATGTAGGTTCTAAGTAATTTTATGTTCCATAAAAAATACCTTTTTGGTTTTCATACAAGTTCTTGTGTTATTTATTGAAGCTGCTAAATAAGATTGGTTTACCTTTATATATGAAATTTCAATTATAGAAACACAGCTTACATGGCAGTGATCAGCCGCTTTTTACTTCCTTTTAAAAAACATTCATTAAATTAAATTTTTCTCTTGTAATTTTTCACACTTTTGCAGCCACTTTTTTTGCATGATAAATAAATCAAATTTAGTGTCAAAATTCTGGCAGCAGCTGTAATAAATTTTGACAGGCACGAGAAGACAGAGTTGTGCAAAACAGCTGGGTGATCCGTCGTACTAAAAACCACCGAAGGTTTAAGTCTCTGCTAGGTAATGCAGTGTCTTAATGTTCAATATGGGAACAGTTTCCTAGTATTGTGCCAAAATTTTCGATTTCGGTGTGTGACTTGACTATTTTTGCAACGAAAATATTAGGTCAGTGCAAATATCTTATTGCACACAAATTTCACACCAGATATTACAATAATAATAAAAAGTAAAAAAAAAGAAACACGAATAGTATTTGTTACCTTAACTCTGCTTGCGGTTATTCAAAAGAAACCCAGGGTAATCCGGCTCGAAGGACCAAATGGCTGACTTATACAAAATGTCGGCTTCTAATTTGCTGACCTGTAGAACCTCAAGCTTTTGGTAAAAGGGTGCACACAAATTCGGGTTTTTCCTCTTCGGTTATATTTATTTCACACAATGTACTTTAAATTTCAAAAATTAAAAACTTAGCAAAATTATGTTTAATTTTAAAGTTTAAATTCAATAAAAAAGTGTTAATTGGTGAAGCGATGTACGACGATTATTATTTTGCCTCACGAACAATCCCAATCAGCGCCAAAAAACGAAAACGACACGTCATAAAAAAAAGGGCAATTATTCCAGACACAAAACGTACTAAAAGCCATCAAATCTCCTTTCTGCGACTTGGCATCACTCACGGAGGGTCAGAGGTGGTTATTGATAGTCGCTCAGGCACAAACAGCATTTGTATTTTGAATAAAAGTATTGCAAATACCTACTTTCCACAAATTTATATTTAGCTTCCAACTGAATAATTTAATGTGGGCTTAATTAAAATGTATTCTAAGAATAGTTCGCAATTCATCAAATATTTTTCAAACAATCAGTTTCAATCGTATACATGTAGGAATCCTCTAATGTCTTCTCACAAAATGAAACTCTTGTGGCGAAGTAGTTTTTTATTATTTTAAAATTATTGTTTTTATTTCATAAAAGTTATTGTTTGTTATTTTCTTATGCTTAAAGTTATTGTTTTGTATTCTATTTTTTAATGTTAATCAAATATAGCAATTATAATAAGTTTGGCCTTCTTTACTTCACAACTTCTTTCTTGCTTTTCCAAAATTCAACTGCCCTGTCGATCTAAATTTTTATGTTCTACTACTACTGTTCGGGTTTTTTTATTTCTTAGTTCTGGTTCTCTCGTCCGTCTCCTGTTAGTTTGTTCTCGCGTATGTAAATACAGTCAGTGGCGTAAGTTTTGTACCCTACTTTCGGCCCTCCTGACGGCAATACGGCTCGGATTGCCACCTCTTCATGTATTCTGCTACGGTGGTGGATCGGTTTGGACCTTCGTGGTTCCCGACTTTCTCTACTTCATACCTTCCGTGCGCTAGCTTATTAGTCACCTTATAAGGACCAAGGAACCTCCCTCTCAACTTAAGCCCGGTGCCATATTGAGTACGTTTGATGGCGACCAGCTCGTCCACCTCGTATTCAGCTTCTGTATTACGTTTTTCATTATATGTTTTGCAATTTTCTGCCTGAATCCTAGCTATGTTTTCTCTAGCTTCGACGCGCATTTCAT
Source organism: Gymnocheta viridis (assembly GCA_956483585.1). Classification (NCBI taxonomy): domain Eukaryota; kingdom Metazoa; phylum Arthropoda; class Insecta; order Diptera; family Tachinidae; genus Gymnocheta; species Gymnocheta viridis. The sequence goes on along the minus strand of OY101442.1, from coordinate 56,931,572 downwards.
TTCTGTCTTCTTCAAACTGGTTTATGGCTTCATCGCGCAACATTTCCTGTAAGTCAGGATAGGTTGGTATCCTCATTTCTACACCAGTTAACAACTTGAAGGGCGAGAACTGGGTACTTCTCGGGGGTGAAGAGTTTATAAGCATTTGCACCCGGCGTACGTGTCTATACCAATTCATTGGGTTCTCACTGCACAGTTTAGTCAGCATGGGCACAACGATTTTATGCATCCGCTCCACTTGCCCGTTTCCACGTGGGACTCCGGTAGCTATACGTAGATGTTGGATGCCCTCTTCGCTACAGTATTCACTGAACGCTTGCGACGTGAAAGCCGCGCCACGATCGGTGATAATCCTCATAGGATTTCCAAATATAGATGACTGCCTCTCCAGGCATTCGATCACTGCTTTCGCGTCTGTCGATTTCATCGGATGAAGCCAGACGAATTTTGTAAAAGCGTCTACAACGACAAACAAATAATTATACGCCTTTTTCGTCAATTCCATGGGACCCACGTGGTCGAGATGGTAAGTCATTAAGGGTCGATCAGCTTTATCTATCGGCCTAAGATACCCTTCCTTCTTGCCCGTTTTCGCTTCGGTGATGATGCACTCGATACAACTTTTAACTATTTTGGGCACTTTCGTTGCCACTCCCGGAATGTAATATTGTTTCTGGATCAACTCACGGGTTTTCACTATTCCGTAGTGGCCCTGGTTGTGCGCTATTTTAATAATGTCATTTTCCAACTGGACCGGTATAACAATAAGGTCCTTCGTGGGCTACTTCGTAAGGCTACTTTCTGATACTAAACAAGCCACTCTGCTCAGTGCGTCTACGTGCTGCATCTTGGTACCTGACCTATGTTCTACCTGATATGTGAATTCCTGCAGAAACATAGCCCATCTCGCTACTCGGTCCGGTACTTCGTCCTTTTCAATAGTCATCCTAAACGCGTTGCAATCCGTTACAATCTTAAATGGTATCCCCAGCAGATATACTCTCCACTTCTTTAGTGACTCCACAATCGCTCCACCTCCAATTCATAAGAGTGGTACTTCTCCTCATAAGGCTTTGTTCAGCTACTCATATACTGGACGGGGTGTAACTGCTGGTCGTCCAGACTCTTTTGCAAAAGCACTGCACCATATCCGAACTTACTTGCGTCGGCGTGTACCTCAGTAATCGCGTCTGGATCGTAAAACTTTAAAACCGGCGCGCAAACAAGAGCCTCTTTCAAAGCCTGACAGGCTATCAGCACATCGTCGGTGATTCGAAATTGAGCGTTTTTCCTTAGCAGATCTGTCAAGGGTTTCGCCGTTCTGGCATAATCCTCAATAAATTTCCTGAAATAGGACGTCAGCCCCAGAAATCTCTGGACCATTTTTCGATCGGTGGGTATCGGGAAATCCCTAACCGCACGTACCTTATCAACAGATGGTTTTATCGAACCGTTCTGGATAAAATAACCCAAGGAAATCCACTTTCTTTTGCAAAATCTGACACTTTTCTCATCTTATGCGCAATCCGTTTGAAGCCGCTATATTCAGCACCGTCAATAACTTCTCCAGGCCCTCCACCATGTCCTTAGAGGGAATAATGATGTCGTCCATATACACAATTAATGTTCCATCTCTGATTAGATCCCTGAATACTGCAAATATAAACCGGGTAAATACCGCTGGCGAGTTGCTAATACCAAAAGGCACGAACAGAAACTCGAACTGCCCGTTATGTGTCACAAATGCCGTATATTTTCGGGATTCTGCGTCTAAAGGGACATGGAAAAATCCATTCCGAAGATCCAAAGACGTATACACATTTGCGCCTTGAAGTTTGTCTAACACCTCTTCCATCAATGGCATAGGGAAATTATCTCTAACGATCTTTTGATTTAGTTTCCTATAATCGCAACATAACCTTTTCGATCCATCTTTCTTTGATGCTAACACCACTGGCGCTGCGTACTCCGATGTACTGGGCTGCACTATTCTTTCCTTCAGCCATTCAGAAACCTGATTGTCCACAATTATCTGGGTAGACCTCGGCAAACGCCTAGGGCGATGGTACACTGGTATGTCGTCCTTCAACGTGATCTTCATTTCTACAGGGCTTTTCAACGCTTTCTTCGGTACGTACTGCGTAATTGCTTTTAACACTTGCGACTCAATGGATTTATCTAAATGGCCCAGTTCGACTTGAGGTTTAGATTCGCATTCTTCCGCCTTCAAGCAGATGCTTCCAAACTCTTCCAACCAACTGTTCTTCTCAACGGGCTCTCTAAAAATCGCTTCTCCGTTGGTAATAGTTACATCTGCTCGCCGCAGGAGACTATTTCCTATCATGATCGAATGGTTGATATCCCGTTCACCAACTACATAAAAAGTAACATCGATCTCTAAATCATCGATTTTGACAATTTCACTAAAACGGCCCAAAGTAAAGATTTCGCTGTCCCCAATCCCATATAACCTCAGTTTTTCCGGGATGAGATTAACCTCGCCGAGGATAAATAGCATAACCACCCAGCTCACATCCCGTATCGACAAGCACACTATACCATTTTTCCCGTATCATGACGTCTTTAAATATTAATCCGGAGCCCTTACGCACCATGTTCGCCTGACTTGACAACTGGTTTACTTGAGTTTTTTTGTGGGCATTCGAACGAGCGATGTCCAAATCTTTGGCACTTAAAACATTTATACTGCTTCGGGCAGTCCTTCGCATGGTGGGCTTTTCGCCGCACTTAAAACATCTTTTATCCTTTTCCTGCGGTTCCGTCTTTGGAAATTCCTTTTTTGCAGCGGGTACGAACTCTTTCCCCTTGTATGATGACCGGGGGTAAACTCTGGTTTTCTCATATACCGCCAGCTGCTTTTTCAATTCGCCAATATTATCAGCCTGATACAACATGCTCTTGTTTTGCCTCGAGTCGGGAATTCCCTCTATAATATAGTCAACCATACTTTTTTCGTCTAAACCTATTTGTCCTCCTATTTCCATGATGCTATACAGGTACTCGATCAGCGATTCATTGCGGTTCAATCGTCGATTTCGTATTTGTCGTATTACCTCTGCGGTTGACACGCGCGTACCAAATTCCTCTCTTAACGAATCTTTTAATGACAGCCTATCCCGAATGCCTCTCTGACTCTTGACGAACATCCTAGCAGCCCCTACCAACAGTTGCTTGCCGTACACGTACATCTGGAGCGATGACCATTTTAGAATATCAGCCATCTCCTCGAATTATCCTAGCCACTGAATAACGTCAGGTGTACTAGTACCGGAAAATTGCGACAAACTATCCTCTACGTCTCTGAGGGTGTACATACTTCTCACCAGGGAAACTCCTACAGCCCCCTCACCACCAACCGTTTCAGCAGCATCCACCCATGCGTCAGGAACACCGTCTGTTCCAGTACCTAACTCCGAGTCCTCTTTGGTGTTCGACGACCCAAACCCATAATACCCTAACAACCTCTTCTGTAACTCGTCCTTAACCCCCACTGTACTCTGACGTAACTCGATCAACTTAGCGCGTAGAGGGATGACGCCTAAGCCGAAAATTTCTTCCCGATTCATGTCTAAACGTCAACTAACAACTAATCATACGAAACTGTCTAAAGTTGCAACCATAAGTTACAATAAAGTTTATGGCTGTAAATAAAGATTATTATGATACAAGAAATTTAAATATAGAAATGATATAAAATTATTGCAATATAAGGTAAAATATAATGTTTATGGAAAAATATTTTCTTCACCTTAATTTTTCAACTTTTATTAATCTTATTTCTGAATAAAATTTAAAATTTTTAATCTTTAGTTAATCTTCTTCCTCAATAGATCTTCTTCTTTAACAAATTTAAAATTTTCTTTTTCATCTTTAGTTAATTTTCCTTTCTCAACAATTTTTTTTTTTAAATTTCCGTCTTTAATAAATTCCTCTATGAATTTTAATAAATTCCTTTTCTTTTAATTAATTTTAGAATTTTTCATCTCCAACAAATTTTACGCCTTTAAAAATTCTTCTATGAATTTTAATAAATTCCTTTTCTTTTAATTAATTCTTCTTCTTTAATAAATTCCTCTTCCTTAACAGATTTTTCCTCTTTAATAAATTTTCTTCTTTAATAAATTTTTCTTCTTTAATAAAATTTTCTTCTTTAATAAATTTTTCTTCTTTAATAACTTTTCCTTCTTTAATAAATTTTTCTTCTTTAATAAATTTTCTTCTTTAGTAAATTTTTCTTCTTTAATAAATTTTCTTCTTTAGTAAATTTTTCTTCTTTAATAAAATTTTCTTCTTTAATAAATTTTTCTTCTTTAATAACTCTTCCTTCTTTAATAAATTTTTCTTCTTTAATAAATTTTCTTCTTTAGTAAATTTTTCTTCTTTAATAAATTTTCTTCTTTAGTAAATTTTTCTTCTTTTTATAAATTTTTCTTCTTTACAGCTTTAATTTGTTCGCAACTTTAATTTGTTTACAAATTTAATTTATTTCTTCCTCACCACTTTACTTTAAAATGATATCGCATGTTTAAATTGGCTTATATTCTTAACATTAATCAAAAAAAAAAAATACTCAGCTGGTTTTTTCTGCTTGCACCCCACTGTAACCTCATAAACTTCCTTCTTATCCTCTGCCGCTTCGGCTGCTAAAATCTCTCCACCTTTGCTACTGCGATGCCTACAGCGACAACTCGCCTGATGATATGCTGGCTTTGTTTTTCTCCTCAACCACCAATTGTCGCAGCCAACCGACAGAATAACGATTGTTTACGTTCAGATGATCAGCTACGCACACACACACTATTGCTTCTCCATAACACTGGTTTTTTGGTTTGGTTGCTACCCGCGCTCTCTGTTATTTTTTTTTTCACCGTTTGACTTTACTTGTGTACTTTATTTTTCAAGGTTAAAATGTTATGGAAAATGAAATGTTGAGTTGTGCGGTTTTTTGTTGTTAAGCCCACACTTGTGTATGTATGTATGTTTTCTGACAAATTCTATTATGTGTACATATGTAGTTTCCACTTTTATATGTACATATGTATGTATGTACATTTCTGGGTATTTTCTGGAATATTTCCACCCTTTTTTCACATTCACGGCACAATTAAAGGAAATCCCGGTTGAGCCCCCAATTTTTGTAGGAATCCTCTAATGTCTTCTCACAAAATGAAACTCTTGTGGCGAAGTAGTTTTTTATTATTTTAAAATTATTGTTTTTATTTCATAAAAGTTATTGTTTATTTTCTTATGCTTAAAGTTATTGTTTTGTATTCTATGTTTTTAATGTTAATAATATATAGCAATTATAATAAGTTTGGCCTTCTTTACTTCACAACTTCTTTCTTGCTTTTCCAAAATTCAACTGCCCTGTCGATCTCAATTTTTATGTTCTACTACTACTGTTCGGGTTTTTTATTTCTTAGTTCTGGTTCTCTCGTCCGTCTCCTGTTAGTTTGTTCCCACGTATGTAAATACAGTCAGTGGCGTAAGTTATGTACCCTACATACATACATATGAACTTTGGATTTTTGGATCGGAATGTTTGGGGAAAATTTCCAAAAATAGTATATGCGTACATATTTGTATATTATTTTTTTCATATTTTCGTATTTTTCCCAATTCAACATATACAAAATGATAAGTTAAGATCTCAGGAGATGAAAAATTGATTTCTTAATATAAAATAAACTGGTCTTACATTCATTAAAAACACCAAAAAAATCATACGGAATTGGATGCGGATTAATGGTTATTTTGATATTTACATCAACATAATTTTTAGTTTACTTTTTATTTTTTATTTTTAAGTTTAATAACCGTTGTTGTTGTTTAAACAGTTTACTTTACTTTTGTTTTAAGTTCAATTACCTAAACATTGTATTATTGTTGACTAAACATTTTTATTTTGGATTTTAGTATTAAGTTCTGGTTAATGAACTTGTTGTTGACAAAACAGAAATTAATATTAAATTTGTAATTTGTAAGGTTCAGCAATTATGCAAAACTTGGTTATTTACTTACTAAGCAATTTTAATAAGTTTATTGTAAGACAATTTAGTATATAAGAAATGAAAAAATAAAGAAAATCGTCAATCATTTTTAAGCCAAACAAAACGTACTTTCTTGATTGATCAACCAGTCTTAGTGTTTCTACTAAGACTTACTTTAGTTTATATTAGCACATGGTGTTTCTACCTGGGCTAAAACCAAAACCACAAAATATATATAAAACACTGAGCTCCAAAGGAAACCTTTGGTGCTCATTTTTACGACAGTTGTCAACGCAACATTTGGTGACCCCGACGGTCCTGCAGCAAGGTACAGGATTCCATCAACAGAACACATAGTTCAAACCCGACGGTCCTGTAGCAAGGTACAGGATTCCATCAACAGAACACATAGTTCAAACTCGACGGTCCTGTAGGTACAGGATTCCATCAACAGAACATATATTTCAACTCGACGGTCCTGTCACAAGGTACGGGATTCCATCATCAGAAGATACATTTCAAAACCGACGGTCCTGACACAAAGTACAGGACTACATCATCCGAATACACAAACATTTGGTCTGACGGTCTGGCAGCTAGATCATTTAGTGACCCAAACGATCCTTAAAATAGAAACAGGATTACATCAACACAAGAAGCAATCGTGAAAATATTGTACATAAGCAATGGAAACGTTTGAAGACCTGGTAGCAGCCCAATAGAAAATAGCGGAGCAAATAGAGGCTATAATCCGCAATCTCAAAAAAGACTCTTCCACAAGAAAAACTTCAGAGTACTATTTGGAGCGTCTACAGCGGCTTGATAAGGCATGGCTAGAATTTGAGACCATTGATAACAAAATAAGGTGCTTCTCAAATCTGCCATTACAACACAATTATTTTACAGAACAATACTTACGTATTTCGGACGCCACACTCAAATACAAAGAGCTGTTTGAGTCCGAAAGTAAAAAAGTGAAGAAACCAACACCAGCGATGAGACAAATAGAAGAAGGCGCAAGCTCAGGTATGCAGGAAAAGACACAACCTGACAATATCACAAGCAAAGTTCTTCGCAATCAGCGGGCATTGACGAGAGCATTAAAACGAACTATTGACGAAGTCAGGGCAGAGGGAGATCAACAGGTAACATATTACCAGAGCAAATTATTGCTCATTAATAAATATATGCATGAGTTTTCTACAAACAACGATACGTTATGGCAATTAACTAACGAAGAAGAAATAGATGGATACACCTTGGATGACTTTTACGAAATGCAAGCTGAGGTGCACAACATCCAATGCGAGCTAGAGCAGTGTGTGAATAATGTCAAAAAAATAATCCACGTAGCACTGAGCACTGTCAAACCCATTTACCAAAAATTCAGATTCCGAAATTCAGCGGCAGTTATCTACAATGGGTAGCCTTTAAAGATCTTTATATCCAACTAATTCATAACGCGTCAATGAGCGAGGTTGAGAAGATGTTTTACTTAACCACACATCTAGCAGATGAACCAAAGGCACTAGTAAAACATTTGCCAATTACCACAGCAAATTATGAAATTGCGTGGAATATTTTGGTTGATAGGTACGACAACAAAAGGCTCATTGTGACAACGCTACTAAACAACTTGCTTTCTTATACCCAAATGAAAACCGTAACGGCACAAGCACTAAAAAATATACATGATGTCACTAAAGAATGCATCCATGGCTTAAGCGCACAAGGACTGCCAGTGGACAGTTGGGACGCCTTAATTGTTCACATTCTGTTGAAGAAACTTGATCAATCAACTCAAACTTTTTTTGAGCAAACACTAAAAAACAACAAGAGCCTCGTAAGTCTAAAAGATCTGCTTAGATTTATAGAGCACCGTTTCCAAGCGTTGGAAAAACGCGGAAAGTCTCACGAATCTGGTGGGTGGAAGGATAGAGCCAAGCTTATAACAGCAGCCACATCAGCCCCAAATTGTAAAGTATGTGGAATGACAGGACATCCCATATATTACTGTGAAAAGTTCTTAAAAATGTCCCCAGCTGGGAGATTACAATGGATACGAAAAAAGAAGCTTTGCGTCAACTGCTTTAAATCAGATCATACTGCCAAGTCATGCATGTCACGATCTTGCTCAAAGTGCACAAAAAGACACAACACATTGGTGCACTTAGAGCTAGCAAGAGGAAACACTTCAGCAACTTCGGCAGAAGGTTGTCAAGGAACACAAAAACTAGCGTCTGCATCGAATGAAAATAAGCCAATCGTAGCTGCAACAAACAAACACGTCATCGGCAACACTTACGTATTACTAGCCACTGCAAGAGTAAAGGCAGTTGGAGCCAATGGTCACACATGCACATTCCGAGCCTTATTAGATTCGGGATCACAAGTCAATTTGGTTACAACCCGCGTACTGAACAAACTATCATTGAATTCCACAAACTCTTCGTTGCGCATTGAAGGAATAGGCCGTAAAATTCAAAACGTATCCCAACGAATCAATATAGAATTACATGCATGTTCAGGCAGCTATGTCACCAGAATCGAAGCATTTGTGCTTCCGACCATTGTACCACCTCAGCCTACAAAATCTTTCGACACGTCAGACTGGAATCTGCCTGAAAATATTAAGTTAGCGGATCCAGGTTTCAATCAAATGGATAAAATTGACATAATGCTCGGGGCAGAATTTTACCATCAATTGATACTCCCACAACAAATAAGGATCAACCAAAAACTACCAATTCTACAAAACACAGCACTGGGTTGGATCGTCACGGATAAATTACAAGAAGGAAACGACAACTTGTTAACCTGCGCAGTGTTTACCCCAGAAGAGCAAACAACAAACCAGCTTATTGAAAAATTCTGGAAGCTTGAAGACACTAATAATACGGAACGAGCACTATCTTTGGCTGAGAAACGATGTGAGCATCATTTTGCACAAAACGTAAAAAGAAACAAGGACGGGAGATTCATTGTGCGACTACCATTCGCAGAAAATCCATCCGTTCTCGGAAACTCTAAAACAATGGCATTCAATCGATTTTTAGCATTGGAAAACGATTGAACCTTAATCCTGAGCTTAGAACAGGATACAACAAATTCATGCAGGAATACGAGGACTTGGGACACATGGAAGAAATCCAAGAAGAAGACATTCCTGATTCACACTACGTCATGCCGCACCACTGCGTACTGAAACCTGACAGCTCAACCACAAAACTAAAAGTAGTTTTTGACGCATCAGCTAAAACATCCAGCGGTCCCTCTCTGAATGACATCATACATGCCGGACCAACCGTACAAAGCGAACTATTTTCGGTTCTGTTGCGATTTGGAATGCACAGAATTGTCTTCACTGCAGATATAGAGAAAATGTACCGGCAAATCCAAATCGATGACACCGACCAGTTGTTCCAGCTCATCATATGGAGATACAACAAGCATCAAGATATAAAATAGTATCGTCTAAAAACTGTAACATATGGCACCTCTTCTGCACCATACCTAGCAACTAAATGCCTCCAACATTTAGCTATTCAAAACACTACAAAATATCCACAAGGTGCTTCAATATTACGTAATGATTTTTATGTGGATGACTGTCTCACCGGAGCTGATTCTATTAGCACAGCATTAGAGTCACAACGACAACTAAGCTCACTTCTAAGAGAAGCTGGTTTTAAGCTGCGGAAGTGGTGTTCAAATCATCCTCAGTTATTAAGTGGAATTGCACCTGAAGACCAAGAAATCAACTTGGACTTAGACGAAGACTCAGACTGCTCAATTAAAACACTCGGATTAATATGGCTCCCAAGGTCCGATCAATTATGTGGACGGTCACAAAGTCTAACGGCCACAAGAGTAACAAAAAGAATAGTCAGTTCCGAACTAGCCAAGATCTTTGATCCTCTAGGGCTTTTTGGGCCGGTAGTTGTACGAGCCAAGATTTTTTTGCAGGATCTATGGCAGTTACCGATTTCATGGGATGACGAGTTACCCATGAATCTTCAGAATGAGTGGAATAAATTTCGCACAAATATAGGAACCCTAAACAAAATAAAGATAGATAGATTCGTACTAAAACATGGAAACCCAGCAACTGCAGAAATTCATACGTTTGTCGATGCATCTGAACGAGCTTATGGAACAGCAATCTATATTCGTTCAACATATAAGGACAAAACTGTTTCAACCAGACTGATATGTTCAAAGTCCCGAGTAGCACCCATCAAAAGGCAAACGTTGCCTCGCTTGGAATTATGCGCCGCGGTGTTAGGTGTTGAGCTAACAAATAGAGTAAAAGAAGACCTTCGCCTGCAAAATACGTCAGACTCAAAAATTGTTCTTGCTTGGATAAACTCGTCAGCAGCATCCTTCAATACCTTTGTAGCAAACAGGATAACAAAAATTCAAGGTCTAAGCGATTCCCAACAATGGCGTCACGTTAGTTCTAAAGAAATCCAGCCGACGCAATATCTCGAGGAATGGCACCAGAAAACCTATCACAACATTCAATGTGGTTTTATGGGCCGGTATTTCTTTCGAGACAAAACAATGAATGGACAACCTCAACGTCACAAGTTATTGATACACCCTGCACCGAAGAACGTAAAAGGACGAAACATGTGCTAACAATAGCCGCTTCGCAGCAAAATTATGAAGACGCCATAAATCGGATAAACCGCAGGAACTCTCTTAAAACTCTTCAACATACGATCGGTTATATGTTGAGATTTATTAGAAATTCTAAAACTACAAATATTTATCGGCCAACCAAAAGGGCGCTCGATGCATTTGAATTAGAAGAAGCTATGAACATTATCATCAAGATCATCCAAGCATCAGAGTTTGGGGAAGAATTAGAAAGGCTATCACATCAAACACCCGTACATAAATCAAGTCCTTTGGCTTCGTTAAACCCATTCATGGATGAGCATCAGATAATGCGCGTGGGTGGTCGTCTAGAGCAGTCAGCATTATCGTTCAAGGCAAAACATCCTGCGATTTTAACACATAACCACCTTATGACAAGGTTATTAATGCAAAGGCTACACGAAGAGAATCGTCATTGTGGCCCACAGTCATTGTTGGCAGCATCCAGGTCACAATTCTGGATCACGAACGGGAAATCATTGGAACGAAGTACCGTCCACAAATGCATACGATGCACCAAGGCTAGGCCGGTGCTCTTCAAACAATTAATGGGAAATCTTCCGGCAGACAGAGTGACCCCAGCACGTCCCTTCATAACCACAGGAGTTGATTATTTTGGCCCAATTTGGATTCATCACAAAATCAGGGGCAAAAGGCCAGACAAGGCCTATATTGCAGTATTTTGTTGCTTTGCGACCACGGCCATTCACATGGAAGTCGTATCAAATCTATCTACAGAAGCATTCATAGGCGCACTACGACGTTTCATCAGCAGAAGAGGCCACTGTCAGACTTTGTGTTGCGACAATGCTACTAACTTCGTGGGAGCAAACAACAAAATTGCTGAATTAAAAGAATCAATATATTCTCAATCAGCGCAAGAGAAAATTACACGAGTATGCAGCAATCAGTCAATCAATTTTAAATTCATTCCACCAAGAGCTCCTCACTTTGGTGGACTTTGGGAAGCGGCTGTCAAATCCGCCAAACATCTGTTACTGAGAAGCGTGGCAGCTGCATCACTCACGTATGAAGAATTGGAAACAGTAGTGATTGAAATAGAAGCAATCTTGAATTCACGACCATTGATCCCTCTCTCATCAAACTACGATGATCTTCAAGCTCTTACCCCAGGTCACTTTCTGGTAGGAGAACCCTTGACATCAGCAGTAGATATAAATGCCCAGTCCCCAAGCATATCGTTAGACGGAAGATGGAAAATAACTTCAGAAATCAAACGCAAGTTCTGGAAGAAATGGACGCAAAACTATTTACACGAGCTTCAGCAAAGAGGGAAATGGAAGTCTGCTTCACCGAACGTCATTGAAGGCATGCTTGTTATCCTTAAGGAAGATAATACTCCAGTGCTACATTGGCCATTGGGTAGAATCAACCGCACTTACAAGGGAGATGATGGACTTATCAGGGTCTGCGACGTCAAAACAGCAAAAGGAATTTTTAAGAGGACAATACACAGACTGGCACCTTTGTTCAACGACTCCCTAACAGAACATTCCGGATATGACAACTCGAACTCACAAAAAAGGCAAAGCTCACCAGAAAGTGATGTTATACAGCCAAAACGAAAGGTAGTGTCATATGCCTCACTGGGAGTCTTCAATATGCTTTTTGTTTCACTCCTTCTGGTGCCGATAATATTAGCCTCTCCAATCAATGTTACAGAATTTTCTTCCAATCCAGGATTGTATTTCGAAGGCATGGGCTCGACAAGGTTAATGACAGGTACCTGGAAATTCATTATATACTACGATTTAACACCAATTTGGGATAGGAATAAGATTCTGGAAGTTGGTATAACATCATTTTCAAAGCTCTGCAAGAAATCGGTAGCCTTTGAATCATGTGAAATGCTTTCCAGACAACTTTAACATACCTGGGACAATCTGATTGAAGAATCAGACCTTTTAATTCCAAAAAGGAGCCGGAGAGCTGCACTCGATGTTGTCGGGAACATAGCCCATGCTCTATTTGGAGTCCTGGAATCAGAATATCCAGAACAAATGGCTCAAACTATAACTAACATAAAGCAAAACGAAGAATATCTACATCTGTTACTGAAAAACCAAACTTCAGTAATAGACTCTACAATTAACATTCTTAAGCAAAGCGAGAAAAATACTAAAGTGCACTTTTCAGAACTCAAGAAAACCATCTATGAAGATCTAAATAAAGTTCAAAATGAGAATTCAAATTTACGACAAGTCCAAAATCTAATGTCTCTGGCAACGCAATTAACTACACTTGCCTCAGATTTGCAAAGAATTGAAACAGAGCTAGTCGCTGCCCTCACGCATACGAACCACGGCAATATAAGCCCACTTATCCTCACACCAAAACAGTTAAGATCATAGATTACTAAAATTAAAGGACACCTTCCCATGGGCCGAGCATTACCAGTGCAAGACACCGACTTGCTAGAACTATACAAAATTATGAATGTTAAAGGAACAGTAACTAACACAAATGTAATTTTCGTTATGGAATTACCATTGGTGGACCAAGGAAAATTTGAACTTTACAAGGTCATTGCAATACCAACACATATAAACAATAGCACCATTGTCATAACAGCCAACATTGAATATCTTGCTGTTAACGAACACCGCGATGAATACCTTGCACTAAGTCCACGTCAATTCAGTAAATGTACCGTAGTCATGATCGACATATACATATGCTCAGCATTGCAAAATCAAATGGCCAAAGATTCCGGTAGTTATTGCTGTAAAATTGCTCTCTTCAACAACAAAACAACCCCTCATTGTAATTTTGGCTATATCCAGAACAATATCTCTTTTATTCCATTGCACAACATAAACCAATGGCTGTATGCCACAACTATTCCTATAGAGCTAACTGCAGTCTGCGGCAATGATATCATACATCTACATGTCAATACATCTGGTATCATGACCATGAACGCAGCTTGTATAATAAAAGGGAAATTCCTTACCATTCGTGGACACGAAACTAGTGTCACTACTTTGCGCAACTCATACGCAACATTTGGTAATATCACCTCAATAGGAAAACCCTCTGAAGTTAAGAAAATATTAGAGCCAAACCTCGTCTTGGATACCAAATTGGATCAGCTTACCGAGATTCAAAAACAACTAACGCACATTAAGAATTCCTCACTTGAAATACATCAGCCAGCTATTCATCACCCCAACATAGGCTTCTTTGCGCTGCTTCTATCGTTACTCATAATCGTAACACTTACTGCCTATCAATTTCGAGTCAAATGCAACAAAACCGCCTCAATCAACCTAACACCGGCTCCGCCAAGGCCAACACCACGTCATTCTATTTCTGAAGTTTAACACTACATGTTTCGCTGACTGCTCAACGCGGGGGAGAATGTTGATATTTACATCAACATAATTTTTAGTTTACTTTTTATTTTTTATTTTTAAGTTTAATAACCGTTGTTGTTGTTTAAACAGTTTACTTTACTTATGTTTTAAGTTCAATTACCTAAACATTGTATTATTGTTGACTTTTCATTTTTATTTTCGATTTTAGTATTAAGTTCTGGTTAATGAACTTGTTGTTGACAAAACAGAAATTAATATTAAATTTGTAATTTGTAAGGTTCAGCAATTATGCAAAACTTGGTTATTTACTTACTAAGCAATTTTAATAAGTTTATTGTAAGACAATTTAGTATATAAGAAATGAAAAAATAAAGAAAATCGTCAATCATTTTTAAGCCAAACAAAACTTACTTTCTTGATTGATCAACAAGTCTTAGTGTTTCTACTGAGACTTACTTTAGTTTATATTAGCACATGGTGTTTCTACCTGGGCTAAAACCAAAACCACAAAATATATATAAAACACTGAGCTCCAAAGGAAACCTTTGGTGCTCATTTTTACGACAGTTGTCAACGCAACAGGTTAAATATTACGAAAATAAGCCGAATTATGGGTTGGATTTGAGAGCAAAATGCTTTCTGTTTGCGATTTTATCGTAATTTTTCATATTTAGATCTCTGTCTTACTTGGTAAACGCAGAAGAAGATTTAAATAAAAAATGTTTTTAATTAAATCCATCTGTTTTCTTAGCAGGCTGAATATGAATTACCGAATTCGTATTTTTTAAATCAATTGTGGTTGAAATTCCATTGTGTTTCTATATCAGAAATATACAGGTTATATTGAACCAAAACCTTTATCGTCTGGTCCAACTGCAATACAGATAAGTAAATGGAAAAGTTAACAAAACTTTAAAAAGACAACTATCTGAATACCACTAATTTACATACATACGTACATCATACGAGTTTCAAAGAAAAAATTAAATTAAAATAATGAATTAAAATATGTTGTTATATTTTATAATTTAAAATTTTTTCTTACACTGTCAAGTTATTTTTATTTTTGGCATTTATATTATATTATATCAAATAAAAACGTCAACAACTTACTGAATTCATTATATAATTATTTTATCACTGTACAAATATTTTTATGTTGTTTCAGTAACCGCATTTTTGTAACACACATAGAAAACTATTACCTATCAGTATCAATATAAGGCCAGAGTGTTCTCGCTATAAGGCAGGTCGACTCAGTTTGCCATCTATTCTGCGCCGCCTGCATAAGGGCTATGTCAATGTTTTTCCATCATGAAGAGAGTGGAATACCGCAGAAGTTGTCAATGTCAACATCCGCAAGCGTGGTACCACCCTTTGCCAGATCGTCCGCAATGATATTGCCCGGAGTGGTCCAATGACCCTTCACCCAGTGAAGGGTGATCATTGAGAACTGCGCTACCTCATTAAGGATCGTGCAACATTCCAAACTAGATTGGTGGTTGAATATACACCTATAAGGGACCTGATTGCAGGTCGACTATCTGTTATGATATGGATACGTCTGTTCGTTATACCATAGAACTTTAACCAGTTTGCTGCTCTTTTAATTGCAGATATTTCTGCCTGTAGAACGCTACATTCGTTTGGGATTCTGAAGGACATTCTGACTCCAGATTGTACACTCTCGTTCCCCTTTTGGAGCCATCTCTGTAGATAAGTAGGTCTCCGGGTTGCAGGGGGAGACCCTCAAGTTGAATTGAAATTTCCTTTCGAAGAAGGCCCTCGGAGTGCAGTAGTCAGTGAGACCAGGAATATTTACGCGGGTCCCTAAAATGCTAGCATGTCCCCGTGGCCTATAGGACCATGCGCCAATTACGTTTAGTCTAATAGCTGTGCGAAGTGCCAACTTTTTGCCAGCAGGTCTACTGGAAGCCAGCCTAGCATAGCGAAGAGGGCCTTTCTCGGCGTAAATCTGAGGGCACCAGTTATCATAATTGCTATGGTGCGAAGAATCCTCTCTATCCGAGCGATATTGGTCGCATCGTCCAGTGCTTTCCACCAGACCGATACGCCATAGAAAAGTATCGGTTCTATGACCGCCTTCTGTAGCCAGCTAACTCCCCTAGGACTGATGCCCCAGGTGGAGCCTATGGCTTTTTTGCATGTATAGATAGCCGTTAGGGCTTTCGCTGGTCCCGCCTGAAGATTATCTTTCCAGGAAAGTTTTCTGTACAGGATAAGTCCTAAATATTTGGCGCTATCCGAGAAGATTAGGTTCACACCACTTAGTTTTGGTGGAGTGAAGGAGGGAATCTTATATCTTCTGGAAAATAGTACAAGTTCCGTTTTGGCTGGGTTCACGCTCAGGCCGCTCAGTGAGCACCAGCTACTGACCTTCCTGAGCGCGGATTCCAGCTGATGAGATAACGTGTTTAAATGAAAACCAGATGTTGCTACTGCCACATCATCAGCGTATGCGACAGTTGTAACACACATGGAGTCCAGTTTTATAAGCAGAGCATTGTGACCACATTCCATAGGAGGGGTGATAGCACTCCACCTTGGGGCGTGCCTCTACGGACTTGCCTGGTGACGCTAACCGCCCCCATAGTGGATGTGATTGTTTTGCAGAAGAGCATGTTTTTGATCAGCTGATATATTGATTAGTCAACCACTAATTCCATTAGCGCTTGCACTATGGCAGCGGGATCGACATTGTTAAAAGCGCCCATGTCCATGAAGGCGATCAGTGTTTAGTTCTTATGCTCGAGTGATTTCTCTATGTATCCAACGATACCGTCTCAGTCGATTTGCCTTTGGTGTAGGCATGTTGAGAGGTCGAAAGAAGGGTACTGTCAATGCTAGTTCTAATATGAGCGTCTATCAGTCCCTCCAGTGTCTTTAGAAGAAATGAAGTTAGACTGATTAGTCTGAAGTCCTTTGCTTTAGTGTGCGATGTTTTACCTCCTTTCGGGATAAAGGTTACATTGCATTTGGTCCACTGGTACGGTATATATGATATATATTTATGAGCCAGGGGGTTGCTAGGTCCAAGTTGTGTTGGAGATCTGTGGGAATGATCCCATCCGGTCCGGGAGATTTGAACGGATGGAAGCTTTTAATCGCCCAGTGCAGCCTGTCTGTGGCAATATTCAGTGAGACAGGGCACTGGCTAGAAGGGGGAGTCACAATACGTGTTCCCGTGAGGGGTTGGCACCCTGGAAAATGGGTGTACATGAGGATCTTTAAAGATTCGGAACCGGACATGGTCCAGCTGTCATCAGTTTTTTGAATATAGCTAGGCACCGACGGCTTTTCGGCTAGGACCTTCCGCAGCCTACAAGTCTCAGAAGTGCTTTCTACACCACTGCAGAAGTCCTTTCACGGCTTACACTTTGCTTTCCTGACTTGGTTTTTGAAACGGTTTAATGAAGTCTTGTAGAGTGTCCAGTTACCTGTTCTCTTTGCTTCATTGAAAAGTCTACGACAACTCTTGCGAGTTTCGGATATGGAGGCAGTCCACCAGGGTGGTTTGCGATTAGGGCGTTGTGCAGATAGCCTGCAAGATGCACTTGTTGCTTGCGCAAACGTATCAGTCAGTTCATCTACGGCCTTGTCAATGTCCTCCGCTTCCTCTTTGGTTGGAAGTTGCGGAATAAGGTTGGCGAGGATCCGACTGTGTTCCTCCCAGTTCGTTCTCCTTCTATTTAGTTAGAACGTGGTACTTCTACTTCTTCTTTGCTGACAGTAAACTCTATGTAGCGGTGATCAGAAAGGGAACAGTCTTCTGAGACTTTGTAATGTCTAGTACCTCCTGCCTCTTTGAGACTACGAAGGTGGGTTCTGAGCCCTGATCTAGTACAACTAGGTTCTTGTCTAGAAGGAACTCAAAAATGCACTCACCTCTAGTGTTGCTGTCTGTGCTACCCCAGATGTTATGGTGTGCGTTAGCGTATGCACCCAGTATAGTAGAGATGCCTTCCGTGTTTGCCGCTCTTGTCGCTTTCTGGACCAGGTTGTGCGGTGGTGGGTCCATGTGATCATGAACCATATAGCAGGAGAGAATCCACATCGTGGAGTCTATCTCCCAAGCTGCAGTTACTGTATCTTCATCACTGTAGGTAGAAAGAATTAAGATATCAAGATTTGCTTTCGCTAAAATACAGGATCTAATGCGTTTGTCATTATTACCTGATCTGGTTCCATACAGTAGTTTGTAGCCTTTGGCGCTAAGTCCAAGAATTTTGCCGTTTACTGGCACGGCTCCTGGAGTAGCGCTATGTCCCCCTCTTTTTATATTAGGCAGAGGAGTAATGCAGCTGATGCTGCTTTAGAGTGGTGAAGATTAATTTGACAGAATTTCACCATTGTAGCCATCAGGGTCGTAATTAATAACAATTCCTGCTTCCTCTGGACCTGGGTCCAGGAGCGCATCCTCGTCTTCACCGAAAACCAGTTGCTCCAGGAGATCCCCCACCAGTCCTGTGTCTGATTGGGGACATCCTGACGCAACTGATCCCTCAGGTTCAACTACGGCCTCTGAGTGGGCATTGCTTCCCGAGTCCTCAGCCTGCGACACCAGTTGGCTGCTGGAGATTTCGGGATCGGGTTTGTCATCAGCCTGATACCTAAAAAGCCATAGTATACCAGGCCCTGCCTATCTCCTAAGTAGCGATAACGTCTCCTTATTAAGGACCACGATCACCTTCCCTTGTGCACCAACCGGTTCGTGCACCCTTATAACCCTCCAATCATGGGTAGGCAGATCAGGGTTCGCTCTCCGGAAGATGTTGCGGATTCCCGTAGGGTCGTGTGGCTCAGCGGGGATGAATGTTACTGCCCTCGGCCTACGCGGTATCTCAACCGAGACCAGTTTCAACTTCGCAACGGGCCACACTTCCTCTAGTGACTCGATGATGAGCTTGAGCTCGGATGCCGACCTTTCGTCCGAGCATTACACTAGTTTCACATGTCCTTGGAACCAGCCGCTGTCCTTACATTGCGGCGACGTGCCCAGGTTCTCACTGAGATCCTGCAGGTAGATGTCCAGCAACTTTTGACAGATGAATCCCTATTTTTCATGATCGCTGTTGCTATTGTCAAGAATAGCTCTTAACAGCGGGTCTTTGGCGACTTCGCTGTAAGGTATATTTATGACCCGGGTATGTACTTGCCTGGGGCGCTTGCTTGATGGCTGCATTCGTTGGATGGGTAGCTCCTCCCCTGATCGTTACCGCTTGGTTGCGGCAGATACTAATGGTGTGTTAATACCACTGTCAGGGTTAGAGCTGTCTATTGCAGCTAAGTGGGACCTAGCCCATGACAGAGAAGATTTCTCTTCTGGACCGGTTTGTTGCCCAGCTGCTCGATGCATCGTCGAGCAGCCCGCAGCTCATAAAAAGCTTTGCGCGCAGGGTGATTATGTGGCAGAGATTCGGGTGCCTGTACTACAGTTGATTTTGAGCCAATCGGCACTGCCGCAGTGGAGGGTGCTTGTGGCGCAGCTGGAGTATCAGCTGGCACACACACAGTTGTTAGTTTTTCAGACACTTGTGGCGCAGCTGGTGGTGTTCCAGCCGGCGTGCCCGAACTTTTAGCTGCTGATTTTTTGTCAGCTCGTATTTTGCTTTCAGTTGATGTACTAGGACTTTCGTCCATAGACACACTGCGCATGGTTCTAACTCTGCCTGCTGGAAGAGCCAACCGTTTTGAGCAATCGGCCAGTTTGGGTTTCCCCAGCTGACCGACTGCAGTTGTTGTTTTGTTGTTGTTTTTATTTGTATTTTCCATATGATTCCCACGACTAGGCCGCAAGGGGATAGACCATCCATGTATAGGCGGCGTGCATTGACTAGGCAGTTTATAGTTACAACCGACCCTTGCCTTGGCATCGGAGGGGGCTGTTAGCAACTAGTCCTCTTTATCCACTAACTAGTCATTCAGGTCCTCGGCACAACCCGCACTCACCTTAACCTTACAAGTGGTTGTTAGTTTTGGTCCGCGGGTCATTTGCACCTTGGCACTTCAGGATTAGGCTTACCCTCCCAAACAGGTATTCTCACCTTAGTGGGGAAAAGACCTGGTCGGGGAGGCTTCCTTCCAAAAGTGTAAAGTCATCCCTATAGGAGCCAGGCGATCCCCACTACCACCTATGGGTGTCTCGTGCAGAACGTCTGGCCCCTTCCTAAGCCGACCACGAGCTCGTCCATGGGTGGGATGATGAACTTAATCGGGGTCCATCCTGGGAGACTGAAACGCACCTGAGCCTCCTTACCAACCTCCGAAATTACTCGGTGGTTGTTAAGGATGCTAGCGTCCGCCGACTCTTGCGTCATCAATAGTAATGTACGCTCTCGCCGATTGGACCCCGTAGGTAGACCCTAGAATCAAATTAGATTTGTCCTCCTTATGGAAAAAATACACGTATGGGCATTCTGGCACACCAATTAGAATCTAATTAGTTTTGGCCTCCTTATGGAAAAAATACACGTATGGGCATTCTGGCACACCAATTAGAATTTAATTAGATTTGGCCTACTTATGGAAAAAAGACACGTTTGGGCATTCTGGCACACCAATTAGAATCCCACTAGATTTGACCTCCTTATGGGAAAAATTCACGTATAGGGAAAATACACGTATAGAGATACTGAGTCATATAATGAGAAAAATATGATCATTCTGTTACACATGCATTCATATATTTTTCCATGTGTATGCTTGTACAATAAAGAGAAATTCAAATGAGATATTTTTTCGCACCATGTCAATGAGATTCTCATTTCAGTAGTTTTTATTAAAACCTAAAATAAGAGTTTTACTATCCAGCACAAATTGATATAAAAGAACGTTCAGATTTTTTTGTTTGTTATTGTTCTTCACAGTTACTTGAAATCACATTCAACAAAAGTTAAAGCAGCTTTTCGCTTTAAATAAAATGGTAAGTATACAGTTTTATAATATATTTTAAAAAAATTTTTATTTATTATATTGATGCTGCAGAAAAAATACACAAATATTTATACATATTGTATGATTGTTTTTTATTTGATTGCTTTTAGATCTATCAACAGTTAATTAAGGAGATAATGGACAAATTGGAAAGAACAAAAGTGCTACAACAAAAATACATTTAGATGAAGCTGCCATAGAAGCATTTAACAAACTAAAAAATGTTTAAAAGAACAATTTGAACTTTTTCAACCTAACTACGATAAGCCATTTGAACTGACTATTGATGCATCTAACATAGCTATTGGAGCCGTACTTAGTCAAATGAAGAAACCAATTTTTTCCCCCAGCAGAACATTGAACAAAACTGAAGAAAATTACAGCACCAACGAAAAAGAGCTACTAGCGATAATTTGGGCACTACAAAAACTGAGAAATTATATTTATGGCACAACATACCTCACCATTTATACAGAGCACCAATCCTTAACACACACTATACCTGAAAAAACCCAAATCCGAAATTGAAACGTTGGAAATCAATAATTGAAGATTTTGGAGCAAAATTAGTATACAAACCAGGACACCAAAATGTAGTAGCTGATGCATTATCAAGACAACAGATTAATGCCTCATCTATAGACACTGTACATTCTGCTGAAAGCTCACATAGCGAAGTTATAAAAAGTGTAACACGTCCATTCAACGCTTATGCACTACAAATAGAACTGGTACCAAATACTAAACTAAAAGAAACACGAACACGTACAATTTTTCCAAATAGGATTAGACATACAATAAATTTTACAAACGAACAAGAATTGATACAAGAATTAAAAAAGGTTTTACAACCGCAAAAAACTACTGCCATTCATACTACAATGGAAAATATGTTTAAATTTGGAACAATTATAAGGAACACATTTAATGACGTAAGATTCGTATATACACAAAGAAAACTAATTGATATTCAAGATACTGATAAACAGATTGAAATAGTAAAAAAAGTTCACGAAAGAGCCCACCGAGGTTATAAAAATAATATAAGAGAAATACTCGAAACACACTACTGGCCAAAAATTGAACAGCATTGTAGAGCATACAATAAAAAATGCAGCCCATGTCTTTTTGGTAGATACGAAAGAAACCCGACAAGAGAAACATTGAAAGATTCAGACATACCAACAGAGCCAGGCGAATACATACATATGGACCTTTATTTCAACGAAAGAAAAACATTTTTAGTTGCCAATAATAAATTTTCAAAGTATATAACTCTGAGAGAACTTGATTCGAGACAAAATATGAGTAATAAAATTGAAGAATTGCTTACAAACAATTACCCGAACTGCACACGACTAATGACAGATAATGAAAAATGTCTCAATACAGCAGCAGTAGAAATGATGTGTACAAGATATGGTATTACAAAAATTAAAACACCAGTATATAGAATAACATCGAACGGACAAGTTGAAAGAGCTCATAGTACAATATCGGAACTAGCCAGGATTTTTAAAATACAAAACGAGACAACGATAGCAGATGAAATTTATAAAACGGTACGGGAAATAAACAATACAATTCATACAGTATCTGGTTGCAAACCCAAAGACATTTTGTTTAATAAGATAAAATACTAAAAAAGTGATATATGTGAAAAATTAAAACATGCATCGGAAAAAACGCTACGAAGACTAAATCAAGGCACAAGACACCGAACTTTCTCTGCAAATGAAAAAATTTTAGTGAAAATAAAAGGATTAAGAAAAAAGAACGACGCAAGATACATCAAATACATTGTAAAAGAAGACCGTGAGGACACTGTCTTAACTACGAGGGGAGTAATTGTTCATAAAGACAACATAAAGAATTATACAATCCACAAGAATGATCCATTACCTGATGTTACTCGCATTGGTCATGTCAAAAACCAAGGCAGACATAAAAATAGAGAATCTAAAAAACCAGAAATATGTCCTAACCAGGACTGATGACGTTTTTTTATATGATGAACATTCGTATTTTTTTCACGTCACTAACCTGACAAAAATTCTCACGCCATACAGACAAATCGTAACGGAAGAATATAAGCCCACTACCCAGCAAACAATCTGGATAAAGAAAATCGAAATATTAGCAACACAACTAAACGAACATAAACGATACACGAGATCCCTAAACTTTCTTAGGTCAGCATTGAAATTTATAACAGGAAATCCAGACCATGATCAGACCAAAAATAAATGAATTAATAGAAAATAATGAAAAACAACGTCTAGTAAACTCGAGGTTTGAAAAATTAATTGATGCATTACAAGGCCAGAAATTAGAAAACCAACTCATCATCCAACAAGTATATGATCAACTCCTACTAATTGTTAGGACAATTAACGCTGCAAAGAATAACGAATATTTAACTGAATCTTTAAATTTGGAAGATATAAAGGAAATAATAGAACACTAATTGACTTCAGCACCTATAATAAATATTTTAGAATACGCAGACATACACGTAGCTGGAACGGGAAACTTATTTATAACTATCTATAAATATCCCACATTAAATAACGACTGTAAATTTTTTAAAGTCACTCCCATAAGCTTTAGGCACGGAAAAATTCAAACGGACGATCAAATTGCCCAATGCCAGGGTAGGCCATTGCAAGAACTTCCTAGGAAAAAATATTTGCAGGACAAACAACGAAACGGGCACATGCATACTTCCACTTCTCAACAATAGGAATAGTAAATGCATAGTTATTCAGGAATATAACCAGAACTTACTTAAAATTGACGAAGGATCCATATTATTGGATGGCACTCATCAAGTTGACAATATCACAACTACGGGCATAACATTAGTAACGTATACTGACGAAGTTAGGATAGACAATAATACTTATAGGAATATACATGACAGACTTATAGAAGCAATTCATAAAAAGCATGATGAGGATTTTGAGATCATGAATATATTAATGTCGGACCGTAACAACGCATTTAATAATATTGACTCGCTAAAAAAATTAATCATACCATATGAAGAACATCCTATACGTTCAATTTTTTATACATTAATTTTCATAATTATAATACTCAGTACAATTTACATAGGACTCAAAATATTCAAGTATGTACTAATATATAAAAGAAAACAAGCAGAACAAAATCTTAGAATTTATTATAACCAACAAGTTGAAAGAATTAATAGAGATCGGGACGCTTTCGTTTAACCCAGGGGAGAGTTAATGACTTAGGTATAACACTCATTCAAACACACACACACAATAATAAGTAATGGTCATGCATCGTCATAATAAGATAAGAAATAAACCATGTTCAACCTTGTTTGACTAACAAAGAAGTTATCTAAAAAAACAAAGATATGTTTATTATTCTAAATATAAGAAACAAAGATATGTTTATTCTAATACCTAAATATAAGAAACAAAGATATGTTTATTCTAATACCTAAATATAAGAAACAAAGATATGTTTTATTCTAATACTTAAATGTAAGAAACAAAGACATGTATTTTTTTAGTATTTAAGAAAGATATTTCAAAATTGTAAGGTATTTTATTATTAGCATAAGAACTAATTCAAAAGAAAGTGTAAAACTTTAATTCGCGCTAATATCAGCGTTTATTCTGGACTTTAGTGATTTCTGGGAGTCAAATTGTAATTATCGACTTCCATTTTCATCACCGTTGTCCATAGTAATTGCTATCATATGACATAGACTGAGGTGACCACCCATATAGACTCTACAGCTAATATGTATCGACCCGGTGGTGCTGAGTCTAACTCGCGTGCTAACCAAAGCTAAAAAAAATAAAAATATAAAAAAATTAACAATCAATTTCCATTAACAAATTATCGTCAGCAGAATCATTTATAAATTGGTCTATACAATAAGGCGACCTTTGATTGTCTATATGATCGATTTCCATTAGAAAATCGTCATTGCTATCGTTTATAAATGATTCTTGATAATGCCCCAAGCAAGGGTTTTTACACTATTATTGCACACGTATCTTTTGTTGTCTAAATAACTTAAGGATGCCTTATTTATTAAAGACGTATATAAAACATGTAGTTTTGACTTAAAAGTATACATACTTCTATAATAGACTTTCTTATTATACAGACAGTTTTTGTAATCTAATAAACTTAAATTTCTAGATACATTACTTTTTATACCCTTTGCTTTCTTGACTTCATTCATATCTTCCATTTTGTATGAGTACATTTTCGCTCTCAACCACACAAATTCCTTCATTACCCTACTATTATTTTCATCCTTCATATACCTAATATTTTTTTATTTTTTTTGTGGAATACCATATTTATTATTCGCTTCATAATCTGATGTATCAAACTTTGCATCAATATCGTTTATTATATCTTAATAAAAATCATCAGTTTCGATTGTGTATATGAACGAATCGGTATCTAATTCAGCTCTGCTTTGATATTATATTTTGGTAGTATATAACCATAATGAAAGTTGTACATCTTCCACTTTGAAATTTCTAGTATTGTAAATCCTAAATAAATTGGTTTATTATAAAACGAATAACTTCTGTTTAGCTCCACAGCTATCATATTTTCCTCAAATATGCTGAATGAATGAAATTCTGGTTTGGCAATAAGGACACGAGCACCCATTTTCCTACCGACGCTTTCCCACTCATTTACAATTTTAACATTCTTACGCTTGTCAACGTTTTCCATTGTTTTACCGTATACGGCATTATTTAATAATTTGAAGAAATTTTTTTCAAACGTGTTTTGGGCGTTAGTTCTATGTAAATTATTTAATGAAATATATGGCTTTAACCAGGCTGATTGCTTAAATTTCAAAATTCGATGAATTTTTACTAACTTTAAACCATGTTTTAAACATTGTTGTAAATTTTTATAATATATTACATATCCATATTTATTATTTAAATCAACAATTAATTTCTTTTCTTTAGAATTTGGAGGATTTTTATTTTCGCTACAAAAAGGTAAATTATTATGAATATCATGAATTTGTAATGGATACAACAAATCAACTTCTAATATATATCCAGTAGCTGAGTCTTCTGGTATACTATCCAGACAAAAGCTTTCAATATCTGTTTCCCACTCAGAATTACCTTCTGGTAGCGCTTCAGACATTGCCCAACCATACAAATTATTTGCATCTAAATACATTAAATACTTAGATGGTAGATTCTCATTGTAATCATTCATGTATTTGTTGTTTGCAATAGAATGCCGTTGAGAGCACTGTACTATTCCTCCTCTTATCCCCTTTTGTATAAAATGAATCATTTCTATGTCTATCAACAACTCTAATTTAATATGTTATTTTTAACATCGCGTCCCAAGAAAGTCCTGGGGCTGTATAGTAATGACATGGGTCTAATTTATAAATATTTTTGCTAATAAATCTAAAGTTTTCAAAAACATCTGTTAACAACAAAACATCAGTTTTCAAATACAATAATAAATAATCTTCTAAAGTTGCACACTCAAACATACTCCATACTTCTTTAGCATGGGCGTAATCTGCTTGAGAACAGTCTTCATCAGTTAATTTATTATAAAAGCTCACTATATGCGGCAAAGAAATTTCTTTAAGTTTTTCTATAGTATTTAAATAGCTGTATGGAAAGACACCTTTTCTAATAAGCAAATTAAATTTACTTTCGTTTTCTCCAAATATTGATTTTACTACTTTTAAATCTTGCTTAGCTAAATTTTCAACCAAATCATTTAAGCTTGCTGTTAAAAATCTATAGGAATATAAAAATCGAATTTCAATGTTAGCACTATTCTCATCAGTTATAGTTTTAGAGAGAGATATATAAAGCTCTTTATTGAGTGGAATTATAGGGCCATCATTTATATTATTTAGCTCCTTCACAAATAAATAGCAGTCATAACCAGAAAAATTGTGGAAAATTACTGGAAAAAATTTTGGCACTTTGTAATTAAGATTACACAAACTATGTGCAGCGCCTCCATATTTCTCACTCATATGACAATGATCCCTAACTTTTGAATCATCTAAAATAACTTTAGAACATATGTGACATATATTGGTCGAATAGTAATCTAAAATTTCTTCTTCTGTTAGGGGTAGCATGGGTTTTACTATAGATAAATAATTATTACTTAAATATTTTACGTCTTTAATTAAACTCTCTATAAACAGGGTAGGTGAATCTAAACCTTTTAAGCTACATAGCTTATTTAAATTGTCGTTGAAACTACATTTAATGAAATATGATATAGCATAGGGGACATATAAATATCACCACACGGAATGCAAGTTTGAATATTTTCAAATATGCATTCCGAATCTGCGTATATTACGAA
Organism: Gymnocheta viridis; assembly: GCA_956483585.1. NCBI lineage: Eukaryota > Metazoa > Arthropoda > Insecta > Diptera > Tachinidae > Gymnocheta > Gymnocheta viridis. The sequence continues at coordinate 56,904,229 of OY101442.1, read as the reverse complement.
CGGTACTTCTATACTATTATTATATTTACTAAACTCTATTGTAGACTTATCTGCTTCTGGTGTATATGCAATTTGTTTTTTACAATGTTGCCTATGAATTTCTAATTGTTGTTCATTGTGAAAATTCTGTAGGCAGTCATCACATAGGATAATGCTTCCATGATGAGCTGTCTGTTGGGCTCTAATGAATCTGAAAAAATTACAAAATGGATGTATGAATAAATAAAAAATAGTATAATAAAGAAAACTAAAAAGAAATTTAAAATTTTATTCGTAATCATAACACTTACCTTGATATATTTTTTATATAAACATAGTGTGAAACTATGTTTCCCTCAACTTTTTTCTGCATAAATAAAAGTTGTATATGTTAGTAGTATAGGATTGTATGTCCTGCAACCATTAAAATTGTCAAATTTCGGTAATTAAAATTTAAAATTTTAAAATTTTAGTTGCTAATTGGGTGTTAATTGTTTTGTCGGCGATCTTTGATGTGTGTCTGTGTGATTTTCCCACGGTTTAATAGGGGGGTTCACTGCTTTAATGTTTTTTTTTTTTTGTTTTTGTGTGGGCGTGAGAATTTCTGTCTGTCCGTAAGAATTTCTGTCTGTCCATGAGAATTTCCGTCTGCCCGTAAGAATTTCTGTCTGTCCGTGAGAATTTCGGGTTATGAGAATTGGTGTTCGTAGGAATTTAAGTTTTCCGTGGGTCGAAGGGGTGTTGTAGTATGCAAGATGATTTTGTATGTCTGTCTGTCCGTAAGAATTTCTGTCTGTCCGTAAGAATTTCTGTCTGTCTGTAAGAATTTCTGTCTGTCCGTGAGAATTTCTGGTTGTGAGAATTTGTGTCCGTAGGAATTTAAGTTTTCTGTGGGTTGAAGGGGTGTTGTAGTGTGCAAGATGATTTTGTATGTCTGTCCGTGTGTATTGATGTCTGTACGTTGACTTTATGGGTAATTAAATTTAAAAATTTCAATTGTCGAAATTGTTTTAATTGTTTTGTCGGCGAGCTTTGATGTTTGTGTGTGAGATTTTCTCACGCTTTCACGAAATTAGTAGTTATATTTAGAAATATATATTTATAAATAAATCGTTTCTCATGTCAACATCTGTATGTGCAATTCTCGGATTGTTTTGTTGGAGGACAATTTCTATCTAAATCTGAATGAATACCCCTAATTTTTGTGTGTTTTCTTTTCTTTATGCGCCAGTGAGATTTTTTATTTTTTATTTTAGCTGGTGTGTTTTTTATTTAGGACCAACGTTTGCTGTGTACGTATTGATTGGTACTCAATGCTCATGAGCTTATTTTATGATCGACAATTTTTATGACATTTGTTTACTTTATTAAAGTCCAGCATATATTTCATCTGTGTTATAGTCTAGTTTGTTTGTGCTCTTGTTTAAAGTGCCGGTTGGAATGTATGTATGTCCGTCAGTCTGTGTGACGATTTGTTGACGACCGACTATTTTTTGGCATTTGTTTACTTTATTAAAGTTCAGCATATATTTCATCTGTGTTAAAGTCTAGTTTGTTTGTGCTGTTGTATTTAGCGGCGGTTGGGATGTATGTATGTCCGTCAGTCTGTGTGACGGTTTGTGTGTCATCATTAGTTATTTAATTTTGCCGTAGATATTTGAAATAAAAAAACATTTGGTAAATTTTGTATATGCATTCATTTTTATTAAATAAATTTTAAAACTGATAAAAAAGTTTGAGAATTTATAATAAAACATACATACATATATATATGTATAAAAATAATTAAAAAAAAGCAAAACATTATTTTAAACAAGATTTTTCTTTTGTTAGTAAAAGAGCATTTCTTAATGCGCAAACACCAAATGTGTGATAATTACAATAGAAACACTCGGGATATTTAATTTCCATTTGCTTAAAGTTGATGCAGCCAAAGTCCTCTATGTTAAAAACTCTTCTTCGAATTATTTTTTCTAGCCATTGTCTCTTTTCTTCTCCTTTAACATATATTTTAGAATAGTGTACATTAGCTTTTAAAAATGTGTAAACACTTTTAAATGATACTGATCCATCGTCCCAGTATAGGTGATGATAGTTTTTTGTTAACCAATTTGCTTCTCTCTGCTTTTTTTCTGACAAACATTGGAAATCGTATGGAGGTTTTATGATGAAATTAATGTAATCATTATTGTTGAAAACAACTGCTGCTTCTTTTGGGATGAAATCATTCGAATTACTTTTGAAACCTTGCAAGTCTATGAAAACAATATTGTCATCCATATTATTAAATTTATAAGACTTTTCGAACTTGTCCTTTTATTGGAATATATTCAATTATGCGATCATGAATAAGAATACAGTAAGCTGATGTCTTTGATGGAATATTTGTTGCTGTTTCAAATTCAATTTTTATATCAATTGGTCCGCTGTTGAGTGATTCGTTTTGATGGGTTACATCTACTACAATAATCGGTGCATTATTTTTAAACTCTTGAGCAGTTAGAAGCGGTTGAGGTTCTCTCATGTAGTAGCTCTGTTGAAATCTTAGATACATATCGTAGAGAATTGCATAGCGCTCATTCTTAAATTTTATATTTAGATCATCATATGGGTATGATACCGAATTTAAATGTACTTTTAAATTACTGAGGTCACAATGAACAAATTTATTAATATTATTATATATCGTTCCATATATGGCTAGTTCCTGTATTTAGTTGAGGATTAATATGACAATCCCAACCACGAAATGCCATCGGTATAGAAGCACTACTATTAATAACTTTAATCATATTCAATTTGCTAAGATCAGATAATTGTACATGTGGAATTCTCCATGAGATGAGTGAAATTGTAAGTTTTGCTTTTTCAGTAGAAACACTAGAGTGTACTAGATCTTCATCGTTCTTATTACGTAAGAGTATCAATTCATGTTTACTATTTAGGATAATTTTATTGTAGTCTTCAGCGTATCCTAAAAACATTTTTAATGGTACATAGAAATTGAAATATCCATTTACAGGTCTCACATCGTCAATTTTATTCCATCCAGCATTCTGCATCCCATTGCTTTCCGTCGGTGTTAAGGAAACTAAATTTTTGATAGTGCTTGTGGCTCCTAAATATCTTGTATGATCAATCTCAATACCGTTAAGTTCATAACGAATTTGCGACAAAGTTGTTTTTTAATTTAAAATTTTCTGTAGATTTGGAGGTTTTCTCATCTACAACAGATCCTTCCACATATATATAACTTTCACTAGGTAAAACATACAAATCTTGATTTTGTATTGAAATGCGTATTTCATCATTATTGTTGTAAGATTGTAGGTATGGCACGTATGTATGATAGTCCTTTTTGATTATATTTTCATCAGATAACGTCTTATCCAATACATTAATTATTGAACTCATTTTGTCTTCAGTTTAAAATTAAGAGACTTTAGAAAATTTTTATTTGTTGTTGTCAACGTTTTTTGATGAACTGATCTTTTCAATTGTGGTTTAGGTTGTAATAATCTTTTAGGGTTGTATGTTGTTGCTGTTGTTATATTTTTCGATATACTTGAGTTGTATATCAACATTATTTAGTTGGTCTTAAATGAATTCTTATTGTTATTTCCTCTCCTCGAAAATTAATTAAATCGCCGTACTGATCAACTACTCGTAGCGTTAGTGAACCTACCTCTCTGGAGTTCACAGGTAAATAAATGAGGTTTCTAGGAATCTCAGCTATTTTATAGCCTGGAGGCACATTAATCGGAAACTCGTGTAGTGTATGCGATTTGGAATTGTTCATATATGTATTAACAGTGATACTACTTTCAATTCGTAATAGATTCACCTGGAAAATATTAACTGGAAGATCTGAATAATGATCTTCGTTTGGAGTTAGGATTTTATCGTTGAATCCTAAGAGTTTTCCAATTGTATTTTCCTTATTAAAATATATTGGATCCGTAGAGCTATTAACTTTAACCTGCATTGTGTTATTATTGGCTTCTATATAAATTTTACTTTCTCTACTATATCGTTTGTATTCTTCCTCTATATAATTAACTATGTCATTCAATTCATAAGATCCAATTGGTATTTCAATCACATTTTCGCCTATATGAAACAAATTGTTATAGACATCAACATTTGGAATGCTATTATACGAATGAAAATCAGTTAGAGCACATTCATATGTCTCATTTAACTCAATAGGAGGGAAGTAATTAGCAGATAACTCTGATGAGTTGGAGCTCAGAGTAAGTGTTATTGACATTATGCCTGCTTGATTGTAAATGAATAAAGTTTAACACACAATATGGTTTATAAAAAGCATTTTTATTTTAATTTAATCTTTTTTGTTTTGAATTTACATTATAATTTTTAATACTAAATGCAATAATTCTTAATACAATAATTCTAAATATTTTGTTTCAACTATAATATTTCATCTTTACTTATCCAAGAATTGTGTTCATTAGTAAATCCTAACCACTTAACATACGCTTTATCTCCTTTAGTTTTAATAATCTTTTCAACTAGATATGTATTTGGAAATCTAGTTTTTGAGAGTTCTTCATCGTAAAATCCACCTTGAATGAGATTACCACGATAATCCTCTAATATGTATGTTGCAGGATATGTATTTTGAATTGTTTTAATAGTGAAAATTTCTGTTGTTCAATTTGGAGTATAACCTTTTTCAAATGTATGTTTGTATTTGCTTATGCGCACATGATCTCCAACATTAAATTTCGAGATTTTATACATCTTCAAATGACTGTATGCTGTATTTAATAATTTTTTCTCATTTGTTGAGTTGACTTTAATTGGAGGCATTTTGATGGTACGATGAACTTTACTGTTGTATGCTTTTAATAGATCTTTGTAGATATCCAACCAGTTATACGAACCATTAAAACTAAATTCTTTCCACATCATCCCTTTTAAGGTTCTATTAAATCGTTCTACTATTGATGCTTTCATTGTGCTATACGTTGAATAGTGATTAATGTTATGCTTATCCATCAATTTCGCAAAGTTTTTATTAAAAAATTCTTTACCATCGTCTGTTTGTATGTTTTTTGGTACTCGTCCCAATTGAAAAATATCTACCATTGCTTGTGTTGTTTCAAGTGCAGTTTTTGTTTTCAGCGGTACTGCCCATGCATATTTTGAGAATGTATCAATTACGGTTAACAAAAATCTATAATTTTTATTGTCTATAGAGTAATTTCCCATTTCAACTAAATCAGCTTGCCAGAGATCATCTATTCCTTTCATCACAACTCTACGACGTGCAAAAGATTTTCGAGCTTGTTTATGGAGTTCGTTAACTAGATTTCTTTTTGAAGACATGTTTATAGTTTTAAGAATTGATTTGGATACGTTGTAATCTACTTGATGAACTTTTACTTATTGATGCGAACATGTAATTTTCCCATCTATAAATCTTTTCATTTAACTTTTCTTTTGTAGACTCTCAACAAATCTTTGTAGAAAACCATCTTCCAAAAATGTTTTGATTTTGGAAATGTTTTCCTCAATTTTCTTATTCTCTTCCAACTGTAATATTATTGCCTGTTGTAGAACTTCGATTTGAGTTCTTAGAGTATTATGTATGTTGTTGTTATTTTCCTTAAAGTATTTTAATAGCTTGTATTCCATTTCTTCGATTTGAGTTTGCAGAAACAATTTATTGATAACATCGTTTTCCTCCACAGCCTTTGCAACATTTTTGATTCTTTTGTTTTGGACATCAATGTTGTTGTTCGTATCCATAAAGAACCCCAACAATTTAGGAGCATTTTTCATTGAAATTATACCACTTGTATCGTTTAAATAATGTCCAAACTTATCAACAGACATACTTCATTCATCTAATTTATTATATTATATTATGTTCGCGTAATTCTTCAATAATTGATACAATCTCGTTATTATGATTAGTATGACCTGCAGCTTGTGATGCTAGCAGTAGTCGAAGGCGATCTACCAACTCATTGGGATCGTCCCAGTATATATAGTTTGGTTTATGGGGGTTAAACTGCATCAATCCATCACCTTTATAATTAGGTATTGGCTTATTTGGTGTTGATTTTGATAATTTCTTTTGGTTTTTTTCTTTAAACATTTTTTTAATAATATGCTTATATTTATATGCTTTCGTTCCTTTGATTTGACCATCAGGTTTATAGTCTCTTCTGTACGCATTTGTACTAATTAAAATTTTTTGTAGAGTTCCAGTTCATATTTATCATACTTTTTTGGTATTTTGTGAAACATTAGAGAAAATAGACCAGGTGTTAGAGCCCATATTTGACCCCCAACATGTATTTTGTCTTCAGTTAGTTTGAGACTACTATCACCGAATTTCCATTCATTATATAAATCTTTATGTGGACCATAGTTAGTATCTAATTCATTTCTTCCTTCCAAGACTGATAAGTCAGTATAACTCTCTTCAATATTTGAATTTTGGGAGTAAAAATTGTCATCATCATCACTATCACTATTATTATCACCATTAGGATCACTAAGTGAGTTGCTGGTGTCAAATGTTGTATCTTCTACAAGTTTCTTTGGTGTGCTTGTCTCCATCTTAATTGATGGTTTCTTAAACTTAACTGTTATTATGTTCAATTTCTGTTTTCATCTCATTCTTTTCTTTTTTGATAATTCTATTGGTATTCTTAGTCTTATATATAAATTCTTTTAAAGGGTCTGTTATAGGTTTAAATGTATCTCTTAGTTGTTCATGTGTGTCTATTTCACCGGTTTTTATACTACGAAGCTTTTTCTTCAAGACATTTCTAGTCGCCACCAACTCTTTTAAAATTTTTGATTCCATTTTTCAGCTATAAGATTAGATCAGATTATTAGGTACCAGATCAGCTTACCAGCTATCAGATCAGGTTATCAGATCAGCTTATCAGGTATCAGATTATGATATCAGATCAGATTATTAGGTATCAGATCAGCTTATCAGGTATCAGATCAGCTTATCAGGTATGAGATCAGCTTACCAGATCAGATTATTAGGTATCAGATCAGCTTATCAGGTATCAGATCTGATTATTAGGTTCAGATCGGTTTATCAGTTCAGATTAAGTATGTTAAATATTTAAAGATATATGTAGATGTATTATGTATAAAGTCAGATTATATACTAAAGTTTTTTTCTTTTATGTAGACTAATTTATATCGTTATGAAATAGTCGAATAATTTTCTATAGCGACCATTGCTTAATTCATTATCTTTGCTTATCATCAAAAATCCATATTTTTCTTTCCAACATTCTCTACAAATTTGCTGAAACTTTTCAAAATTCATGTCGCTGGCAACATGATCCCTATAAACGTGCTTCATATTCGTCTCATCTTGTTTAAACATTATAATTACATTTGCATTGTCTCTTATTAAATGCTTGGGAATTCTGGTATAAGTTTGACACAAGTAGAATGAATCAACATCTCTATGTCGTCCCATACAAAAACAAGCCCGTATATTATTTTGCTTCTCACATGCAACATCGTCAAATATCATAATTGAATTAGTTTTAGCTTCCTTAGGGGGAATAACCGCTTCGTTATCGGAAAATGTATGATAACCCATTCCTTTAATTGGAGAAATTAATCTCTTCAAGTACTCATATTTCGGTTGATATAGGGATTTTGGGTATAAATAGATGTTTTCAAACTTGAGTCCATTAGGACTCTCTAGCAAGCTAATCATAACATTAGTCTTTCCAAAATTCGATGGTCCAACTATTAGAGCACGAATAGAGTTTGGTAAGAGGGAACTATGTTTTATTTTTGATCTGATGTTCGAAGAATCATCAGTATTACGAATCAAAATATTTTTGTGTTGTTTTACTAACTGCATTTTTATAACTAAATGCAATACATCGTTGTTACCTTTTATTATAGAAAATAAATTAAAAATAAGATGGTTGTACATTATAACAAGCCCTTTAGTCATAAAAAAACCTTCGTTGGAGCAGGTTTATTGAATAGCTTAATAAACTCTCTACCTGTTGAACTTCATCTTCCTGGATATCAGTACTGTGGACCTGGAACACAACTACTAAAACGTTTAGATCGAGGTGATCAAGGAATTAATTTATTGGACTCTGCATGCAAAAGTCACGACATAGCTTATTCGAAAAATAAGGATTTAAATATTAGACATCAAGCTGATAAAATTCTTGAAAATAAAGCTTGGAAACGAGTTTTGTCAAATGATAGCAGTCTTGCAGAAAAATCATTTGCATACATGATTACTAACGCAATGAAAGCTAAAACAAAATTTGGTATGGGTGTGAGGAAGAAGAAAAATGTTAAAAAAACCAAATTAGATGGGAAAAAACTGTTCAGTACGACAATTAGAGCTGCAACAAAAATATTAAAAAAGGAAAAACCTCTTGACATTAACTCTGCCATTAGAATCGCTCGCAAAACTATTAACAAATCATTGAAAGGAAGAAAATCCCAAGCTATAATACCACGCATAATAATTGTTCCGAAAATTGGTGGTTTTTTACCCCTAATACCGATTTTAACTGCTCTGGGTGCAATTGGAAGTCTAGCCACTGGAGGTGCTGCTATAGCTAAGGCCGTAAATGCAACAAAGAATGCAAAAAATCAACTTGATGAAGCAGCCAGACATAATAAAGCAATGGAATCGATAGCTGTTGGGAAAGGACTTTATCTAAAACCATATAAAAAGGGTTATGGTTTAGTTTATAAAGAGCAGACAAAAAACTCTTAGAAATGCTACCTAATAGACCACTATCAGAAGTCGACTTGAAGAATTTTTCAATCAAAATTCCATATTTTAGAGGAGTTTTCATGTTAGACTCACTACCAAAACGACCAAAGAAAATAGAATGTGGAATAATCAATTTAGATACATCAACAGGACCATTTGATGACAAAAACTCTTCTATGTCCATTGACAAAATCAGACCCCGTTCTCCTTCTCTGTGTAGTCGATAAGTTCCACTCGAGAGATCCTTTATTTCTTCATCTGTTAGAGCGTTGTATCGATTAGGCAAAAACATGATGTTATTTTCAAGCTCCACTTGAATGGTTGTCCCATACTTAGTTGTCACCCGTTTTGCAGTTATAATAGGATATTTAACTAAAATATCCAGATCCTTAATATGAGTTAAGCTTTTAGTGTTGTAGGAATTAAATTTATTCATTAATTTTTTTGCGGAGTCCATTTTTAGAGATCGTTTCACAGTGAATCTTTGATGAAAAGTGATCTTGAAAGTAGCGATGATGATTGCAAGAAGCCTAACTGAAAATTAGTGAAATAATGTACATATATGCTCATCGCTCTCCCACCAAAAAGAATGAGTAGAGCAATCCTTGACTCCTACATAAATAAATATGTATTACGATATATGTATGTGTGTATATAGTATAAAAAACTGGAGCGATGAAGCTACATAAGGCTTAGGAATTTCCAGACAATTGTTAGTAACAAAAAAGTACTTGAACAAAATGAGTGAAATCAGAAATATTATACAAAATTTTTTACTAAAATGTGAAAATTTAATGCTCTATGAGCATAAAAATGCAATACAATGCTTCATGTCCATGCTGGACGAGAATACGGACTATGGAGTAGTCGATGGGGAGGATGGGGATGAAGAAACCCACTTTAGAAGCTGTCCCTGGTATGATCCAGAATGTGCCGATGCACAATTTTTCATTTGAGAAAAAAAGTTGTTTTAAATATAATAGAATTCTATTATAAATTATATTTTTATTGAATTGAAATAAATAAAAAAATTAATATACAGACATATGTAAATAAGCAAAAAACTTGACAAGATTTTTTTTTATCCAGCTAAGTACAGCCAAAAGAGAAACAAAACAAAAACTATGGGCAAAGCAAACTTTGTTGGTTCATGTTTAACAATAGCTGATAAATTAGTCAAAAATAAAACAAAATTGTGTAAGTTTTTTCATTATAATTATTAATTTATTACAAACCAACTTTTCTTAATAGTCAGCCATTATCTCTTAAATATAAAATAAGTAACATTCATATCAATTAGATTCTTCTTCTTGAAGTTTATCAATTTCCATTAATAGCATATCTAGTTCATAATCAGGATTAGTTTCCTCGATTCGAAAATGATACCATGCGTATGTATTTATGTTATCACTTTTTGTTTTTCGTTTATCATCTTCACTACTTAATACCACTTTATTTAGATGGTTAGTATAAATTTGATGTACTTTTGACTTAAATGTTAACATATCATCATAAACAATAGATTTATTAAATAAACAATTTCTATAAGAAGCTAAACTATACTTATCAAGAACACATTTCTTTACCCCCTTTGATTTTTTTACATCATTTTCATATTGCACACTTAAGGAATACATTTTAGATCGCAGCCCCACAAATTCTTTCATTACTTTTCCACAATTCTCATCTTTCATCGTACCCAACACCTTTTTGTTTAAAAGAAGAATATCATATACGTTTTCCTTAGGGTAATCAGAAGTGTCAAATTCTTGTTGTATGTCAGTTTTTATGTCGGCATAGAAGTCATCAGTTTGTATTATATAAACGAGTCAGTATCCATGTAATTTATTGATAACTTTGACTTGAACTTTGGCTGCATGTATCCATAATGAAAATTATACATTTTCCATTTGGAAAGCTCCAGCACACAAAATCCTAAGTATATGGGTTTATTATAATATGCCTTGACTCTATTCATTTGAATTCCCACCATATCTTCTGAAAATATAGACAAACTGTGAAAATTGGATTTGGATATCCAATCCTGAGCACCCAAATGATTTCGATTTGTTCTGTTCCAGTTCGTCACTATTCTTACATCTTTTCTCTTGTCTACATTCTCCATAGTTTTTCCATATACCGCGTTATTGAGCAATTTAAAGAAATTTTTCTCAAAAACATTTTTTGCACTTGCTCTATGTTTGGTGTTTAAATCTATATAGCTTTTTAACCATGGAGATTGTTTAAAAGTGAGAATTCGATGTGTTTTCTTTAGAACCAAGCCATATTCTAAACATTGCTTAAGAACTCTATAATGTATAATATATGATTCTTTTGGAGAAAAATCAGCAATTAATTTGTTATGCTTTGATTGTAAAGTTTTTTTATTTTCAGCGCAAAAAGGAAGGTCATTGTCTGAATCATGTAAATTATAAGGATATTCTAAGGTAACTTCATATACATAACCATCGTTCGAATTATTATCTATGATTTTTGGATCCAGATTTAGCTCTTCACTTGACAGCCATCTGAATCCCCCATAAGGAAGAAGCTCAGACATCGCCCATCCGTAAAGGTTATTTGCATCTAGATATATCAGAAATTCTGAGACCTTATCTTTATCGTAGTCATCTAAATATTTATTGTTTGCTTTTGAATACCTTTTAGAACATTGTACAATTCCACCACGTATACCTTTTTTAAAGAAATTGTACATATCTATGTCGGTCAGCAATTCTAATTCAATATTAGTATACTTCAACATAGCATCCCATGATAGTCCTGGAGCAGTATAATACTGACACGGATCTAAGTTGTAGATACCTTTGCAAACTTTTCTAAAATTCTCAAAAATATCTGTAAGTAGAAGTACGTCTGTTTTTAAATATAGCTCCATATAATCTCGCAGAGTTTTGCAATTAAAGGTATGCCAGATCTTTATTGCATGCTCATAGTCTTCAGTCGAGCATTCCTTATTATTAAGTTTATTGAAGAAGTCTTCCCTTGATGGAAGCTGACCATCATTCAATTTTTCAAACGAATCAAGATAGTCGTAAGGGAAAACACCCTTCCTTCTTACAAGATCAAACTCTGTTTTTGTTTTAAATTGGGATTTAATTGTATAGAAATCGTTATCAGTAAGATTATTGGCTAACGATTCTAAACTGTCGGGCATAAAACGTATTGTGTCTAAAAAACTAAGTTCAAGATTGAAATTATCAGTCATTTTTGTAACTCTGGCTAGAGAAATATAAAGTTCTTTGTTTAGCGGAAGGACTTTTATTTTGTCAGATTTTTTACCCAATTCTTTCACAAAAAGATGTGAGTCATAAGATGAATAATTATGGAAATAAATTGGAATGAATTTTGGAATTTGGAATTTTAAGTTACAAATATTGTGAGCTGCGCCTCTAAATTTACCAGTTATATGGCAATGATCTCTTACGCGATCACTACCTAGAAAATTTCCACATATGTGACAATTGATTGCGTTGTAAAAATTATATACCTCGAAAGAGGATAAACTATTCATTTGTGTCTTATTTATTAAATACTCATTATAGATATCCTCACAATCTTCAATTATACATTGAACAAATTTTTCAGCTGCATCTTTACCCGTATAAATTCTAAATTTATCTAACTTATCATTACTTATACATTTAACATAATAACTAAAAGCACAGGGAATGTGCTTCTTAATAAATTTACTTTTATGACTTACATTTAATTGAACGTTCTCAAGGATACATTCAAAATCTGCATATACAGCAAATGGCACATCCATCTGCCGCTGATGGTCCTTAAATTTTAAAATCGAATTTTCAGCAGTTGGCAACTCTGCAACAATTTTTCCACATTCCGCTTTATGATGTTGCATACTTCTTTCGCTGTGTGTGTATTGCAGACAGGTGTTGCAAAACAAAAGTTTACCGCAGTGCAGCGTTGTCTGAGCTTTCAAAAGTCTGTAAAAGAAATAAATTTATACATATTATAAATTTATATAGATATATATATATATATATATATTACTAATATTTGAATTTTTGTTTATAGGTTTTTTATCAGTATTAATTTACTTACTTTGATATATTTTTTATAAAGATATAATGATGGGCCTCATCATTTTCTAAAAGCAATAAGTTGACATGCTTAGATTGCTCCATTTTTGTAATGTAGAATGGTCCAACTATTTCATCAGTCTCATTGTCGTACCCAAACACATTCACACTAATATCAACATTCCTGTCCTCAAATACATTAATATTTTTTAAAGCTAAAGGAAAGCTTAAATTTGAAAAATCCATCGAAATTCCATTTTGTAAATAAATAATGTCAGCACTAATGTCTTCTATATTATATGAGCTACAACGTTGCTTATTTATAATTTTTGAGGTATCTAATGCTGCAATTAAAGCCCATTTAAAACAATAATTATCAGTGTTTTCAATGTTGATACAGGCATGCTTTCGATAAAGTTTATACGGTGAGCTAATCCAATGGGACCCTCTTACTAATGAAGATTTATTTATGTTAATTTCAATACGAACAATTCTAATTAAAGTCCAACCAGAATCTCTCTCTTGGAACTCCGACATTTTATAATGAATTTCTTGCAATTGTTTTAAAATCTCATCAACATTATCTCCAAAGCATAGCAGATCCATTTTCGCTCTATGTGAAATAGTACACAATTCCATTTCTTCGCCAACAATTTTTATATACTCTCCAATAAGAGTGAGACAAAATTTTATAATTTTTTGTTTAATTAAACTACTTTCAAGTCTTTCCTTGAAAATACATTTATTTTCAGCAACAAAATCTTCAAATAAAATATTATCTTTTTTGTTTGGAACTCCGTACGTCACAATATTATTCTTAAAAGCACAATTTATTTGATAATATTCCGGTTCATTCTCTTTAGTAGAAGCTTCTGTCTGTTGTTCATTCTAAAAAGGATTTATTGGACCACCGGAAGGATTGGAAATATCATCATGTGGAGTTATTTGACTTATATCCATGTCACTGTATTCATAATTATCCTCTTGTTGTTGTCTAGGATTCCCCATCGTCAAGGCAACTTGATTATTATAAACTGTAGGGTAATAGTTTGGAATATTATATTGCTGCCACTGCATTGGTACCGTATATTGTAAGGGATAATGTGCAAATTGCATGGGTACTGAGAACTGATTGGTCGAAACCGTGGGATAATATGAAGTAGCTGGAAGTTCTTCATTTGAAAATGTTTCACCTCTATTGGGGTATTTTCTAAGTCATTTACATTGGGGAGAGCATATAATCCATATATCTCCATATTAAATTTAAGAGCATCATTAGCCTTTAAGAAATTGTCAACTTCTCTCTTTAACGGTTCCTCAGCTTCCTTCATAAGCATCTCCGGTAAAAGACATTCTTCATTAATATTTTCATATTCTAGTGTTATAAGCCTCTTTTTCAAAGCACTTTTTACTAGCTTTACAACACTTTTTTTGAGTTCGAAGCATGAGATCTTTCACGCTCCCTGAAAGCTCTTTGACATTCTGAGCATTCTAGCTTGGTTGCTATTCTTTCCATAATATCACAATTTTTTTTTCGAAATTCACTAAAGATGTTTAAAAAATTAATTTTTTTGTATAGTAAAAAAATTTAACAGTCTATATCACAATGTCGATCGAATTCTTGTGTATTCGTAGTGATAAAAATTAAAAAATCATTTTTACTAACCTGTTATGAATTCGAATTATAAAACACAAATTAAAAGTTTTTTCATATTTGTTTTTTAATATTGTGGACTTTCTTTGTTTTTATTTTGTAATTTTCTCTTTATTGGGTTTTTAAGGTCATGATATGTAAAAATAAAAATAAAAGATTTTTTATTTTTAAATTTCATCCTACGTTTCGGAATTTTCCAACTTCCTCAGGGATGTTTTTTATTCAATCTGGTAACGTTTTAATAAATATATAAAAATACAATAGGTATAAGTTTGTGTAAATAAGTAAGCAACTAACAAAAATATAAAAGCTTTATACTAACAAACAAAAATTTACTTACATTTAATCTTCATTTTAATTTATAATTAAATTTACTTTGTTTTCACACTATAAAATAAATTACAAAAAACAAAGTGAAATTAAAAATTATTTTAAAACCGAATTTTCTTACAATTATTATCACAGAAAACTAAAGTAAAATTATCGAATAATTTGCGTTTGTATTGTCTTTGTCCTCTTTTTTGTTTATTGCATTGTTCCCTTTTTGTTGTATTCTGAGGCTCTCCAGTGTATATCGTTTGTTCTCTCGTCTCTCTTTATCCAATATTTTAATGGCCAAAAATTGAACAGCATTGTAGAGCATACAATAAAAAATGCAGCCCATGTCTTTTTGGTAGATACGAAAGAAACCCGACAAGACAACCATTGAGAGATTCAGACATACCAACAGAGCCAGGCGAATACATACATATGGACATTTATTTCAACGAAAGAAAAACATTTTTAGTTGCCAATAATAAATTTTCAAAGTATATAACTCTGAGAGAACTTGATTCGAGAGAAAATATGAGTAATAAAATTGAAGAATTGCTTACAAACAATTACCCGAACTGCACACGACTAATGACAGATAATGAAAAATGTCTCAATACAGCAGCAGTAGAAATGATGTGTACAAGATATGGTATTACAAAAATTAAAACACCAGTATATAGAATAACATCGAACGGACAAGTTGAAAGAGCTCATAGTACAATATCGGAACTAGCCAGGATTTTTAATATACAAAACGAGACAACGATAGCAGATGAAATTTATAAAACGGTACGGGAAATAAACAATACAATTCATACAGTAACTGGTTGCAAACCCAAAGACATTTTGTTTAATAAGATAAAATACTAAAAAAGTGATATATGTGAAAAATTAAAACATGCATCCGAAAAAACGCTACGAAGACTAAATCAAGGCACAAGACACCGAACTTTCTCTGCAAATGAAAAAATTTTAGTGAAAATAAAAGGATTAAGAAAAAATAACGACGCAAGATACATCAAATACATTGTAAAAGAAGACCGTGAGGACACTGTCTTAACTACGAGGGGAGTAATTGTTCATAAAGACAACATAAAGAATTATACAATCCACAAGAATGATCCATTACCTGATGTTACTCGCATTGGTCATGTCAAAAACCAAGGCAGACATAAAAATAGAGAATCTAGAAAACCAGAAATATGTCCTAACCAGGACTGATGACGTTTTTTTATATGATGAACATTCGTATTTTTTTCACGTCACTAACCTGACAAAAATTTTCACGCCATACAGACAAATCGTAACGGAAGAATATAAGCCCACTACCCAGCAAACAATCTGGATAAAGAAAGTCGAAATATTAGCAACACAACTAAACGAACATAAACGATACACGAGATCCCTAAACTTTCTTAGGTCAGCATTGAAATTTATAACAGGAAATCCAGACCATGATCAGACCAAAAATAAATGAATTAATAGAAAATAATGAAAAACAACGTCTAGTAAACTCGAGGTTTGAAAAATTAATTGATGCATTACAAGGCCAGAAATTAGAAAACCAACTCATCATCCAACAAGTATATGATCAACTCCTACTAATTGTTAGGACAATTAACGCTGCAAAGAATAACGAATATTTAACTGAATCTTTAAATTTGGAAGATATAAAGGAAATAATAGAACACTAATTGACTTCAGCACCTATAATAAATATTTTAGAATACGCAGACATACACGTAGCTGGAACGGGAAACTTATTTATAACTATCTATAAATATCCCATATTAAATAACGAGTGTAAATTTTTTAAAGTCACTCCCATAAGCTTTTGGCACGGAAAAATTCAAACGGACGATCAAATTGCCCAATGCCAGGGTAGGCCATTGCAAGAACTTCCTAGGAAAAAATATTTGCAGGACAAACAACGAAACGGGCACATGCATACTTCCACTTCTCAACAATAGGAATAGTAAATGCATAGTTATTCAGGAATATAACCAGAACTTACTTAAAATTGACGAAGGATCCATATTATTGGATGGCACTCATCAAGTTGACAATATCACAACTACGGGCATAACATTAGTAACGTATACTGACAAAGTTAGGATAGACAATAATACTTATAGGAATATACATGACAGACTTATAGAAGCAATTCATAAAAAGCATGATGAGGATTTTGTGATCATGAATATATTAATGTCGGACCGTAACAACGCATTTAATAATATTGACTCGCTAAAAATTAATCATACCATATGAAGAACATCCTATACGTTCAATTTTTTATACATTAATTTTCATAATTATAATACTCAGTACAATTTACATAGGACTCAAAATATTCAAGTATGTACTAATATATAAAAGAAAACAAGCAGAACAAAATCTTAGAATTTATTATAACCAACAAGTTGAAAGAATTAATAGAGATCGGGACGCTTTCGTTTAACCCAGGGGAGAGTTAATGACTTAGGTATAACACTCATTCAAACACACACACACAATAATAAGTAATGGTCATGCATCGTCATAATAAGATAAGAAATAAACCATGTTCAACCTTGTTTGACTAACAAAGAAGTTATCTAAAAAAACAAAGATATGTTTATTATTCTAAATATAAGAAACAAAGATATGTTTATTCTAATACCTAAATATAAGAAACAAAGATATGTTTATTCTAATACCTAAATATAAGAAACAAAGATATGTTTTATTCTAATACTTAAATGTAAGAAACAAAGACATGTATTTTTTTAGTATTTAAGAAAGATATTTCAAAATTGTAAGGTATTTTATTATTAGCATAAGAACTAATTCAAAAGAAAGTGTAAAACTTTAATTCGCGCTAATATCAGCGTTTATTCTGGACTTTAGTGATTTCTGGGAGTCAAATTGTAATTATCGACTTCCATTTTCATCACCGTTGTCCATAGTAATTGCTATCATATGACATAGACTGAGGTGACCACCCATATAGACTCTACAGCTAATATGTATCGACCCGGTGGTGCTGAGTCTAACTCGCGTGCTAACCAAAGCTAAAAAAAATAAAAATATAAAAAATTAACAATCAATTTCCATTAACAAATTATCGTCAGCAGAATCATTTATAAATTGGTCTATACAATAAGGCGACCTTTGATTGTCTATATGATCGATTTCCATTAGAAAATCGTCATTGCTATCGTTTATAAATGATTCTTGATAATGCCCCAAGCAAGGGTTTTTACACTATTATTGCACACGTATCTTTTGTTGTCTAAATAACTTAAGGATGCCTTATTTATTAAAGACGTATATAAAACATGTAGTTTTGACTTAAAAGTATACATACTTCTATAATAGACTTTCTTATTATACAGACAGTTTTTGTAATCTAAAAAACTTAAATTTCTAGATACATTACTTTTTATACCCTTTGCTTTCTTGACTTCATTCATATCTTCCATTTTGTATGAGTACATTTTCGCTCTCAACCCCACAAATTCCTTCATTACCCTACTATTATTTTCATCCTTCATCATACCTAATATTTTTTTATTTTTTTTGTGGAGTACCATATTTATTATTCGCTTCATAATCTGATGTATCAAACTTTGCATCAATATCGTTTATTATATCTTTATAAAAATCATCAGTTTCGATTGTGTATATGAACGAATCGGTATCCATATAATTCAGCTCTGCTTTGATATTATATTTTGGTAGTATATAACCATAATGAAAGTTGTACATCTTCCACTTTGAAAGTTCTAGTATTGTAAATCCTAAATAAATTGGTTTATTATAAAACGAATAACTTCTGTTTAGCTCCACAGCTATCATATTTTCCTCAAATATGCTGAATGAATGAAATTCTGGTTTGGCAATAAGGACACGAGCACCCATTTTCCTACCGACGCTTTCTCACTCATTTACAATTTTAACATTCTTACGCTTGTCAACGTTTTCCATTGTTTTACCGTATACGGCATTATTTAATAATTTGAAGAAATTTTTTTCAAACGTGTTTTGGGCGTTAGTTCTATGTAAATTATTTAATGAAATATATGGCTTTAACCAGGCTGATTGCTTAAATTTCAAAATTCGATGAATTTTTACTAACTTTAAACCATATTTTAAACATTGTTGTAAATTTTAATAATATATTACATATCCATATTTATTATTTAAATCAACGATTAATTTCTTTTCTTTAGAATTTGGAGGATTTTTATTTTCGCTACAAAAAGGTAAATTACTATGAATATCATGAATTTGTAATGGATACAACAAATCAACTTCTAATATATATCCAGTAGCTGAGTCTTCTGGTATACTATCCAGACAAAAGCTTTCAATATCTGTTTCCCACTCAAAATTACCTTCTGGTAGCGCTTCAGACATTGCCCAACCATACAAATTAGTTGCATCTAAATACATTAAATACTTAGATGGTAGATTCTCATTGTAATCATTAATGTATTTGTTGTTTGCAATAGAATGCCGTTGAGAGCACTGTACTATTCCTCCTCTTATCCCCTTTTGTATAAAATGAATCATTTCTATGTCTATCAACAACTCTAATTTAATATGTTATTTTTAACATCGCGTCCCAAGAAAGTCCTGGGGCTGTATAGTAATGACATGGGTCTAATTTATAAATATTTTTGCTAATAAATCTAAAGTTTTCAAAAACATCTGTTAACAACAAAACATCAGTTTTCAAATACAATAATAAATAATCTTCTAAAGTTGCACACTCAAACATACTCCATACTTCTTTAGCATGGGCGTAATCTTCTTGAGAACAGTCTTCATCAGTTAATTTATTATAAAAGCTCACTATATGCGGCAAAGAAATTTCTTTAAGTTTTTCTATAGTATTTAAATAGCTGTATGGAAAGACACCTTTTCTAATAAGCAAATTAAATTTACTTTCGTTTTCTCCAAATATTGATTTTACTACTTTTAAATCTTGCTTAGCTAAATTTTCAACCAAATCATTTAAGCTTGCTGGTAAAAATCTATAGGAATATAAAAATCGAATTTCAATGTTAGCACTATTCTCATCAGTTATAGTTTTAGAGAGAGATATATAAAGCTCTTTATTGAGTGGAATAATATTTATAGGGCCATCATTTATATTATTTAGCTCCTTCACAAATAAATAGCAGTCATAACCAGAAAAATTGTGGAAAATTACTGGAAAAAATTTTGGCACTTTGTAATTAAGATTACACAAACTATGTGCAGCGCCTCCATATTTCTCACTCATATGACAATGATCCCTAACTTTTGAATCATCTAAAATAACTTTAGAACATATGTGACATATATTGGTCGAATAGTAATCTAAAATTTCTTCTTCTGTTAGGGGTAGCATGGGTTTTACTATAGATAAATAATTATTACTTAAATATTTTACGTCTTTAATTAAACTCTCTATAAACAGGGTAGGTGAATCTAAACCTTTTAAGCTACATAGCTTATTTAAATTGTCGTTGAAACTACATTTAATGAAATATGATATAGCATAGGGGACATGTCTATCAACTAATGTTGTTAAAGAAATATCACCACACGGAATGCAAGTTTGAATATTTTCAAATATGCATTCCGAATCTGCGTATATTACGAACGGTACATCTATACTATTATTATATTTACTAAACTCTATTGTAAACTTATCTGCTTCTGGTGTATATGCAATTTGTTTTTTACAATGTTGCCTATGAATTTCTAATTGTTGTTCATTGTGAAAATTCTGTAGGCAGTCATCACATAGGATAATGCTTCCATGATGAGCTGTCTGTTGGGCTCTAATGAATCTGAAAAAATTACAAAATGGATGTATGAATAAATAAAAAATAGTATAATAAAGAAAACTAAAAAGAAATTTATAATTTTATTCGTAATCATAACACTTACCTTGATATATTTTTTATATAAACATAGTGTGAAACTATGTTTCCCTCAACTTTTTTCTGCATAAATAAAAGTTGGATATGTTTGGATTTTTTTCCTTGTGTTTTATAATAGGGTCCCACAATCAAGTCTTTTTCCATGTCATATCCAAAGACATTTACACTAATATTCGGATTATTAGTTTCAAAAATTTCTATATCTTTTATTTTTAGTGGGAAGCATAAGCCACTAAAATTTAAGCCAAAGCCGTTAAAGAAAATTAGTTGTTCATCAATGTTGACGCCATAACTGCTTGTTCTTTGAGAATTTCTATGGGTTGCTAAGGCTGATAGTATTGCCCATTTGAAGCAAAATTCATCATTGTTTTGTACATTTATGCATGCTTTTTTTAACTTTATTTTATTTGGGAGAGGAATGAAACTGGAACCTTTTAGTGGTTGGTATATATTTAGGTTTATATGAAGTTTTAAAAGTTGAACTAGAGTCCAACCACTATCCCGCTCTTGAAAGTCTTTTATTTTTGTTAATATTCTTTGAATATTATAACCATATTCATCGGCAAACTCTTATATATGGAAAATTTCCTTCATTTTCGTTTGAAAATGTTTCACCTCTATTGGGGTATTTTCTAAGTCATTTACATTGGGGCGAGCATATAATCCATATATCTCCATATTAAATTTAAGAGCATCATTAGCCTTTAAGAAATTGTCAACTTCTCTCTTTAACGGTTCCTCAGCTTCCTTCATAAGCATCTCCGGTAAAAGACATTCTTCATTAATGTTTTCATATTCTAGTGTTATAAGCCTCTTTTTCAAAGCACTTTTTACTAGCTTTACAACACTTTTTTTGAGTTCGAAGCATGAGATCTTTCACGCTCCCTGAAAGCTCTTTGACATTCTGAGCATTCTAGCTTGGTTGCTATTCTTTCCATAATATCACAATTTTTTTTTTCGAAATTCACTAAAGATGTTTAAAAAATTAATTTTTTTGTATAGTAAAATTATTTAACAGTCTATATCACAATGTCGATCGAATTCTTGTGTATTCGTAGTGATAAAAATTAAAAAATCATTTTTACTAACCTGTTATGAATTCGAATTATAAAACACAAATTAAAAGTTTTTTCATATTTGTTTTTTAATATTGTTGACCTTTCTTTGTTTTTATTTTGTAATTTTCTCTTTATTGGGGTTTTAAGGTCATGATATGTAAAAATAAAAGATTTTTTATTTTTAAATTTCATCCTACGTTTCGTTGGAATTTCCCAACTTCCTCAGGGATGTTTTTTATTCAATCTGGTAACGTTTTAATAAATATATAAAAATACAATAGGTATAAGTTTGTGTAAATAAGTAAGCAACTAACAAAAATATAAAAGCTTTATACTAACAAACAAAAATTTACTTACATTTAATCTTCATTTTAATTTATAATTAAATTTACTTTGTTTTCACACTATAAAATAAATTACAAAAAACAAAGTGAAATTAAAAATTATTTTAAAACCGAATTTTCTTACAATTATTATCACAGAAAACTAAAGTAAAATTATCGAATAATTTGCGTTTGTATTGTCTTTGTCCTCTTTTTTGTTTATTGCATTGTTCCCTTTTTGTTGTATTCTGAGGCTCTCCAGTGTATATCGTTTGTTCTCTCGTCTCTCTTTATCCAATATTTTAATGTTTGTCAAGTCAGCTGTGTGATTATTTTCAGTGCAGTGTTGTGATAAAGCGGTTGCATGTTTTTGTTTTTTTATGTCTGCTTCATGTTTGCTCGTTCTTGTGTTTAAGCTTCCTTTTGTTGTGCCGATATAAAATTTACCACAGCTTTCAGTTGCATTTCCCAAGCATTGTATTTGGTACACAACATTGTTTTGCTCTTTTTTGTCTACTTTCGTTTTAATTTTCGTAAATAGATCGCTTAATGTTTTGTTTGATCTATATGCTAATGTCACTTCGTCATCTTTTATTAGTGTTCTTATTTGTTTGTTTTCTGTTAGTTTTGGTATAAATGAAAGGCTGTAAAATTTGCTGTTGCCAGATGAGTTTTCGTTATTTTTATTTTTGTCCCCGTATTTGGCTTTTTTAATCAAGTTGTTAATTAAATATTCTGGATAGCTGTTGTTTAGAAGTATTTCCCTTATCTTTTTAATGTTTTTTTTGTGTGGAATTGCTTATCGCTAATTTTTAAAACTTTTTCTATTAAAAAAACTGTGTTTGTTTTTTGTTTCATCGGTTGTGTTGAGTGGAAATTTATAAGCCGTCCCGATGAAATCGACTTTGTATACCAATCCGTAATGAGTTTATTATTTTCTCTGTAAATTTTTATATCTAAATATGGGATGTGATTTCCTTCTTCTTTTTCTATTGTGAACTTTAGTTTATTATGATAGTTATTGAAAGTTTTTAGTATAATTTCTTCGTCGTCCTTTTTTATTATGGCGAATAAATCGTCTACATATTTTGTTATGTACTTTATTTGTATGTTATTTTCTTCCAACTCTTCCATTACTACCTCAAGTAATTTATCTAAAACAATATCTGCTATAGTTGGGGAAAGTGGGTTTCCCATAGGCATACCATATGTTTGGTTGTACAATTGTTAATTATAAATAAAATAGTCATTTTTAAGAATTGGGATTTTAGAATTTTCGTATGTGTTTGTAGGATGTTCCATTTTTTCATTATATTGTTTATGGCCAAATGAATCGGGATGTTTGTAAACAGTGACACAACATCTAGAGAGATCAAAATTTCATCATCGTCTACATAGATATCCTTCAAATTGTTTTTGAGTTCTAGCGAATTACTAATATTATATTTTTCTTGTATTAGATTTTTCAAAATGTTGCCAATGTGTTTGGAGAGGTTATAGCATGGTACTTCTACTGATGAAGAAATCGGTCGTAGTGGCATGTCAGTTTTGTGGATTTTCGGTAATCCGTATAATCTAGGTGCCGTGGCACTGTTTGTGGTCAATTTTACCTTTTCATATTTTGTAATAAAGTTTTGTTTGTAAAGATCCATTATTATTTTGTTGTTCGTTCTTAATAGTTTTGGTGTGGGATCAATTCTCATTGTTTATGAGCGGCCACTATTGAAGCAGTAGCTAAATCGCTACAGGTGACCACACTCTTTTTTTTACTTTTTCTTTTCCCTTTTTCTCGTCTGCAAAGCGCGAGTACCAAGTCATTTAAATTCATTTCAAGTCATTATTAGTTTTGTGACTTTCAAGGTGTAAGCAAGTAGTGGAAAAAGGTGCAAGTGCCAAATATTAAAAATTACTATTATAAAATTATTATTATAAAATTGTTATTATAATATTAAAATTATATTGAACACACAAAATACATATATATAACTAATATTAACAATTACAGTGAACATATATAAATAATATTCAAGTGCCAATAACAAAAAATTATTATTATAACACTATATTATATTATAGTGAACAAATATATGTATATACATAAATATATTTAATAAAAGAAAAAAAACAAATACACCCAACACAAAAGAAAATTGGTTTTTCTTGGTTTTTTTAACCACAAACAATTTGTGATTATACCAGTTGGTCATATTGACAAACATAACAATATAAAAAAGAGGTTTAATTTGTAAATGTTCTAATATCCACGAACAACCAAGAGTTTTTGAATACTGATCAATTTGTGCGCGCGACAGCAACCCGCCCAACTTTTCACCCCAACATTTTTGGTCCTTCGAGCCGGATCCATATCCCTGTTGGATCCACCCCCAAGAAGCTACATTTTCGGTCAATCAAACCACACGTAAGTCAAAGATTCCTTATTTTTTATATACCCCGTAACCTCATTGGCATTTGTGCACGTACGTATGTATGTATGTTAACATAAAAATTACGTACATACATATTCCCTCTTACATACATACTTACATACATACATTTCGCGACATACCAACGATTCAGTGCCGTTATAGCGGTTTATTATTGTTGTTGTCGTCAACAAAAGTTTGCAAAAATTCACTATTAAGAAACGAATTCCACAAGTAATCATATCAAAGACATCTTGATTGACCTTGTGTTCGCCCTTTAACTTACTTAATTCCATCTTATTGCATTCCACAACGACTCGCTCTTATGTTGTACTCTCTTCAGGTTGATCATACTGAGAGAGTTCCAACTTAAACCTTTGAGAGTGAAAATCGGCCAAGGAATTTATACACAAATAAGGGTTGGCATCAAACTTACTCGCCATCGAACTTTTGCTTGTGTACAACAAAGTATATACATAGTTGAAGAAAGCAAAAGTAGGTCAGCTAATACCTAAAGAAAACAAAGTATATAACAAATGTATGTATGTAGGTCAGAAATGTTCACAGCTGAAAAATAAAAATACGTGGGTCGTGTGACAAATCGCTTCTACGAGGCATACCCGGAAATTTTATAAGATTTTCTTCTCATGAAAAATTATAAAACCCCGTATACTTATGCGTATATGTATAAAAATAATTTATCAAATAAAAAAAATCTACGAGGCACGTCCACAGTGTTTATAAAATTTATAGAAAAATTTTTACTACAAAGATATTTTTTGCTCGTCTCTTCGAGACAGTATACCCCTTGCAATATTTTTTAACGCCGCTTCTCCGAGGCGCACCCCAAAAGTTCTTTAAAAATTTTTTTACTTCTCTTCGAGAATAAAACAACCCCCTTTTTCAACTTTTGGACACTCGTAGCTTATACGAGGCACCTCCCAAAAGTTCTTTAAAAATTTTTTTACTTCTCTTCGAGAATAAAACAACCCCCTTTTTCAACTTTTGGACACTCGTAGCTTATACGAGGCAGCTCCCAAAAGTTCTTTAAAAATTTTTTTACTTCTCTTCGAGAATAAAACAACCCCCTTTTTCAACTTTTGGACACTCGTAGCTTATACGAGGCACCTCCCAAAAGTTCTTTAAAATTTTTTTTTTACTTCTCTTCGAGAATAAAACAACCCCCTTTTTCAACTTTTGGACACTCGTAGCTTATACGAGGCACCTCCCAAAAGTTCTTTAAAAATTTTTTTACTTCTCTTCGAGAATAAAACAACCCCCTTTTTCAACTTTTGGACACTCGTAGCTTATACGAGGCACCTCCCAAAAGTTCTTTAAAATTTTTTTTACTTCTCTTCGAGAATAAAACAACCCCCTTCTTCAACTTTTGGACACTCGTAGCTTATACGAGGCACCTCCCAAAAGTTCTTTAAAAATTTTTACTTCTCTTCGAGAATAAAACAACCCCCTTTTTCAACTTTTGGACACTCGTAGCTTATACGAGGCACCTCCCAAAAGTTCTTTAAAAATTTTTTACTCCTCTTCGAGAATAAAACAACCCCCTTTTTCAACTTTTGGACACTCGTAGCTTATACGAGGCACCTCCCAAAAGTTCTTTAAAAATTTTTTTACTTCTCTTCGAGAATAAAACGACCCCCTTTTCAACTTTGGGCACTCGTAGCTTATACGAGGCACCTCCCAAAAGTTCTTTAAATTTTTTTTTACTTCTATTCGAAAATAAAGAACCCCATCTCAACCTTTGGGCACTTGCCGCTTATACGAGGCGCACCCCAAAAGTTCCTTAAAATTTATTTTACGTCATTGCAAGAAAAAAAAAACCCCCTTCCCTTTGCATATCGCCACTCTTACGTCGATCATTTGGAAAGTCGTGAACACCTACTTTAAAGGTCATCATGTCGTTGCTCACAGCCTTAGTCCGTGCGTCCGACCGCATAGTCGATTTCCGAATGTACATGACTCAGCGCGATAAGGCAGAAGATTCCGTGCATACTATGGAGGTCTATAAAAGTGAAGTTACCCGTCTTTGGTCTGGCTTTCGATCATGCTATGATAATGCGCTTGATAAATACGAGGATATCAAGAAGGAGATCGACATGGAAACCCTTAAGGCGCGTTTCGCTTCCACTTTCAAGGCCCACGTTGAAATCTTGGCAAAGGTAAATGAAGTCATTGATAGTTTACGGCATCAACATAAGCCAGTCGTTTCCCATTCTGATACCCACTCTGATAACACCAGTCATATTTCTTTACCCCCGTGCGACACAGAGATTTTCCATGGAGATTACAAATCATGGCCCACGTTCCGCGACATGTTCATGGCCCTGTATGGAACTAACAAACGTCTCTCCCCCGTCGAGAAGATGTGTCACCTGCTGAAGAAGACCCAGGGAGAAGCTCGCGAACTTCTAAAAACCTGCCCCATTACTAATGACGGTTTCGAAATGGCTTGGAAAAATCTTGTGCATCGCTATGAAAACAAAAGAGTACTGGTCAATGCGCAACTAAAAAGCCTTTTCAACATATCCCCCCTCACAAAAGAGACCGGTCCCAATATAAGACGTCTACAGCGTACAATTAATGATTGCGTCACGAATTTAACCCTGCTGCGAATCGACACTAGCAATTGGGATATAATTTTCGTCTACATATGTTCAACTTGTTTGCCCGACGTAACCCTTAATCTATGGGAACAATCTCTGCCGCAAAGCACAGAGTTGCCCACATGGAAGCAGATGGATGCTTTTTTGACGACCCGGTTTCAAACCCTGGAATCTGTTGCAGATATTCGAACAACATTTTCAACCCCATCCTCCTCACACCCTAACAGGTTGCACACCCCCAAGAAAGTCGAACAGAAGAAACTCAATAGCTATAGTACTAATATAGCTAATCGAGAGCCAGGAAAATGCGTTATATGCCCTAACTATCACCCCGTTCGATTTTGCCCATCGTTTCTGAATATGTCAGTTAACGAACGATTCAATGCCGTCAAACAACGCAAATTATGTATTAATTGCCTCGGAACTTCCCATGATTTCAATAATTGTAAAAGTCGCTTTCTTTGCAATGCGTGCAACAAAAAGCATCATTTTCTCCTACACCGCGCAGAAACCAAACCAACCCCCAATCATTACATGAACCCCACCCATAAATCTGCCGCGGCTACGTTTGCAGTTCACAAACCCCAAATTCACACAGATAACAGGCCTCAGGTAGTTGATTCCACTCCATCCACTTCTCGTCAAGCCACAGAGCGATCTTTACAATCGTTCTCAACTCAATTACCATCGACACCACACTCTATTGTTCTCGGCACCGCCCTGGTTGATGTGTATAACGGCGACAGTAAGTTCACTGTCCGCGCCCTTATTGATTCTGCGTCCGAAGCAACTTTTATCTCCAAGAGACTGCACACCAAGCTGGGTCTTAAAACAAGCGCTACCCAAGCTGAAATTCACGGAATAAATGAGTCATTAACTGCCACATCAACTCAAATATGCTCCCTAAAAATCGGATCCCCCATAGACAATACGTTCGAGATTTACGCCCACGCTTTGGTCATAAAAAGACTGACGGGTCAACTCCCATATTACCCAATGTCCCGCGTAACAGATAGCAATTTTGCCCATCTTCAGTTAGCCGATCCGTACCGTCAAGCCGGTTCTGAAATCGACTTGCTTCTTGGAGGCGACGTGTACCCGAAAGTGATTCAGAACGGCCTACATTGGGACCCATCTCAGACTTTAGTTGCGCAAAACACGGTGTTCGGATGGATTGTGACAGGTACGATTACGACCAACCCCTACCAAAAATCCGTAGCTTCCTTTTTTAACGAAATAACTCTCTGTAACCAACTTCAACGATTTTGGGAGCTTGAAGATATCCCGCATAAGCCACGGTCGTCCCCGGAGGACTTGTATTGCGAACACCTGTATCAGACGACAACAACTCGTAACAGCGAAGGTCGATTTATTGTTTCACTCCCCTTTAAAAAAGAATTTCCCGAAACTCTGAATGTAGGAATATCCCGTCATATTGCTTTATCCCAATACTTCCGAAATGAAGAAAAACTAAAGAAAAATCCCCAAATTAAAACTGAATATGATCGCGTGATTAACGAATATTCGACCTTAGGGCAAATGACCAGAGTAAACCCTGTGCTAAATGACACTAGAGGTTATTATCTCCCTCACCATGCTGTCTTTAAACCAGACAGTACTACCACTAAATTACGAGTTGTGTTTAACGCCTTGAACCCCTCGAGCAATGGTGTGAGCCTCAACGACCTCCTCCATCCTGGCCCTATTCTACAAGCGGACTTACCTACCCTAATTTTGCGATGGAGATTTTTTAGGTACGTTTACAATGCTGATATTGAGAAGATGTATCGACAGATTCTCATAAACCCTTCACAAACATGCTACCAGCGCATAGTTTTTCGTAACTCCCCTCACGAGCAACCCCATGACTATGAGCTAAACACAGTCACCTTCGGCGTGAACTGTGCCCCCTATTTGGCCATCAGAACCTTATTGCAACTTTCTAAGGATTGTGAATTGCAGTACCCCCGAGCTTCTGAAATTCTAAAAAATTACATGTATGTCGATGACGTACTAGCAGGAGCTCACACCTTATCCTCAGCCCTCGAGTCACGCAACGAACTTTTAGCAGTTCTGGAATCAGCTGGATTCTCACTCCGTAAATGGACAGCGAATAACGATTACTTGCTGAAAGATCTTCCCCCAAATCACGTACTAGATGAGGAGTTTCTTAAACTGTCAAATTCTAGCATTACTAAAACTCTCGGCTTAAGATGGAATGCTGGAAATGACCACTTCTATTTTAAATTGAAAACGCAGCCCGAGCGTAATATGATCACGAAAAGAGCGGTACTCTCTGAAATCGCAAAGTTATTCGATCCCGCCGGTTGGCTATCCCCCAAGATCATTGTCGCCAAGATCATTATGCAGCAAATCTGGAAAGACGGTACTGACTGGGATGAAGATCTACACCCATCAACCCTGCATCAATGGAACGCGTTCTTAGACGACTATGCACATATCGAACAAATTAAGATTCCGCGCTACGTAGACTTCAATCCATCGTACACTATTGAATTGCACGGATTCTGCGATGCCTCAGAAAAAGCATATGCAGCTACGTTTTATATCCGCGCGGAAAGCGACGGGTTCGTTTCCACTCATCTGCTAATGGCAAAGACAAAAGTTGCCCCAGTGAAATTTGTCTCTTTACCACGTAAGGAACTTTGCGGAGCAGAATTAATGGCGAATATGATCGACTCTATTCAACCTCGACTCAATCTCACAAATTATAAGCTGTTTCTGTGGACCGACTCCACCATCGTCTTAGCATGGTTGCACAAACCCGCGCATAAATGGAAAACCTTCGTGGAAAACAGAGTTTCCTCCATTATTGAAAAGGTAGGAAATGACTCATGGGCTCATGTGGAATCCAAAAGTAATCCCGCTGACTTGGCCTCCCGTGGTATCACGGTATCCGAACTAGTCTCAAACGACTTATGGTGGCACGGACCGTCATGGCTACGACGCCCGCATTCGGAATGGCCGCTGCGAAACCCCCCCTACTCGACTGAAGAAGAAGCTAGACCCATCCAAGTACACTCGACATCAATTTCAAATCATGACATTCTGAATGATTTTTCTGAGCTCCCTAAGGCTTTGCGCATTATTTGTCGCGTATTCCGTTTTTACTCCCGAATAAATTCCAAACTTAATCACAACTCTGTCATGAATGGCGAATTGTCTTCAAGTGAATTGAAACATGCTAGAAATCGTTTAGTGATCGCTTGTCAAAAATTCTATTTTACTACGGAATATGACAACTTAAGCGCTGGTCACACACTATCACGGAAAAGTAACCTTTTAACGCTTAATCCATTCCTAGGCACTGACGGAATGATGCGAATTAACGGCAGGTTAGCAAACGCGCCGACACTTAGTTATGATGAACGCTATCCCGTCTTGCTCCCTTACCACGCTCGTTTCACCCGACTATATCTCAACTACCTCCATAAATACTCCCTCCATGGTCAAAATGCACTTCTATACCGCTTAATGAGAACTCGTTTTTATGTCCCCAAATTAAAAACATTAATAAAAACGATTATTTCCCAGTGCATCGTGTGTGTGAAACTGAAAAGCCAACGAGGTCAGCAAATAATGGCAGCACTACCCCCTGAGCGTACCACCCTGTCACGCCCCTTTTATGATACTGGCATAGACTTCGCTGGGCCATTTTATATCAAATCGTACGTTGGACGCGGCTGTAAGGTAACTAAAGGTTATGTACTCGTGTTCATATGTTTTGCAACGAAAGCGATTCATCTTGAAGCAACTGGCGAAATCTCAACCCAAGCATTCTTAGCCGCTTTCGCACGATTTTTCTCCAGGCGTGGAACACCCCACTCCTTGTACTCTGACAACGGAACGGCTTTTGTGGGCGCCTCTAATATACTGAACTGCGACAAGCAACAATTTCTATCCCATATACGTAAAAACTTATTGTCCCAAGACAGTTTTTCTCCCCTCGAATGGAACTTTATCCCACCAGGTGCTCCACATATGGGTGGTCTCTGGGAGGCAGGAGTAAAAAGTTTCAAGTCCCATTTTAAGAAGATGTGCTATAGTCAAAGTTTCACATATGAGGAGTTCAGTACTATGCTAGCTCGTATTGAAGCCTGTTTGAATTCCAGACCCCTCAGCCCAATAAACGATGATCCTTCGAATTTATGCGCTTTGACTCCCGGTCATTTCCTCATCGGTGCGCCATTACTATCGCCTCCTGAACCAGACTTGTCTAGCCATTCCCTAAGCTACGTCAATCGATGGCAAAAGCTAAAAATCCTCCATCAACAACTAGCCCGAAGGTGGAAAGAAGAATATTTAATAGAACTCCACAAACGAATAAAGTGGAAATACCCCGAACGCGATTATGCTGTAGGCGATCTCGTTGTAATCAGACAAGATAATTTAGCCCCCAACCAATGGCGGTTAGGTCGTATAGAGAAAACTCACCCTGGCCCTGATAAACGGGTCAGAGTGGTTGACTTACGCACTGCCAATGGCGTCGTTACGAGACCCATCACTAAATTAGTCTTGCTACCCAACTCAGGTCAACCATGACTATATGTTTTCCTTGTTTTTCTCTCTCTTTTAGCCGTCATGTCTAGTCATCACCGCAGAAGCGCATCACCCATCGAACAGCAAAAACCTCCTAAATCAACCAATAAGCGGCCTAGATATGACTGCTGCATTTGCAAACAGAACCATCCGTTGCGGAAATGCGTCACGTTCAAAAGGATGAACGTATCCGATCGGACAAAGACGGTAAAACGTTTCATGTACTGTGAAAACTGTCTTGCCCACTCTCACCGACTCTCGAAATGTGTCACCAAAGAACGCTGTCGAATATGTAGTGGTAAACATCACACTCTTTTACATCGCCACGCACGCCTTCACACACCCCCCCGAAACACCACATCTGAACGTAATACTACAACTGTCATACCGACCGTTATCATAAGAATGCAGCTGGATGGCAGCTGGGGTTCGCGGACTTCTCAACCCTTGCGTCGAGTTCAGTTCCATAGCAGCCTTCCTCATTGAACGGTACAATCTCCCAATAGAGTCACGCCTTGGTAAAAAATGGTGCCGTATATCCTTCCAATCCCGCTTCAATGAGGGCCCAACCTTTACACTCACCGCCCAGGTGACAAAGGACCTCCCAGCGCTCCAAACAAAGAAACGGCTGGACCACAGGGTAACGGACGGTTACCAAAACTTGCGATTGGCCGATCCTGATTTTTTCACCAGCGGTTCGATCAACATCGTCCTTGGAGCTGATATCTACCCCCAGCTAATCAAAAGCGGCATTCAACCCCAATCTCTTGTTACACCTATGGCACAAAATACCCTGTTAGGATGGGTCATAATAGGAAAATTCGGATTCTGAAACCAAGACTTAAAGTTTTTTTTGTCAACAATGAATTTACTTACAATCAATTTATATTTCTCATACGTAAATACCTTATTCACTTGTATACTTACCTCTATATACCTTAAAATTATACTTGCTTGAATTTAAATTATACAACTATTCCCTTGTTTACTTACCTCTATATACCTTAGAATTATACTTGCTTGAAGTTAAACTATAAAACTATTCCCTTGTTTACTTACCTCTATATACCTAGAATTATACTTAATTGAATTTGAATTATAAAATTACTCCCTCTTACACTTTCTCTTATATATATATATATATTAACTTTTATAATTACTTTACGCATTCTTGAACTATACCTTCTTATACTTTATATTTACTTTACATCACTTCCACTTTTAAACCCACTATGTTGCTACCACTTCTTGCTCCTACCCCCTTTTCTAAAATTGCTCTATAGCAAGGGGGGCAGGATGTTTATGAGCGGCCACTATTGAAGCAGTAGCTAAATCGCTACAGGTGACCACACTCTTTTTTTTACTTTTTCTTTTCCCTTTTTCTCGTCTGCAAAGCGCGAGTACCAAGTCATTTAAATACATTTCAAGTCATTATTAGTTTTGTGACTTTCAAGGTGTAAGCAAGTAGTGGAAAAAGGTGCAAGTGCCAAATATTAAAAATTACTATTATAAAATTATTATTATAAAATTGTTATTATAATATTAAAATTATATTGAACACACAAAATACATATATATAACTAATATTAACAATTACAGTGAACATATATAAATAATATTCAAGTGCCAATAACAAAAAATTATTATTATAACACTATATTATATTATAGTGAACAAATATATGTATATACATAAATATATTTAATAAAAGAAAAAAAACAAATACACCCAACACAAAAGAAAATTGGTTTTTCTTGGTTTTTTTAACCACAAACAATTTGTGATTATACCAGTTGGTCATATTGACAAACATAACAATATAAAAAAGAGGTTTAATTTGTAAATGTTCTAATATCCACGAACAACCAAGAGTTTTTGAATACTGATCAATTTGTGCGCGCGACAGCAACCCGCCCAACTTTTCACCCCAACACTCATTGTTTTGTAGGTCATCCTGTCTTCTAGTAATTTCAGCATTCCCCTCTTGTATGCTTCTTTATGCATAACGGTTTTATTACCTTTGTCCGATTTTGTTATCATTATATCCCTCTGTTTTTTAAGAAAATCTCTTGTTTTTTCAAAAATTCCCAGTATAAACTTTTCTTTTAGATTGTTTCTAGCAGTTCGCCTGTAGGTCAGAATTCTGTTAGTTATTTTTGATCTGGCTATTTCCTTTTCTTTGTCATCTTTTAATGTTTGGACCCATTGTTCTATATCTGCAATTAAGTCTATCGTTGAAAAATTACTTCTACTTACAGGCAGGGTAAATTTTCCGCCCAGAGAGAGTAGCCACTTAATGTCCGAGTCGAATTTTACCTCAGTTTTGTTTACCAGCCAATCAGGATTGTATCTTAGGTAGGGTTGCCAGAAGGGCCTGATTTGGCCTGATTGTCAAGTTTTTTAATGCGCGTCAAGTGTCAAGTGAAAAAGTGATTTGTCAAGCTTTTTTGTAAGTTATTTTTTTTCTCAAATTTATTCTAGCTATGTAATAATACTTAAAAAAAGCATGTTATATTTATAAAAAACAAATCTAAAGCCCATATTTTTACTATCAATAGAACTAAGGACTAATATGATACATATTTTTTTCTGCAATTATAGTTTAAAAAATAACTATAACTTTCTGTACAATTATTATAAAAATGCCAACACTGATATTTACCCTATTACTCAACACTAGTAAATTGACAACATTGAACCAGAGAAGCAAGTCGTGGACTTTTCGTCGGCGGCGGCGGCGATTCGGCTTGAGCCGGGGTTTTACCGGCGCGCCATCCTTCTATCAGCTTAGCCGACTTGATATACCAATGGTGAAATAATACAGGCGGTTTTTCATTGTTTTTTTTAATAAAACTTATGTGTTTGAAGAATTGTCAAGTTATTTATGGAAATTATTATTTATTTATTATAGACTAGCTAAAAACTCTCAGCAAAATTGTTTTTACGAGTAAAAGTTGAAATTCAATTCGTATTTTCCCAATAATAATTATCCAGAAGTTCTTCTTTAAAAACTAAAAATCTCTTTTATATATTTAGTATGAGTGTTTTTATTTGTCAAGTTTTTTTTTCAAAATCAAGTTTTTTTTTGGTCAATGTCAAGCTTTTTGACAAATTAGATCTGGCAAGCCTAATCTTAGGTTATATTTCCCTAGCTGTTGTGTTTTTAATCTGTCTATTTTTGATACATGTGTTTCCCTATAACATGAAGTAATTTTCTTGTATCTTCCCCTTTGCCTTTGTCGAGTTTTTTCTTTTTAAAAAGTCTTACTAAAACACAAATTTAAAATCTTACTAAAATACAAATATATATTTTTTTTCTTCGGAAACAATCTTAGTACATTGAATAATAAAAAAACACAAATTTAAAGTTTTATAAATCTTTTTACGTCGAATAATTTCACAGAAATCTTACTATGTTGAATAATTTCAAAGAACTAGAATTTTGTTCGAAAAAATAGCTGATTTTATACTTTTCTAGAGGCACTACTACATACACATATACTGTTAATCACCCTTGTTTGAAAATTTTCCATACAATTTTTTCTTAAGTAACAAAAGCATTATAACACATTTTATGGGCTCATAGAATATTGCATTTAAACATTGAAGTAGAAAAAAAATGTGTGTCCTTCAATTAAAATAGTTAATGCACCCACACACTACGACAAAAATAAGTGAAGGCAAGCATACGCATGTCTTTCGTTCTTAAGAAATTTTCCTGAAACGGATTTTAAAATTTTATTGCCTTTCCATACCCTTTTTTTTGCTTAAGTAACAAACATACCATACCAGATTTATGGCCTCATAAATTCTTGCATTTTAAAACATTGAAGTAGAAAAAAAATGTGTGTCCTTCAATAAAAATAGTTAATGCACCCACACACTACGACAAAAAAGTGAAAGCAAGCATACGCATGTCTTTCGTTCTTAAGAAATTTTCCTGAAACGGATTTTAAAATTTTATTGCCTTTCCATATCCTTTTTTTGCTTAAGTAACAAACATACCATACCAGATTTATGGCCTCATAAATTCTTGCATTTTAAAACATTGAAGTAGAAAAAAAATGTGTGTCCTTCAATAAAAATAGTTAATGCACCCACACACTACGACAAAAAAAGTGAAAGCAAGCATACGCATGTCTTTCGTTCTTAAGAAATTTTCCTGAAACGGATTTTAAAATTTTATTGCCTTTCCATACCCTTTTTTTTGCTTAAGTAACAAACATACCATACCAGATTTATGGCCTCATAAATTCTTGCATTTTAAAACATTGAAGTAGAAAAAAAATGAGTGTCCTTCAATAAAAATAGTTAATGCACCCACACACTACGACAAAAAATAAGTGAAAGAAAGCATACGCATGTCTTTCGTTCTTAAGAGTTTTTCCATACAAACAAATGTTAAAATTTTACTACCTTTTCATAGAAAGATTAAAAACAACAAATGAAATAAAATAGGAAATAATGAAATAATAATGACCTTATTTCTTGCTCACGCATGTTTAACTTTTCAATTAATTTTGAATTGTTCTATACTTTTTCTTAAAATGTAAGCCTACGCATGTCTTAAAATGAAAAATAAATATATAAAGCGAATAAAATGCAAGTCTACGCATGTGCAAAAATAAATACATAATCGAAATTCATTTCACATTACCACATATGTTCATTTATTGTTTTATAATATACAGATTTACAACATTACAAAACTTGTTATGTTTATTAAAAAAATTACCTGTAGTTTAGTTCGAATATTGCAGAACCATTTGGCGATTGTCGTCCTTTGTAAATAATTGTCCAACTTATTTCATTCATATTGGCTAAGTAAGGATCCTCTCTGTTTAAATATTTAACCATTCTTTGAGGTAGATAAAACCATTTATTGTTCTCCAAATATGCTATGACTTTGGATCCATATTGTGTAACCTTCCACTCAAAATTTAAAATTTTGAATGGCTCATTTAAGGGAATATCATCAATTTTCGTGTACTCTGCTTTTTTCCTTGGGCTATGTTAATTAACTGTTGATAGATCTAAAAGCAATCAAATAAAAAACAATCATATAATATGTATAAATATTTGTGTATTTTTTCTACAGCATCAATATAATAAATAAAATTTTTTTTTAAATATTTTATTAAACTGTATATTTACCATTTTGTTTAAAGCGAAAAGCTGCTTTAACTTTTGTTTAATGTGATTTCAAGTAACTGTGAAGAACAATAACAAACAAAAAAATCTGAACGTTCTTTTATATCAATTTGTGCTGGATAGTAAAACTCTTATTTTAGGTTTTAATAAAAACTACTCAAATGAGAATCTCATTGACATGGTGCGAAAAAATATCTCAGTTGAATTTCTCTTTATTGTACAAGCATACACATGGAAAAATATATGAATGCATGTGTAACAGAATGATCATATTTTTCTTATTATATTACTCAGTATCTCTATACGTATATTTTCCCGCATACGTGAATTTTTCCCATAAGGAGGTCAAATCTAGTGGGATTCTAATTGGTGTGCCAAAATGCCCATACGTGTATTTTTTCCATAAGTAGGCCAAATCTAATTGGATTTGTGCCAGAATTCCCACAAATATACTACTCATATAAATCTGGATACGGTCTTTATTACAACCTAGCTCCAAAAAACTATTAAACCCAATCGACCACTAACGGAATTGGATATAAATAAATATGGTACATAACTCAAATATTTCAGAGGAGTATTTATGCGTGATCGTTTACCTAAAAAACCATTCGCGGAAGAATGTGTTATTGTTAATCTTGAAGAATTTAATGGTCCTGGAACTCATTGGATAGCATATTATAAAAAGCATAATAACAAGGAATATTTTGATAGTTTTGGAAACTTGCAATCGCCACTTGAGATTATCAATTACTTAAAGCCACCCATTCAATACAATTATAAACAAAAACAAAAATTTAATACAACTAATTGTGGACATTTATGTTTAAAATTTTTATTTAATAAATATAATTTGAAATAAAAACAATATTCGTTTTCTGTTTTTTATATTTTTATTTAGAAATGTGGTCATCAGCATGTTTATTAATGTAAAGGTTTTTAGGTTGAGTATATAAATAGTCTTAAACTAAAAAAATTAAAAACAACTGATTATATGAATTATGCGTACGAATTAGAAATTTGAACTTATCAATTTTAAGTAAGAAAAATTTTTAATTTTTATTATGTCCGGTCTGTAAATATTGCATCAGAATTAGATATATGAATTTAAAAAAAATTTTTTGTGATAAGCATAAATTGTGTAAGAATTAGAAATGTTTTTTTTTGTGTTGGGTTATGAAAAAAATAGTTTTAAAGTAAAAATCATTTTTTACATCACAGCGTGCTTATCAGTACATTTATGCGTGCGAATTAGAAATTTGAACGTATTTTTGTACCACAACGCTTATCAATTTTAAGTAAAAACAATTTTTAAGTTTTATTATGTCCGGTCCGTAAATATTGCGTCAGAATTAGACATGTGTACTTTATCAAAATTTTGGTGGTAGAGTTTAATATTTTTGCGTGACTATATAAACCATCAATTTTTAATTATTAAAATCATTTTAAGTTAGTCAACCCAAGCCATGGAAGCGGTAATTATAATAGTAGACGATGAGGAAACACGCTCACCTCCTCCTCCGCCACATCTACCCGAAGACGAGCAGGACGATGAGGGAACCAATTCGCCTCCTCCTCCGCCACAAATATCACAAGTTGATGATGGTGTTGATGATGACGATGATGATATCGATGTAGAAGACATATATCAGAGACATCTAAATAAAATGAAAACCTTGAAGAAAATAAAAGAAGATGATGTAAAGAAATCGGCTAAGTACCAAAAAAGGGTAATGGAAACCACGAAAAAATTATTACATGCAAAAAATTATTTTTAAAACAAATAAAAAAAAGAGGAAAACAACGTCTTTAAAAAATTATATAAAAAAAAATTAAATGTTCTATTTGCTTCGATAAGCATACTGGAAGCAGTATGGTGTATACAAGTTGTATAAACACATTTTGTTTGCAGTGCTTCATACGATGTAGAAGTAGAGTTTGTGCCATGTGTAGAACACTGGTAAATCACGTTCAAACACCAATAGTTAATGGAACTAGGTTTGGGTTAAAACCATACTAAATCCGTTTTATTAATTAAATCAATATTTAAAAAAACGTTATTTTTATAATAAAACATTATTTATTTAAAAAAGTTTTTAACATTGTGTTTTTATTTAATATATTATTTTTTAGGTTTCAGTTATAAAATTTAATAAGTTTTTCTATAAACTTATATCTATTATAAAACAAGTAAGAGAGATATATTCGGCTGTGCCGAATATTATATACCCTTCACCATAGTATGAACAGACGAAAGAAGTCACAATCACCGTTCCACGGACGCACCCCCACGTGATGGAAACAAAAAATTAATCACGATCTAATCTCTATTTCATCGTATAGGCTGATTTCATAAACACAGTTTCCAAAGTAACACTGGTAGCATGAGTTTATAAGGTATTCTCGTGTTGCTTTGCAAACTGCGTTTATGAAGTCAGCCATAAATTATGAATTTCGTAACAAATTTGTTACACTTTCTTGCCTAGAGTGCATTATAAAAATATTAACATCCCCTTATTAGCACTTATACATTTTTTCACACATCCAAGAAGTGTTTCAACGTCTTTATCAATAAGCCAGTGGTCTTCGACTAAACAAAGAAAAGATTTGAAACGTAAGAACAGGTTTAATAATGAAGAAATTCTCCCAAAATAGATAAATAATATTGACACCTATTGCATAAATCTGCTAGTCTAATGATTAAAATGTTCCAATATTATCTTCATACTGAAAATAATTTAAAGCTATTAAAAATTCTTAAAAAAAAGATCGAACTTTTTCAAATAAAAAGTAAAAGTAATAAAAATAACTAAAATGTATCAAAAATTAAAAAAAAATAAATTTATAAATGGTTGGTCAGGATTTGAACCCGTACCTTCTTACCCGGTGGCACGGTTTCGAATCCTGAACACAACACAATGCTATTTTTTTGAGAATTTTCGATACATTTTAGTTGTTTTTATTACTTTTACTTTTTATTTGAAAAAGTTTGTTCAGCAATTTATTTAAAAAATTAGGCACAATCTCATTTATAATATTTATTTTTAATTTTTGCGTTTTTTCCAATTTTATGAACGATAAAAGGTTTATTTTCAAAAATATCCAATATGTTATCAGATAGGATTTTGTACAGTGATAAAATAATTATATAATGAATTTAGTAAGTTGTCGACGTTTTTATTTGATATAATATAATATTAATAACAAAAACAAAAATAACTTGACGGTGTAAGAAAAAATATTAAATTATAAAATATAACAACATATTATAATTCATTATTTTAATTTAATTTTTTCTTTGAAACTCGTTTGATGTACGTATATATGTAAACTAGTGGTATTCTGATAGTTGTCTTTTTAAAATTTTGTTAACTTTTCCATTTACTTATCTGTATTGCGGTTGGACCAGACGATAAAAGTTTTGGTTCAATATAACATGTATATTTCTGATATAGAAACACAATGGAATTTCAACCACAATTGATTTAAAAAATACGAATTCGGTAATTCGTATTCAGCCTGTTAAGAAAACAGATTGATATAATTAAAAACATTTTTTATTTAAATCTTCTTCTGCGTTTACTGTGTAAAGCTTAGTATAGACGATATGTTGAATCAGCAAATGTATGCTTACAGCCATATGCTTTAAATTAACAGCAAATGCCTCTAGCAGGATATTCAATATGTTAGGCGTCTACACGATATGCTGAAAGTAACAAATTTTCAAGGGTCAACATATGCCAGCAAATGATATGACAACATATGAGTTAGCATACAATTTGACTGTCTACACGATATGTTGAATTTCGTATGATGATATGTTTGTTGGGTCGCGTGAGCATATGTTTAAAAATGTCAAATAAGCTTTAAGCAGGGTACTCTGTTCATCATTTCGTGCGAACTGCTGTCAAAACTCCATAGAAAAAAAAATGCATGCGAAATAATTGCAAAATAAGATGGCCGAAGTTGTACTCTGTTCATCTTGTGAAAACATACGAAATGTTTCTGGCAGCATTATTTTTTCAACCACAAAATGTTTCTTGCAACATATTTTTCAACTGCGAAATAATGTAAGCACCACTTATTTCGTGCGGAATTGCAAACAACAGATGATCAGATATTTCTGGGCGTTGTGGTTTTAATTTTAAGTTTGCTGCCCAGAAATAATTAAAATAATGGAAAATAATGTAAATATAATATAAAAAGAAGGTGAGTGCTTTTTGCAGAACGTGTGTCTTCAAAGAGCTCCTCCGCAGCAGCTGCAATTAAGATTAATTGATACGTTGCAGCACAAGCTCTTAAAATTATTTTGTTCTCCATTTGTTTTCACACATGGTTTTTGTTTAAGCAGGGTACTCTGTTCATCATTTCGTGCGAACTGCTGTCAAAAGTCCATATAAAAAAAATTCATGCGAAATAATTGTAAAATAATATGGCCGAAGTTGTACTCTGTTCAACTTGTGAAAACATACGAAATGTTTCTGGCAGCATTATTTTTTCAATACAACATGTTTCTAGCAACATGTTTTCCAACTGCGAAATAATGTAAGCACCACTTATTTCGTGCGGAATTGCAAACAACAGATGATCAGATTTTACTTAGCATTGAATTTGTTGCTCAAAAATAACTAAAATAATGGAAAATAGTGTCAAAATAACATAAAATGAAGGTATGGGATTGAATGAGAACGTGTGTCTTCAAAGAGCTCCTCCGCAGCAGCTGCAATTTACATTAATTAATACGTTGCAGCACAAGCTCTTAAAATTATTTTGTTCTTCATTTGTTTTCACACATGGTTTTTGTTTACATAACAAAAACAATGTTGCTTACTTAAAGGCAATAAAAACGTTAAATTTCTTCTAAATCGTAGTGTTGTCACCACTGGCTAATTGTCAAACTTTTCAAACGAAATAATTAATGTTGCTCAACATTTTTCGCAAATTTGAACAGAGTACTTAGCTTAACACGTTGAAAATGTAAATGAGTTTTTTTTGTATTGTAATGCATGTAAAAAAGAAATTAATAAAACAACGTGGCAATATCATTTGCGAACAAATGCACATAAAATTAATAAGGTCGGGGCACATAGAATCCGTCGTACGTTATACTTTGCTTTTTTCAACGGATTCTATGTGCCTCGGCCTATAGTGCTGAGCTGATGAATAATGACAATATGAAACGGATAAGTTCATCTTTTAAAAATCGATTAGCATCATATTTATTTGAAAATAATAACAAAGCTAATATAATACCAGAGTTCTTTTTAAATGAAGTAAAAGTAAAAGTTTTGAAATTGATAATAGATTCATTACAAAATCATCTAAACATTAAATATAATTGCGAACTCTTTTGCAAGTATGTTTTAGTAAAAGAATAAGTTGATTCATGTACAGTGGATATTAAGCCCCAAAAAACTAAAATGAGCATTTTAAATTCAACGCAAAAAAGAGATGAATAATCTGAATATTAGCATAAATGTGTTTGGTTTGGAAGGGAAAACATAGTGGGTCATATTATTTCACCCAAGAAGAAAAAACAACTCACATAAACTTGCTCTTAC
Source organism: Gymnocheta viridis (assembly GCA_956483585.1). Lineage (NCBI taxonomy): Eukaryota > Metazoa > Arthropoda > Insecta > Diptera > Tachinidae > Gymnocheta > Gymnocheta viridis. Next base: position 56,861,841 of record OY101442.1, on the reverse strand, counting down.
TAGAAGAAGGAGAATGGTTTCACTACATGTGGATTAAAAATATGTCAAGGTAATATATATAAAGCGATATAAATTAAAAAATAATTCTAGTACTGATAAATAAAAATATATTTTTTTCCTTACAGATTAATAAAGACTCAAGTAACAAAACACCCACGAAAACTCTATGTATGTTACACCTGCTTAATCCACTTCCACAGCAAGGAAAAGTTAGAAAAACATAAAACAGAGTGCAATAAAATGGTGACGAAAATGCCTGGTTTAGATGAATGTAAGTTAAGTTTTAAAAATTTTAAGAAGCAAATGGATGTGCGTTTTGTAGTATATGCCGACTTTGAATGCGTTTTAGAGTCGATTAATATACAAAACTCTACAAACGTAAAATCTACGCAAAAGCATATTCCATTTGCTTATAGTTGTTATTTTAAGTGTTCATTTAACTCCAGATTTATTTAGAATTTATAGCTGTGATGATGCAGCAAAACATTTCTTTAAAAATTTAGTTGATGATGTCTTAGATATCAATAATAATTACTTAAGTGTAGTGAAGCCAATGAATTTCTAACCCCATTTCAACAGATAAAACAAAATACAGATTCAACTTGTCATATTTGTAAAAAAAATTATCAGTTGAAGATAGGGTAGCTGACCATTGTCATTTGACCGGTGAATATAGATGTCATGCTCATAACAAATGTAATTTAGAATATCGTATTATTCCAAGATATTTGGCACTATCGGATAATTTCAGTGGAACCCCATTCAGCTTTGGGGTAACAAATTTGGGAATTTTGTATCTCCTAGTGAAAAGTACCAGTTCCGTTTTGGCTGGATTCACATCCAGACCACATCCCCGGCACCATTTTACGAGGACATCCAGTGCGGATTCCATGAGTTCAGACAGTAGTCTGGGATCCTTACCCATAGCCATGACTGCGACGTCATCCGCATACGCAATCGTTCTGCAGCACGTCTTTTCCATGGCCCTGAGGAGGAAATTTATATTAAGGTTCCAAAGTAATGGCGAGAGTACACCTCCTTGCGGTGTGCCCCTGGTAGCCACTTTGGAAATGTTTGCGGCGCCCCAGTTAGATTCAATACGCCGAAAGTGCAAGATGCTACTAACAAATTGGATGATCTCTGGGTCGATCTCCAGTAGCCTCATCGCATTAATAACCGACTCTGGTTTAACATTGTTGAAAGCTCCCTCAATATCCAGGAAAGCAACTAATGCGAATTCCTTGTATTGTAGGGATCTCTCTATGTGACCCACCAATAAGTAAAGCGCAGTTTCGGTGGACTTCCCTTTCGTATAGGCATGTTGAGCCATTGACAAGGAATTATATCATAGCTTTGATCTGATATGAATGTCTATAATCCTCTCCAATGTTTTCAGCAGAAAGGAGGATAGACTAATTGGCCTGAAGTCTTAAGCCTTAGTGTGCGATGTTTTCCCCCCCTTGGGGATGAAGACAATCTTATATGTTGTCCATATAGATGGGACATGTGAGAGACTTTTGGCAGGCTCTGAAAATCACCAAGAGCCATGGCATCAGTGTCTCTAGGTTATTTTGCAGATCCGCTGGGATAATCCCATCCGGACCTGGGGATTTAAAGGGATGAAAGCTTTTAACAGCCCATTCCACACGATGACGAGTTATCGCGATAATAGAGTTATTCCGAGCGCCATTAAGAATTACCTCCCTCGGCACATCATCAGTGCAGCCTGGGAAGTGAGTATTCATCAGAACCTCAAGGGTCTCCTGACAATTTGTTGTCCAGGATCCATCTGACTTCTGTATATACGATGGAATAACTGGTCTTGAGGATAAGATCTTACGTAGCCGACTTGTCTCCGAGGAGTTTTCTACATCACTGCAGAATTCCCTCCATGACCGTCTTTTAGCCTTCCTTATAAGATTCTTGAATCCATTCACTGAGGATTTGTAACTGTTCCATACACCATTACGTTTCGCCTCGTTAAAGAGCTTCCTGCTTTCTTTGCGTTTTTCAGCAATTTCCACATTCCACCAAATGGGCTTAGCCTTGCCTTTCCTGTCGATTCTTTTACAGGATTTTTCTGTTGCCTCGGTTAAGACACTCGTTAGTGATTCCACTGCGGAGTCAAGCATGGACACATTGGCTATGCTATCTTGGCATGGCAGCAGCTTGTCTTCGAGTACACTAGCATAGACAGACCAGTTGGTCTTTCTTCTGTTCGTGTAGGGTTTCACTGAATCAACTCTAAGAGAAAAATTGAAATCAATGTACATGTGGTCAGAGAAGGAACAGTCCTTTGACACATTCCAATCGCTAATCATATCCGAGAACCTATCGCTAATAAGCGTAATATCAAGAACTTCCCTTCTGTTAGTCACAATAAAGGTGGGCTCATTACCCCTATTAACTACTGTTAGTTCATTTTCTACTATAAAGTTTAGAAGTAACTCACCTCGTTGATTGACATCCGAGCTGCCCCAGATGGTATGGTGAGCATTAGCGTCTGCACATATTATGAGGGGAATGTTGCGCCTATTGGCATACGACATCGCCTTCCTGGTTAAACCGTTTGGAGGGTCGTCCTGATCGTGAGCCATGTAGCAGCTCATAAACCATACTGTCCGTGTTTTGTTTTCCACCGCGACAGTGCAAGCGTCCTTGTCGCTAAAATCAGAGAGAATAAAAGCTTTGAGGACGTTTTTGACCATAACACAAGCTCTGGTCTTACCTTGTTCAGCTGCGTACAAAGTACTATAACCGTCTAAACTGAGTCCGCAAACGCTGTCTTTATACAACAATGGTTCTTGGATGCAAAAAAGTTCCTCTGCGCCTGAAGCTAATCGGACGAGAAGGGCAGCTGTCGCCGCTTTAGAGTGATGAAGGTTAATTTGTGTGACCTTCATCACTATGGACGACTGTGACGTTGGCATCCTCTGGGTCGTCGTCCGATTCCAGAAGGATGTCCTCATCGTCCGCAACCTCCATCCTGACAAAGAAGTCACCCACGAATACTGTGATCGACTGGGTGTCCTCGCTGGCCGATGAAGCAGCGGAATCGTCCTCCATAGTTGCCATAGCCTTCGTCACCGGAGCTTGAGGCTTCTCCATGTCATCACCTTTGTAGACACGGAGGAAGATAGTTCCAAAACCATAGAATATCTTCCCCTGTGTCTCCCGAAGTGACGCCAAAGAGTCACTGTTAATTATAACAGTGGCCTTCCTGGTTTCATCAACAGCGTCAGTAACCCGCACTATTTTCCAGTCTTGTGTGGGTAACTTTGGGTTACTGACCTGTATGATTTCCTGTGTTTTGATTATTAGTTTATATTTCTTTCTTAATCTACCTTGTCAGACCATCTCATTTATCTACTTGTCTCTTCTTCTATTTTTGGTTTTTCTATTATATCTATTATGGTTGGTGTTCCTTCCATTCCTATTGTTTTCCAAATTTCTGTTAAATATTCAATTTGTTCTTCTATAGTGCTTTCTTCTTCTTTCCAGATAGAAGGGTTTTGGCCGTATTTGCAAAATTCTTATTCATTATAAAGGACCATTTATTTACATGTTCTTTTATTTATATATAAAAATTTCAAAATTATATTTTGCAAAAAAAATTTTTTTTGTCACGAGCGGCAATAAAGTGCAAGTGAATAAAATTAAAGTGTAATTAAACAAGTAAGAGAGATATATTCGGCTGTGCCGAATCTTATATACCCTTCACCATAGTATGGAGTGACGAAAGAAGTCACAATCACGAAATTTCGCGCCCACGAAATACGAAAAAAAAAACTAAAAAAAATAATTTAAATGGAAAAAATTACATTAAAGCAAAAAAAAAAAATTGCCACTCACCGTCTCACGGACGCACCCCCACGTGATGAAAACAAAAAATTAATCACGATCACGCATTATTGGTTCTAATCTCTATTTCATAGTATAGGCTGATTTCATAAACACAGCTTCCAAAGCAACACTGGAAGCATGAGTTTACAAGGCATTCTCGTGTTGCTTTGCAAACTACGTTTATGAATTCAGCCACAATTTATGAATTTCGTAACAAATTTGTTACAATTTCTTGCCTAGAGTGCATTATAAAAATATTAACATCTCCTTATTAGCACTTATATATTTTTTCACACATACAAAAACTGTTTTAACGTCTTTATCAATAAGCCAGTGGTCTTCGACTAAACAAAGAAATGATTTGAAACGTAAGAACAGGTTTAATAATGAAGAAATTCTCCCAAAATAGATAAAAAATATCGACACCTATTGCATAAATCTGCTAGTCTAATGATTAAAATGTTCCAATTATATCTTCATATTGAAAATAATTTAAAGCTATCAAAAATTCTTAAAAAAAGATCGAACTTTTTCAAATAAAAAGTAAAAGTAATAAAAATAACTAAAATGTATCAAAAATTAAAAAAAAAAATTAATAAATGGTTGGTCAGGATTTGAAACCGTTTCGAATCCAAACATTCCGATCTAAAAATCCAAAGTTCATATTTATGATATGTACGATAGGAACTGATTATTTGAAAAATATTTGATGAACTGCGAACTATTCTTAGAATACATTTTAATTAAGCCCACATTAAATTATTCAATTGGATAATGCAATCTAGAAGCTAAATATAAATTTGTGGAAAGTAGGTATTTGCAATTTTTTTATTCAAAATACAAATGCATTTTAAATTTTTATTCCAAATACAAAATAGTTTTTAATAAAATTTTAATTTTCACAATGGAAATGATATTTTTTTTTGTTTTTTTTTTTTACTTTATAATGTTGCTGTTTTTTAATCAATATTAATTTTCCTGATGTTCGCATATTTTTAAGAATTTTAGAGATTTTTTTAAGATTTTTGGCTGCCGATTGCCAATTATATGATTTTTTTTAAATAAATTTTTGGAATAATTTCCAATATTGCAGTTACAATTTTTAGAATATGCGGTATTTTCGCGAGGTTTTCAATTTTTAAGTTTCTTTGCTAATTACATTTTGAACCTTAATATCAAATTAAATTCTTACATCAAACTTTGTTTTTATTTTATAGAAAAATGGCAATTAATTGAAGTGCTTTTGAAGATTAACTCACTGATGTTACAGAATGAAAGAAACATTTCTTATCAAATTCTAGCCAGGAAGAGATTTTTCTGCTTTGTTATGTGTTACTAAGTATCCAAACACATTTTAATTGTCAAAAGATTTTTTGTCACATTGTACAAATACAATAATAATACCGTGTTCTGATATACTGCAGGTACGCTCTGCACCTGAATATAGAAAATAATTAAAATTACACAAGTATAAAACAGAATATAAGCATAAATTTTACCTTTCTTCTGAAATCACAAATAGTCATAAAAAATTAAATATTAATACACTTTCAAAACAAAACTAAAATTCAATTTCATTGATTTTGTATATTTACTCGTACATAGTGTCTTGACGATCCAATACATTTCTTTAATATAAATAATATAAAAAATAATTATGGTTATTTATATACGAAAAGAAAATATAAACGATAAAAAATACTGTAATATGCATGCATAATATTATACTAATAAACGTACAAAAATAAGTTTAAAGAAACAAACAACAACAAAACAACAAATCTTTGCTTTTCGATTGTTTAAATATACTCATGTATACACACAATGTGTACGTGTGCCCATGAACGCATTTCAGTATGTATGTATATATTAGTGACAAAATGGGAAGATTTACAACAACCACACCAATTTCCATCAAGAATTTTAAATTTTAGTATTTTATAATAAATAAGATATATTATGTTCTTAAACGCGTAAACTACTATGAAAAATACAACTGCTCTATGGTTTACAAGAAGCGGTCGTGACTACCAACCAAGAGGTTGTTGGATTGAAACCCCACGCAACTTTTTAAAAAAAATTTTAAAAGTAAAATTATTTCGAATGCCATTTTTTGCTAATATTTTAGTCGTTAATGGACCGACTTCAATTATTTTTAGTCTAAGCCTTCGTAGAACTCCATACAAGAGATCTGCTTCATAAAATTTACCGTAGGACAGTTGGGGCCATAAAAAAACAACAGAATAGGAAATATAACAAAAAAAGTCTTTTGGCTATATCTTATTAATTATTGGGCAGAGGTTTGTTATTTTCAAACCGAACAAATTTATGAAAAATTTAAAGAGAATGATATAAAATTTATTTCTCTATGTTGTGTTTTGGCCTTAATTCTAACTACACCAAAATGTAGCAGACGGACAGACGGACATCGCTCATTCGACTTCTCTATCTATAAGGATCCAGAATATATATACTTTATGGGGTCTTAAATGAATAATGAAGAAATTACATACGGAATGGCAAACCTATATATCCCCTTTCCAAATTTTTTGGTGAAGGGTATAAAAATGAAATAGTAATACATTTTCAAAACAAAACTAAAATTCAATTTCATTGATTTAGTATATTTACACTTGACGATCCATTACATTTCTTTAATATAAATAATATAAAAAATAATTATGGTTATTTATATACGAAAAGAAAATGTAAGCGATAAAAAATACTGTAATAACTTGACGAGTCACCCGTAAAATCGTTCAGTTTTGACTGTGTTAGCGATTTTGATGTTATAATGGGATGCTTGAACATTAAATCTATTGCGTTGGAGTCGATGAAATCCACCCACTGTTTCTAAAAATGATTCTTCCTTATTTACTGCCGATCATAACATATCTTTTCAATTCCATAATTACAACTAGTACCTACCCAAAACGTTGAAAGCAAGCAAAAGTATATCCCGTCCCGAAATTAACATCGGAATATCGGCCTATCGCTATTTTACCATACCTGTCGAAAGTCTTTGAAAAAATTCTTCATCAACAGATAACTAAATACATACCTCAAAGATAACAAATTATTAACATCAAAACAATCTGGTTTTCGTGCCAATCACAGTTGTGTCACTGCGCTCCCCGACATTGCCGAAGATTTTAGGGGAGAATTAGATGATGGGTATATGAAAATATTAGTTTTATTAGATCATTCCAAGGCATTCGACACTGTCGACCATACCATCCTAATTCAGAAATTGAAAAGAATGAGGCATTTTTCAACTACATCTTGCAAGTTGATTCAGTCCTATCTCGCCGGCAGGGAACAGTACGTAGAAGTTAATACAACAACGGTGTCAACTTTCCTCCCTGTTACCAAGGGTGTACCACAACGATCGATTCTCGGGCCTCTCCTTTTCTCTATATATGCGAACGACTTGCCCAGTCAGCTAAAGCACTGTCGTATTAGGATGTATGCGGATGACGTGCAATTATATATAAGCAGCAGAACAAATGGATTTGAAGATAAGCTTAATGCAGACTTAGAACGAGTTGTGGTATGGGCCGCCGTCAATGGTCTAAGCCTTAACCCGAAAAATACAAGATGTGTGTTGATTCATAAAAGATTGAATCGCATATTTGATGCACCAAGACTCCATATCAATAACCAACAAATTGAAGTCGTTCGAAAAGTTAAGAACTTGGGTATTACATTTAACGATACGTTAACCTGGTCAGACCACATTTCAACAACCTGTGGGAAAACATTTTCCACACTCCGTAGCTTGTGGTCAACACAATTTTGTACTCCATTTAGGCTACGAATGCTCTTGGCGAAAACTTACCTGCTTCCTAAATTAACATATGCTTGTGAAATATTTTCAAACTGCGACGCAAAAAGCACATCAAGGCTAAATGTTACATTTAATAATATAACAAGATACGTCTTTGGCCTCAAATCCTATGGTAATCGTCATCACATCAGCTACTATTTCAGGCAAATTCGCGGGGTTCCTCTCGATGACCTCATGAAAATAAAATCGCTACAACTACTCCACAAAATAATCAGCACTCATCAACCCGAAGAAATGTACAATCGTCTCTATTTCACCCGATCTTAAAGGAACAAAACGGTAATACCCATGAGATACCGTACGCTAATTTCGGACTGGCAATTCTTTATACCCACTATACGTCTCTGGAATACTATCCCAGTACACATTAGGGCAACAAGCAACGCATTCGATTTTAAGAGGAAAATTTTTCAGTTCTATTCTCGAACGTAACTTTTATTTTTTGACAACTAGATTCATTATTATAATATTAAATTTTTCTTTTTTTTCTTTTCTTCAAATTGCAACACTGTAATGTAGTTCACACCATGATAATTCATTTTCTTTTTCTTATTTTTCTTTTTGTAATTATTGTTAACTAATTGTATACTTCCACTATTTTAAAACTCAAGTTTTGTTGTAGAAGCTCACACAAATAAATAAATAAATAAATAAATGAAAGTATTTTGCAGCATAAAAGAAATTATGCATGCATAATATTATACTAATAAAATAACAATAATAAGTTTAAAGAAACAAACAAAAACAAAACAACAAATCATTGCTTTTCGATTGTTTAAATATACACATGTATACACACAATGTGTACATGTGCCCATGAACGCATTTCAATATGTATGTATGTGATATATGAGTGACAAAAAGCGAAGATTTACAACAACCACACCAATTTCCATCAAGAACGTGAAATTTTAGTATTTTATAATAAATAAGATATATTATGTTCTTAAACGCGTAAACTACTATGAAAAATACAACTGCTCTATGGTGTACAAGAAGCGGTTGTGACTATCAACCAGTAGGTTGTTTGATAGAATCCCCACGCAACTTTTTCAAAAAAAAAAATTTAAAAGTAAAATTATTTCGAATGCCATTTTTTTTGCTCATATTTTAGTCGTTAATGGACCGACTTCAATTATTTTCAGTCTAAACCTTCGTAGAACTCCATACAAGAGATCTGCTTCAAAAAATTGACAGTAGGACAGTTGGAGCCATAAAAAAAACAGAATAGGAAATATAACAAAAAAAGTCTTTTGGCTATATCTCATTAATTATTGGGCAGAGGTTTGTTATTTTCAAACCGAACAAATTTATGAAAAATTCCAAGAGAATGGTATAAAATTTATTTCTCTATGTTGTGTTTTGGCCTTAATTCTAACTACACCAAAATGTAGCACACGGACATCGCTCATTCGACTTATCTATCTATAAGGATCCAGAATATATATACTTTATGGGGTCTTAAATGAATAATGAAGAAATTACATACGGAATGGCAAACCTATATATCCCCTTTCCAAATTTTTTTAGTGAAGGGTATAATAATGAAAAACACTGACGTCAGAAAATATTATAAACTAAAGATTTCCCCCGGAAGATGTTATATCAAACGAGGAAAATCTATAGTAACATATATACAAATCAATGATTTGTTTACTAAAGGGAACTTTGACTTAGGACAATTTTTCTCTAGGCTCGAATATGTGGCCGGTAAACATAATATATATAGAAAATTTTGGAATTTTTCTCAATACATGAATTTAAAGAAATGGGCAATAAAATATTGAATAACGTTGTTACGGTGTACGTGAATACCATAGGGCCATTTCCAAAATCAATATATGGAAATGAATACGCATCAATGAGTGCGTTCACCATTGTCTGGCGATTCGGCCTTAAGTCAATTTCCATTTAGTTAATTTCCTTTTTTTCGATGTTTGGTTTTATTTTAAATCCACCCACACCTGATGTGTAGTATAATTTTATTTTTTTCTTTCATTTTTTGTTTGCAAACGCGTGCTTTGACAACAAGATTAATAATAACAATTTACCATAGAAAATCTAGTACTAACACAGTTGTATATTTTTGTAATCTTCAGAGAGACAGAGTTGGAATATCTGGGTTTGGGGACCACAATTTATACTAAATTATTTAAAAACCCTTTTTAAAATTCATTTTTAAACAATTTAATTTTAATATATATTTATATAAAAATAATTATTATAATATAAAAATAAGGCATCTTCTCAAATGGACTTTTTTCTTCATAAAAATGTTAGTCCATTTCGCATCAAAATGTCTAGTTCACGAATAAACTCATCGAGGAATTCTTCAATATTGTTGGGTTTGCTTCGGCCTAAATAAACTCCTACAGGAAAAACAGATAAGCTTCTAATATTGACGACCTTCATCAAAATTGGCCACAATTGGGCTTTTGAACAATGGAATGTCGTCAACATTTATGTCAATCAAAATTTTGTCACAATATTTAAGTGAATGCGAAACCCTTTCTAATTGTTTGAAAATTCCAAAATGAGTATATAACCCTGGGAAGATTTTTCATACTATTAAACAATTACTTTTCTGGGAAAATGCATTAGCACTTAAAATCTCTTTTTAAAATTGCCCAGAGTTCATCAAAACATTTACGCGACGGCTTATTTATATGATATAAGGATTTCTTTTTTGGATGCAAACTAAAATAATTATTTTCTACATCATCTTCACAAAAAAGGTCATGGCATGCTTCTTTTGTTTTCTTATTTTCTTTTTATTTACTTATTTTGCTTTTATTTATATCTTACGTGTATTTCTATGCAATATGTTTGCTTGATATCTGCAGGAGATTTAAACCAATTTGTAGTCTTTGCAAAGTATTTAGTTATTGATAGTGTATGTTTTTACTTGAACCAATACTTATAGAAGTGAATACGTGTACGTGTGTATTTTTAGCATTTGTGTGGTGAACCTAATGAGCCTTTTATTACTTTAATACTTAACCGATTTAAATATTATATAGTCGGGTCACTAAAGCTCAACAATGTTTACCATTTGGTAAAAGATTGAAGAAAATCAGTTGGCAGAGAAATGAGAACAAGGGATCTAAAAATTTGTCTTTGCCTGTTTATTCTTTCACCTCTGTATACTTTATGCCAATAGTTACTAGCTATTACTGTTATAAAAAACTTTAGAAATAGCGAATTTTCGCTTATAACAAAATGTTTTTAACCAAATAAACGATTCTCAAATTGCTACCCGCTTATTATTCACTATTAATTTTCAAAGCGATTTAAAATATGATTTTTTCAACAAAAATGGAATATGATTTATGATATATCGATAAATAACAAACATATATATATGCATTATTTTAGTATTTATTATTTTTATTTCTTTGAATAGAAACATTTTCTTATTCTATAAGGAGTTACGAATTTCAAAATCCTGTGCATCAATAAACATATTTCGATTAAATAACAGATAAGAACAAAACTTTGTAATCGTCTTTGTAAATATTACCAATGCAAACTTTCACGCGCTTCACTAAATGAGCGGCTATTTTCCGAGTAGAATTGGGAATACCAAGTCCGAAACAATTTGATAGACCCTTCTTCCTTCACCAAGTGTGGGTGCCTTCGAAATATTTTGTGATTCCATATAGCCATGTCTCGTTCGAACTGTAAAGAAAATGTTTTCTTGTTATATGTAGTTTATTATAGTGTCTATGTACGAACTATAAGCCTTCTTATTAGCTAAAATCTGATTAGTTTAGATTAGATAGTTTTTGATTAATTATAAAAGGGTTTTATTGAAATTTGTGATTAAATTTTATTACTCAAAATCAGGATTAAAAGAATAACTTAAGTTTTTTTTATACTTTTATTTCATTCGTTAATTTTTTTATGTATTAATTTCACTTTTTATTTATATTTACTTTTTGTTGTGTTCGTGTTAAGATCTAAACGCATTCAGGAATTTTCCACTCTTATTTTAAAATCTGAACCACAAATTTAATATTCACAACTAAGGTGGAATAATACAGGTGGTGTCGAAGCTATAACAACACTGCTTTTAGGTTCGAATCTGTCAAAAAGTACAAAAGAAAAATTGAAAAATGGTTGCATTTTCTGTTCTATAAAGAATTTTGTTTCTGTTCCTTTTCTCATTTGCATTTGAAACAACTGATAAAGGAATTTAAGTTTTCCGTGGGTTGAAAGGGTATTGTAGTATGCAAGATGATTTTGTATGTCTGTCTGTCCGTGGGTATTTCTGTCTGTCTGTGAGAATTTCTGTCTGTCCGTGAGAATTTCTGGTAGGGAGAATTTGTATTCGTAGGAATTAAACTTTTCTGTGGGTTGAAGGGGTGTTGTAGTATGCAAGATGATTTTGTCTGTCCTTGGGTATTGATGTCTGTCCGTTGACTTTGTGGGTAATTAAATTTTAAAATTTCAGTTGTCGAAATTGTTATATGGGCGAACATTGATGTTTGTGTGTATGATTTTCTCACGCTTTCACGAAATTAATATTTATATTTAGAAATACTTATATATTTATATATAAATCGTTTCTCATATCAACATATGTATGTGCAATTCTCGGAGTGTTTTATTGGAGGACAATTTCTATCTGAATCTGAATGCTCCTAATTTTTACGTGTTTTCTTTTCTTTATGCGCCAGTGAGATTTTTTATTTTTATTTTACCTGGTGTGCTAATTTAGGATCAACGTTTGCTGTGTACGTATTGATTGGTACTCAGGTTACATCAATGCTCATGAGCTTATCTTATGATCGACAATTTTTATGGCATTTGTTTATTTTATTAACATAGTGTCTATACCTGATATTATATCAAATATATTATTATCAGCAAAATACTACGTGTGGACTTCAATATTAGTATTACTGCAATATTATATCAGATATAATATTGTTTTCATAATATATATTTAGAAAACAATATCATGATATCAACTGTCAAAAAACGTACACTTACATACATACATATGTAGTTAAAAGAAAATAGTCTTCTGTATTGAAAAGATTATTGTGTATTAAAATAAACGCCAAAAGTGATTTTTAAACAATACCACTAGTTCATATACATACGTACATCATACGAGTTTCAAAGAAAAAATTAAATTAAAATAATGAATTAAAATATGTTGTTATATTTTATAATTTAATATTTTTTCTTATACCGTCGAATTATTTTTAGTTTTGTTATTAATATTATATTATATCAAATAAAAACGTCGACAACTTACTAAATTCATTATATAATTATTTTATCATTGTACAAAATCCTATCTGATAACATATTGGATATTTTTGAAAAATAAACCTTTTATCGTTCATAAAATTAGAAAAACACAAAAATAAAAAAAAATATTATAAATGAGATTGTGCCCTGGTTTTTTAAATAAATTGTGGAACAAACTTTTTCAAATAAAAAGTAAAAGTAATAAAAACAACTAAAATGTATCGAAAATTAAAAAAAATTGCATTATGTTGTGTTCAGGATTCGAAACCGTGCCACCGCGTAATGTACGGTTTCAAATCCTGACCAACCATTTATTATTTTTTTTTAATTATGAAATTTATATTAATCGAGATTGCCTCGATATCTTTTTTCAAATATTTAAAAAACTTTTGTTTGTTGGGATTTTTGAATAAGTTTTAAAGCATACTATGCTTATACTATTGTAATTTTTATAACTCTCATTGAGTTTTTAAAAGACTAGCTTAAAACCCTCAACAAACAAAAGTTTTTTAAATTTTTTTTTAATTTTTGATACATTTTTATTACGTTTACTTTTTATTTGAAAAAGTTCGTTTTTTTTAAAGAATTTTTGATAGCTTTAAATTATTTTCAATATGAAGATAATATTGGAATATTTTAATCATTAGACTAACAGAATTATGTAATAGTTGGCGATTTTTTTAATCAATTTTGGGAGAATTTCTTCATTATTAAATCTCTTCTTACGTTTCAAATCATTTCTTTGTTTAGTCGAAGACCACTGGCTTTTTAATAAAGACGTTGAAACACTTCTTGAATGTGTGAAAAATTATATAAGTGTTAGTAAGGAGATGTTAATATTTTTATAATGCAACCCAGGCAAGAAAGTGTTACAAATTTGTTACGGAATTCATAATTTATGGCTGACTTCATAAACGTAGTTTGCAAAGCAACACTAGAATGCCTTGTAAGCTCATGCTTTCAGAGTTGCTTTGCAAGCTGTGTTTATGAAATCAGCCTATACTATGAAATAGAGATTAGAGACCAGATCGTGGTTAATTTTTTGTTTCCATCACGTGGGTTCCTCCGTGATTTAAATTATTTTTTCGTATTTCGTGGGCGCGAATTTTCGTGATTGTGACTTCTTTCATCACTATGGTGAAGGGTATATAAGAAGAATATATCTCTCTTACTTGTTTTAATTCTGCTTGTCTAATGAATTTTATTAAGATTATACTCTAATTTCAATTCTGTTGGTCTTATGCATTTTCCCACGCGTGTAAGAAAAATGAACCCCAGACAAATGCAATGAAAAGTCGTTCAAGGTTGTTTTCAAATGTTTAAAGTAAATAAAAAACTACAGCAAAACTTGAACTAAGACAGAAATTCAAGGTTTTTCTTTTCACATATGTAATTTGAATTAAAAATAACGGAGAATGCATAAATCCAGCAAAAAACATATGATAAAAAAATATATATAAAATTAGCAATTTACGGTTGTTCAAATAATTTCGTGCAGGCATATGTAAGTAAGTATGTTTGTACATTTACACAAACGTACTTACACATATGAAAGAAATTCATTGTGAGGTTGTGAACATGTACCCCGCCGTCAAGTCATGCTTAACAAACTTATAAATGTGACAACCTTACATTGCCCTTCATATGGCTTAGAACTAAAGATTTAAACTACTGATACTTCAAATTCTGGTGTTGGAATATGTTGACGTACTGCTGGACGTGGAGGTTGTTGATTTGTTTTAATTCCTTGGCCACGTGCCTTTTTCCAGGCGATCCTCCGGCATATTATGATTACGAGAGCGAGAGCAACATAGACAATGGTCCCGTGGTGATATTTGATATGTTTTATTTCTGACGGAAGTTCAGCAGATACACTTTGGTGTAATTTACTTTGAAGGTCGGAGATATTTTTAATTTGGTCAGAGTAGATCTTGTTGTGGGTTCTTGCAAGTTGAACCTCGTCGGGATAACTGATGTCACTTATATTGCTCATTGCTGTGTAAGATGTTTGAAGAGATGTGGAGACAGTTTGATGACATTTGATGATGATTGAGTTGAGCTTAATTGTATGATCTGGCGAGATTTTAAGGAGGGCAGATCCTTTTAAGGCTAGCTGTGATTTTTCTTGCCCACATACGGCGTTTATTCGGGAAGGCTGCTGCATAGTGTAAAGCCATTGATTGTTGTATTCTAACTGTGTAAGCGACGTGCTAGTGGCAACGGGAAAAATGTTACAACTTGTTTGAGTATTAAAATTAAGAAGTGACAGTCCGCATAAGCATTTGTCAGCGTTTGCAGTAAATTTTAATTGCATTTATGGGCATAGAAATTCATTCTCTCTTATTGTTGCACATGTGGTCCACTGTTTTTCTACCAAGACGAAATACTGATCCTTATGAGCATTTATAGCCAGGAAGTCGCTGCATGGCCTTATAGCGAGCGTTGTTCTATTTATTAGGACAGAAATTGGGTGTGGTTTCAGAAGTTCGAATGTTTCAGGATCAGCTAACGGAATAGATAGGTGAAAGATGACGCGGTCTTTTGTGACACCTCCCTTTACATTCATAATTTTGTACAGTTGTAGAATGTTATCTTTTCTTACTGGTAGTTCTAGAGATGTTGGAAGACGATTTCTTACTTATACTAGCTCGGTTTGAAGTTGGGACGAAGACAAAAGCATTGGGCTTATTTTTCCATGGTGTAAATCCGTTAATTCTGATATGATTTCTGCTTGAATTCGGTGTAACCTGGCTGATGTTAAAGAAAGTTGAAGTGATCGCATCATGAACATTCGAAACAGCTTTGCTTGATATTATCCGAAAGAAGATCTAGGATACTGTCCTAAAAAATCTATGTAGAGTTTTTGGAAAATACGGACAGACGTAGAGGACTGTCCCATTGGAAGTCGTAAGCATTGGTTTGATGCTTTTGTTTGTTTACAAATATCATAAGATGCAACATGATCTGCCGTCTGTTTTGCCATTTTAGGCGAAAAGAAAAATGCTTTAAGACGACACAGAGTTTTGCCAACACCGCCATGAGCACCCAACGGATGATCATGTGCTCCTTAGTCATCGCAGTTGGTACCCAGAGTTTAAAGGAAAATTGTTCTTGTAACTCGTCACCAGAAGCGTTCTCACTTCGCCTATAAACAAATCCATCTACGATTTTCACATCAGGGAGATATTGTATTTTTGCATTAAGATTTTTAATCAGTGAAAGATATTGTTCAGAATTGAATTCTTCAGATTGCAAATCTATTTTGACAGAACTAGCGATTTCGGATATAAAAGCAGATTCTAAATCTCTTACCATAAGCTCATCGTTATGTTCAGAATACATCCATGAGAGTGAGTCGGGCACTACATTTTGGCTACCTTTTCGATGACGAATTGTAAAGTTAAAGCCTTGCAGTTTTAAGGCCCGTCGAGCCAGCCGTCCGTGTAACTCCGTTTGATTCATGAGCCATTTTAATGAAGCGTGATTTGTTGTTATTTTAAAATCGTGACCTTCTACGTAGGCGCGATACTTCTTGACTGCCATAATTGCGGCAAGACATTCCTGCTTAGAAACGGTATAGTTTTTCTGTGCGGATGTTAATTTATGGCTCATGAATGAATTGGTACTTCGTCCATGTCGTCATTTCTCTGGGCGAGAAGAGCCCCTATCCTGTATTGGCTCGCATCACATTTAATGGAAAACGGACGTGAAAAGTGTGGGTTGTGAAGCACAGGCGCAGAGGAAAGTGTATGTTTGAGCTCCTTAAATAAAGATTTCGCTTCTACGGACCAGCCAAATTTTCTGTTCTTTTTCAACATGTCCGTCAAGGTGGCATAATTTCGGACAAAACGTTGGTACCAACTACAAATACCTAAGAAACGTCTAAGTTGTCGTACGGAGGTTGGTAAGGGAAATTCTCGGATAGACTGAACCTTGTCCGGGTTTTGTGCCTTGACCGATTATGTGTCCTAAATATTTCACCTGCTTAAGGAGAAATTTACTTTTTTCTATATTTATTGTTAAGTTTGCTTTTCGGATGCAAACTGCTACCTCATGTAAAAGTAAGACATGATCATCAAAGGTTTCCGTAATGATGAGCAAGTCATCCAAATACACGAAGACCTGATTATGCAAATGGGCTGGAATCACTTTGTCCATAAGTCGTGACATCGTCTGTGGCGCGTTGCACAAACCGAAGGGCATAATGACAAACTTATGCAAAGGTCGACCCGGCACTGTGAAAGCTGTCTTCTCCCTCGACCTGTCATCTAATGCAATTCGCCAGAAAACGACCTTTAAGTCCAGACTCGTGATGAATCTTGCTTTTGCGAGCCTACTAAGAATTCCATCGATAAGAGGTTAGGGATAAGCATCTTTAACCGTAACGCTGTTGACCTTCTAGCATCCAGACAGTCTGACCTTACCAGGTTTCTGCACCAGAGTCACAGGCGATGACCACGGACTTTGGGTCTCTTCTATGACTCCTAATTCGATTATTCTGTCAATTTCTGCGAAAGAAGTTTTTCTACTGCAGGAGATATTGAAAAATGTCTTTGTTTTATCGGTTTATGGTCTCCTGTGTCTATATTATGAAAGGCAAGCGATGTTCTCCCCAAACCTTCTTTTGAATTCGATGGAAACGAATTGATGGCAGCATCAAGTCTAATTTTCTGATCCTAGCTTATGATATGTGAATCCTCATCGACTTCTGTTGCTTCAATGTTTGCTGTTGAGAAGTTAGTCATATATTTGGTAAATAAATCTTTCGCTAGGCCAAAAGTTTTAACAAAGTCTACGCCTAAATATAAGTTTTGTGTTAAGTGTGGCGTTATTAAAAAGGTAAGGGGTTTTATTTCAGCGCGAAATGCTACTAAAGTTGTTACACTACCTACCGCTGTATGATTTGTCCCGTCAGCAGTTTTCAACGTAATTTTAAATTTATTATAAGACATATTTCTGTGTTCTAGAAACGCTCTAGCATAATCGCCAGCAATACAAGAAATAGTTGCCCCAGTGTCTATTAAGCCTAATATGTCTTCATCGTAGATTCTTACCGTGTTAAATGGACGTACATATATCAAATTTGTTTACATTGGAAACAATCGCCGAACAGAAGTGTTTACGGTTTTTAAAAATTTTTTTAAAATATTCTCTCAATCTTTTGGTATTTCTTTTGACCCTTTAGGCTACTGTAACAATTTCTTCACTAAAAATTTTTAATTTGGCTTCGTTATATTCTCTAAGTCTAACATGGTAGGGTCTTAAATGTCTGGGTATAAAACTATCACTACTTTTAAATCCATCGGTTTGGCATCCAACCGACTTTACATTTGAGTCGATTTGGATGGAAATTGTTTTGGTTTGCTGTTGGTCTGGAAGCTTTTTGAAAATTTGGTACATTTGCCATGTTTAAATATATTTGCTGCTCCACAGCCATTAAAAAATATCTTTCTGCCATCAAACAATCATCAAAATGATGCCCTTGAAAGTTCCAGCATATAAGTCCTGATATTTCTTCTATATGAACGAATTCTTCTTCTATTGGGCCAGAGTCGATTTCGGAAACGAATTTGCGAGGAATGAAAGTTTTATTGGACCTACGATAGTCTAATTCCTCATCAAGCATTTCATGTTTGCGTACAAATGCTTTCAGCTGCGAAATAGATACAATATCGAAATGCAACAGCTCTTTGCGAACCTCTGGCTTTAAATTCCGCTTAACTATTTCGACTAGTTCAAATTCTTCAATGGGATCTTGAAGCCGATCGGTTACTTGTAAGATAGCGTCATAGTAGGTGTCGACTTTTTCACCTAGTCTCTGCTTTCTACAACGAATTTGCTCTTTTAAGTCAAAATTAGTTCTGCGATCACGAAAATGGTTTTTCAGTTCAAAGCACAGGATATCCCAATATAGTCGGTTACACGTTCGGTGGAAACGCCAGGACCAATCCATGGCCTTTCCCGTAAAAAGTAAATGGATATGTCGACATAAAATATCGAAATCGCCATGTAAACTCTAATTGGTAAGAGCGCTTACTCTATAAATAAAATTCTCAACTGATAATCCCTCTTCATCTTGACCACTAAACTTTATATGCCATCCTGACATAATATTTGTGACTTTTTCTGTGGTAAGATTAAAATTCTGATCAAAATTAGCTCTCCTAAGATTTTGATGGCCTGTAAAGTTCCTTTTATTATTACTATTAAAATTGCGGTTATCAAAACTAAGTCTGGCTTTATTTCTAGAAGCCATATTATTGTTATTTCGATTTTGTGAATTTTGATTAGTATTAACTGAATTTTCGATACTTGTTCTTTCCGTAGAATTCGGATTTAGGTTCAAGGATAACAACTGATTTCGCACGGCCTCATTGATAAAAAACTGGAGATTCTTGACTTCGTGGTAGATTCTGTCTATTGGAGTTGCCCTGAGATATATTTAGTAAATTATCTAATATTATTGTTCCTATTAAAATGTGAGTTTTGCAGCACCGTATTGTCTAATAAAGTACATTTAGTTTTTCCGTTTTGAGACAGAGCTTTTGGTATGGCAGCCTGATTGGTGATGGAAGTGTTATTTGAAGCTGATATAGCTAGCGTTTGTTTTGCAGAATCCTCTAAAATATTGTGGGACTTTAATATAGTTTGTCTGCAGGCTTTGCCACATAAAGGACAAGTATGAGTTTCGTTGAGAACTTTCACAATACATTCCTTGTGAAATATATGATTGCAAGGAGAAGAAACTATGATATCATCAATTTCATAATCGCTTTTGCAAATTGGACACTGAGGTATCTTTTTGCTTTCTACCATTAAAGGAAGATTTTCGTCACTATGAATGATGGACATTTTAATAAGAGAATAACAACAATGTATTTGAATATAACTGTACTCGAAATTTTCGGTAAGATTGTGTGAGATGAAATTATTTGTTAAATTGAATGAAGAAAATTATGATTTGTGAATTTGACGAGTAGCCAGTATAAAATACATTAAATTAAATCGCCAAAATTAA
The DNA here is from genome assembly GCA_956483585.1 of Gymnocheta viridis. NCBI lineage: Eukaryota > Metazoa > Arthropoda > Insecta > Diptera > Tachinidae > Gymnocheta > Gymnocheta viridis. The sequence continues at coordinate 56,841,871 of OY101442.1, read as the reverse complement.
AAGTGGACGACAGACAAATAATATTATTTATTCTGAATCGCATTTCCATTGCTTTTCTATAAAAATAAACGTATACGTTACACTGACTCTTAAATAAATTTTCAATTATTGTTCCACTAAACATAAAGGACTGTATAAGAATTATTAATAATCTATTTACGATCTTTCCATCGTTGGACCAGTGATATTTCATTCTTTGGCTGACAATAAAAAAATAGACTGACACCATGTAGAAGAATAACCGAAATTAAATCTATGTAGGCTATTTGTATTATCAGTAATATGATAGTAATGTTGAGATTCCAAAAACGAACGAAATTAGTTTATATGGTGTAAAGAAATATCGATTTCGATTTTCAACGTCTTTTGGCGACACGTTGGGATCCATTTTGTATTGTTTGCATTTTTAATTTTAGGTGAAATTTTCAAAATTTAATATCTTTGCTCGCGCTATAGAACTTTACGCACGTACTGGCTAGCTAGCTAGATCGGTAGATAAGGGCGGGGATCTTATTCCAGGCGGCTTATTGCGTACAACACAAAAAAAGTTACGTGCGGTTTCATTGCCCTGTTATTTAAAAATGTATAGAAAAATATATATGTAAATAAAAATATAGCACCAATAACTCAAAATTTTCTTTTCCGTTTCAACAATAGAAATTAGCCCAGATGCTGCTGGCTAATGAGGCTCATAACCCACCCAACGTATGTTTTTTTCTATGCCATTATATGTTTACGAAAAAAACCCTATCAGACCTTACCTTAGCTACGTTCCTGTAGTTCTACATTAAAAGAGAATCACACTATCATTTTTAAATTTTAGTTGTATATATAATGAAACAAATCAAATCTCTTCAACGATATAAAATTTAGCTTTCTCTTAACTAAGCCTACTGATATTTTACATTCTGTATATTCCTTATGTTAAGTAAATAACACTATGTTAATTAATTTATTTGGATAACAGAGAAATCTTAAATCACCAAAAATATAATTAAAAAACATATACATATGTATGTATATACATACGTGTACATATGTATGAACCTTCAGAGAACCAAAATGCAATAAAATTTCTTTGTCGAAAAAAACAATAACAAGAGAAAAACAAAACAAACAAAATAAATTTTGAATGAAAAGATCCAACGAAATTATCAATGAAATATTAATTAAATAGTAATAAAATGCGACAATTTAAAATGAATAAAATAATGCTGAAGGCCTTCTGCTCATTGTCTTTGGAGTCGATTTAAAAATTTTTTTAATGCATAATGTGGTTTTTCTTGTTTTTTTCGGGTAATATTTAGCTTATAGAATTTTCTAATACGTTTATAATACGTGTTAGTTTGTAGTGCCATCACTGTTGCCACGCAACTCTGTCTTTGTTACTTTATTTAAGCAACTAAATGTCTGTTACTTTATTTAAGCAACTATGCACATAATCAATAAATAAGAATAAAACCAGACTTGTCGTTAATCAGCCAAAATGTGCAAATGTGTTTTATTCCCCGTCAACAACAACAACAACATGGCGACCCAGACAAAGTAGCAATTACTAAAAACTATACAGTTTGTTTTGAATTTGAGTTAAATGGTACATGTGAATATTTTGCTAAGTAGTGAAAAAAGTGTTCTGTCTGAGTGGTGTTGCTCTGATTTTCTGCTGTTAAAAAAGAGAGTAACAATTATAAAAAAAACTTTTATGTAAGAAACAATTTCTAAAATTACATATTATTTACTGCCAGTAGCATTTCATGGACAAGAAAAAGAAACTAAAAATTAACCGATAGGCGCATAGTAGACTAAAAGAATTAAAATAATAAAACAAAGTGATATTAAAACGCGTGTGTAACAAAAATTTCTTCATAAAGACAAAACAAACAAAATTCAACTATCGTTCCCTGCAGATTACTTTTTTAATACATTATGATAAAAATGAAAATGAAACGTGATAATCAAGATGATGGTCCCCATTTCGATAAACGCAGTCGTCATAGTGATGACCAAGTTTGCATTTTAATTCCCAGTAATATTGCAGGTGCCATTACAGGCAAAGTGAAACACTACAGTGGAATTAGTACAGATTTCGTGAAAATAATTTAAAAACTAAATACATATATACTATTGAACACAACTGTACCAAAATTTCAGAACATTCAGACCAGAAAATGCCATTAAAATTGTGAGGTGATGTTAAAAAAAGGGAACAAAAACAGTAAAAAACAAAAAATAAAATGCAAACTAACGGAAGAAAAAGGTGTAAAGAAAATTGAGAATTCGAGAAAAATTAAAGAAAAGTTACATAGAGAGAGAATTCGAAAAAAAGGTACAAAAATATACACCAAAAAGAAACTAAAAGAAGCACAAAAAAAGCGTGTTAACTAAAAATCTAAAGAATCACAAGAAAAAGAACCCTATCAGAAGCAAGAAGAAAACATATTTCTTATTGGATTAGAAATCAAAAAGAAACAATATCACTTTCGATAAAAATAACTTAGTGAAAAACATCAGCAACCATACAATGACAAACAAAATAGTTCATGAACCATGTGAATAACAAACAAAAAGTGAAAAAATTAAACATTTAAGCAAAAAATTTTTTTAGGAGAACAACAAAATTTTGTTTGTCAAGTAATAAAATTTTAAATCAAAATTAAAAAAAACAGAAAACCCAAAATTTTATAATAAGAGTAACTTTTAAAAATTTAACTTGTTTATTTAAAAAAAATTCCTAAAAAATACAAATATATAATGAATTAAATTGTACAAAACAAATACCTTAAATTAGATGAAAAAAAAACAAAAAATGAAATCTTAGAATTAAAAAATAATAACATAAAAACAAAATAGTAAGAATAAAATTTTAAATTTATAAATTATATATTAAAACAAACAAAACAAATAATATATTATTTGTAGACATTACAAAAAGAAACAAAATCCTTTTTAAAATTTTTAAAACATATGAAAATATTGAACCAAATAAAATTGATCGATCACCTTGCTTGATTTAACATTTTCTATTCAAAAAGGGAGGTACATAGGTACGGCCAATACCTATTATGCCAAACTTTCACTATTAAATATTATTATTATCATATTATTACATACTATCATTTTTATTTCTAAAAAAAGGGAGGTGTAGTACCATCACTGTTGGCACGCTACTCTGTCTTTGTTACTTTATTTAAGCAACTAAATGTCTGTTACTTTATTTAAGCAACTATGCACATAATCAATCAATAAGAATAAAAGAAGACTTGTCGTTAATCAGCCAACATGCGCAGATGTGTTTTATTCTCCGTCAACAACAACAACAAGTTCAATAATACTAGTAATATATGTATATGTATATATATTATTTGAAGATTAAGTTATAATTGTCAGAAGCAAATATTATAAATTTTGAAAGAGTGAGAGTACTGTTATTTATGAAAAAAATTAATTTACAAAATATATTATGACATGCAAAAACAAAAAATTAGATAGGGGAGTAAATGTCTTATAAAGTTAGTTATTTAGTTATTAAATTCAGCAAACCAAATGGCTGTTATGAGGGTTAATATAATTTGGAGGTATAAGTTTAAGGATGTGGTTTCAAACCGATTATTAGTGAATGATTAAGTGATATTAATTTTTTTTTCGACAAAATATACATAATTTGGTTAGACCTTTTTATTCGGTACCAAAGAAATGTCTATATATATTTTTCGATTGGTGTTTTTTAGCTGATTCGTTTTTGAAAAGTTGGAGTTCTGTGGGATGGCTTCTCTTATAATTTGAAGTAGTGGGAAACGGAAGGATCGGTGGCCTGATTTCCTCGAGAGCAGCTTAGTGCATAAATATGATTTCAAGCCTCTGTCTTGAGACACAGACTGTCATTGACATTGAAGATTTCTTTATCTCTATTTCGACCATGCACAAAAAAATATATGCCTCTCGAGTGAATGGCCTGCCGTTTAGCTCATCCACGTGTTCCCAAATGTCTGTGCCTGAGGTATAAGTCACTCGAGAGAAAAAAATTACTAAATTTTAAAAGAAAAATTACCACTTATTACCAAAAATCCCGGTTGATCTTATTTAAAGCAATTTACCTTTAACTGATGTTTTCATGTATGGATAATTTCACACTTGAAGACTTAATTAAAATCTAAAGTTCTGACTTAATGCACGGTATATGCTAAAAAAATCTGTAGACTTTTTCTTTAATTATTAATTTCATCTGATCGATATCACTGCCAAAATTGAAAAGATCGTAGCGTGATGTTTTAACTATAGATCAAAGCTCTCAGGCAAATTCATTAAATCATTAATTTATCTCAAGTATACTGATATGGTTTTTGCTTGTATTCGTAAAGCTTTTATTGATATCTTATGTAAAACGAGAGTGCCAAAAAGAAACAACCCAATAACACATATAAAATACTTGGCTCTTCATCATGTATGTATATATTTATGATAAAATATACATGATCGAATTTGCTGCATAAGGCATAGAAGAATAAACTTGAAACAAAAAGTATTGTGCACTGGTGTAACAAAATGAATTGATGTTAAATGGTGTAGTGTTGCATTCTTTGGTATTACAGGGGAGTACTCATGTTGTCAAATGTAAATATTTTTTATCTGCAACCTATCTACGTAGATTTTAAGGATAAACAAGTCAGTAAACTTATGGTGTTATTTTATATATAGAGATGATATAATCTTCACTCGAACAGAAAACAAAATTGATATCACATTGATACAGACTTTACAAAACAGCTTTTGACGAATTTGTTTTGCAATGAGGCTAAAGCTTAAAAGAAAAAAGTATTATTAACTCCATACATTTTGCTTTCTAAATGTGAATAAATTTTTATTTAGATAAAAATATATAATCTGATTAAAAGAAATTCTTGGTTTGTATATAAGCATTTGTTTTACACAGAAAAATAATTTTAATTGTCGTGTTAGAAAAATGCAGTAAAAATATTATTTCCCTGAATACTTTGTCTTAACGAAAGAAGTACGAGTATATAAACTAAATAGTTATGACCGGATATCCTTTGCATGGAATTTCCCCAAAGATTTACCATTAAAATCTTCTAACTCATAATAACACACACCATGTTTAGCTTGAACGCGTGTCTTTTCAAATTGATTAGATAATTTGCTGTTATAATCTTCAACTGCCTTCGATTGAGAAAAGTTTCTCCTATATACAATTTGCCCTACTTCAAGATTAGTAGGCCGAGATCGAAGATTATAATATTTAACGTTTTTATCATAGGATTTACGTTATTCTCTTGAGCCTTTTCTCTTATAATTTCAAGCTTTTTATCAGTCTATAATTCTACAGGGGTATCTAATAAATTGAGTTTGCGCAAAACCGAATACGTTGTGCCATTTGTTAACATGTTTTGGCCAAATAAAAGAAAATAGGGTGAAAATCCTATACTAGCATGTATTGAGCTTCGTAGCGCACAGCTAATAGCAGATAGTTTATCATCCCAATCTTTTTGAGCGGGCTTTACGTATGCTCTTATGGCGGTTCGTACTGACCTGTTTACTCGCTCACTAGCGTTAGCTGTGTCGAATAAATCGTAGTAAAGTTGTAAAAAACTCCATATGCTTCTAAAAATTCTCTGAACAAGTTGGACTTAAACTGTACTCCATTATCTGTCGTTATTGTTTCTGGTACGCCGAATAGATGAAATATTCGCTTCTCCAGAAATTCAATAATACCGCTAGATGTAAATTTTTTTTATAGGCTCTAAGAAATGGAATTTGGATAAATGATCCAGTGCAATTATTATTCCTATATTTCCGGAAGAAGATCTAGGATACTGTCCTAAAAAATCTATGTAGAGTTTTTGGAAAATACGGACAGACGTAGAGGACTGTCCCATTGGAGGTCGTAAGCATTGGTTTGATGCTTTTGTTTGTTTACAAATATCACAAGATGCAACATGATCTGCCGTCTGTTTTGCCATTTTAGGCCAAAAGAAAAATGCTTTAAGACGACGCAGAGTTTTGCCAACACCGCCATGAGCACCCTACGGATGATCATGTGCTCCTTAGTCATCGCAGTTGGTACCTAGAGTTTAAAGGAAAATTGTTCTTGTAACTTGTCACCAGAAGCGTTCTCAGTGAAAGATATTGTTCAGAATTGAATTCTTCAGATTTGTGATTTGTTGTTATTTAAAAATCGTGATCTTCTACGTAGGCGCGATACTTCTTGACTGCCATAATTGCGGGAAGACATTCCTGCTCAGAAACGGTATAGTTTTTCTGTGCGGATGTTAATTTGTGGCTCATGAATGAACTGGTACTTCGCCCATGTCGTCATTTCTCTGGGCGAGAACAGGCCCTATCCCGTATTGAATCACATCACATTGAATGGAAAACGGACGTGAAAAGTCTGGGTTGTGAAGCACAGGCGCAGAGGAAAGTGTCTGTTTGAGCTCCTTAAATTAAGATTTCGCTTTTACGGACCAGCCAAATTTTCTGTTCTTTTTCAACATGTCCGTCAAGGTGGCATAATTTCGGACAAAACGTTGGTACCAACCACAAATACCTAAGAAACGTCTAAGTTGTCGTACGGAGGTTGCTAAGGGAAATGCACGGATAGACTGAACCTTGTCCGGGTCTTGTGCCTTGACCGATTATGTGTCCTAAATATTTCACCTGCTGAAGGAGAAATTTACTTTTTTCTATATTTATTGTTAAGTTTGCTTTTCGGATGCAAACTGCTACCTCATGTAAAATTAAGACATGATCATCAAAGGTTTCCGTAATGATGGGCGAGTCATCCAAATACACGAAGACCCGGTTATGCAAATGGGCTGGAATCACTTTGTCCATAAGTCGTGACATCGTCTGTGGCGTGTTGCACAAACCGAAGGTCATAGTGACGAACTGATGCAAAGGTCGACCCGGCACTGTGAAAGCTGTCTTCTCCCTCGACCTATCATCTAATGCAATTCGCCAGAAAGCGTCCTTTAAGTCCAGACTCGTGATGAATCTTGCTTTTGGGAGCCTACTAAGAATTCCATCGATAAGAGGTAAGGGATAAGCATGTTTAACCGTAACGCTGTTGACCTTATAGCATCCAGACAGTCTGACCTTACCAGGTTTCTGCACCAGAGTCACAGGCGATGACCACGGACTTTGGGTCTCTTCTATGACTCCTAATTCGATTATTCTGTCAATTTCTGCGAAAGAAGATTTTCTACTGCAGGAGATATTGAAAAATGTCGTTGTTTTATCGGTTTATGGTCTCCTGTGTCTATATTATGAGAGGCAAGCGATGTTCTCTCCAAACCTTCTTTTGAATACGATGGAAACGAATTGATGGCAGCATCAAGTCTGATTTTCTGATCCTAGCTTATGAATTCTCATCGACTTCTGTTGCTTCAATGTTTGTTGTGTGAAAGTTTTATTGGACCTACGAGAGTCTAATTCCACATCAAGCATTTCATGTTTGCGTACAAATTCTTTCAGCTGCGAAATAGATACAATATCGAAATGCAACAGCTCTTTGCGAACCTCTGGCTTTAAATTCCGCTTAACTATTTCGACTAGTTCAAATTCCGCAATGGGATCTTGAAGCCGATCGGTTACTTGTAAGATAGCGTCATAGTAGGTGTCGAATTTTTCACCTAATCTCTGCTTTCTACAACGAATTTGCTCTTTTAAGTCAAAATTAGTTCTGCGATCACGAAAATGGTTTTTCAGTTCAAAGCACAGAATATCCCAATATAGTCGGTTACACGTTCGGTGGATATGTCGACATAAAATATCGAAATCGCCATGTAAACTCTGATTGGTAAGAGCGCTTACTCTATAAATAAAATTCTCAACTGATAATCCCTCTTCATCTTGACCACTAAACTTTATATGCCATCCTGACATAATATTTGTGACTTTTTCTGTGGTAAGATTAAAATTCTGATCAAAATTAGCTCTCCTAAGATTTTGATGGCCTGTAAAGTTCCTTTTATTATTACTATTAAAATTGCGGTTATCAAAACTAAGTCTGGCGTTATTTCTAGAAGCCATATTATTGTTATTTCGATTTTGTGAATTTTGATTAGTATTAACTGAATTTTCGATACTTGTTCTTCCCGTAGAATTCGGATTTAGGTTCAAGGATAACAACTGATTTCGCACGGCCTCATTGATAAGAAACTGGAGATTCTTGACTTCGTGGTAGATTCTGTCTATTGGAGTTGCCCTGAGATATATTTAGTAAATTATCTAATATTATTGTTCCTATTAAAATGTGAGTTTTGCAGCACCGTATTGTCTAATAAAGAACATTTAGTTTTTCCGTTTTGAGACAGAGCTTTTGGTATGGCAGCCTGATTGGTGATGGAAGTGTTATTTGAAGCTGATATAGCTAGCGCTTGTTTTGCAGAATCCTCTAAAATATTGTGGGACTTTAATATAATTTGTCTGCAGGCTTTGCCACATAAAGGACAAGCATGAGTTTCGTTAAGAACATTCACAATACATTCCTTGTGAAATATATGATTGCAAGGAGAAGAAACTATGATATCATCAATTTCATAATCGCTTTTGCAAATTGGACACTGAGGTATCTTTTTGCTTTCTACCATTAAAGGAAGATTTTCGTCACTATGAATGATGGACATTTTAACAAGAGAATAACAACAATGTATTTGAATATAACTGTACTCGAAATATTCGGTAAGATTGTGTGAGATGAAATTATTTGTTAAATTGAATGAAGAAAATTATGATTTGTGAATTTGACGAGTAAGCCAGTATAAAATACATTAAATTAAATCGCCAAAATTAAAAGTGGACGACAGACAAATATTATTATTTATTCTGAATCGCATTTCCATTGCTTTTCTATAAAAATAAACGTATACGTTACACTGACTCTTAAATAAATTTTCAATTATTGTTCCACTAAACATAAAGGACTGTATAAGAATTATTAATAATCTATTTACGATCTTTCCATCGTTGCACCAGTGATATTTCATTCTTTGGCTGACAAAAAAAAATAGACTGACACCATGTAGAAGAATAACCGAAATTAAATCTATGTAGGGTATTTGTATTATCAGTAATATGATAGTAATGTTGAGATCCCAAAAACGAACGAAATTAGTTTATATGGTGTAAAGAAATATCGATTTCGATTTTCAACGTCTTTTGGCGACACGTTGGGAGCCATTTTGTATTGTTTGCATTTTTAATTTTAGGTGAAATTTTCAAAATTTAATATCTTTGCTCGCGCTATAGAACTTTACGCACGTACTGGCTAGCTAGCTAGATCGGTAGATAAGGGCGGGGATCTTATTCCAGGCGGCTTATTGCGTACAACACAAAAAAAGTTACGTGGAGTTTCATTGCCCTGTTATTTAAAAATGTATAGAAAAATATATATCTAAATAAAAATATAGCACCAATAACTCAACATTTTCTTTTCCGTTTCAACAATAGAAATTAGCCCAGATCCTGCTGGCTAATGAGGCTCATAACCCACCCAACGTAAGTTTTTTTCTATGCCATTATATGTTTACGAAAAAACCCTATCAGACCTTACCTTAGCTACGTTCCTGTAGTTCTACATTAAAAGAGAATCACACTATCATTTTTAAATTTCAGTTGTATATATAATGAAACAAATCAAATCTCTTCAACGATATAAAATTTAGCTTTCTCTTAACTAAGCCTACTGATATTTTACATTCTGTATATTCCTTATGTTAAGTAAATAACACTATGTTAATTAATTTATTTGGATAACAGAGAAATCTTAAATCACCAAAAATATAATTAAAAAACATATACATATGTATGTATATACATATGTGTACATATGTATGAACCTTCAGAGAACCAAAATGCAGTAAAATTTCTTTGTCGAAAAAAACAATAACAAGAGAAAGACAAAACAAACAAAATAAATTTTGAATTAAAAGATCCAACGAAATTATCAATGAAATATTAGTTAAATAGTAATAAAATGCGACAATTTAAAATGAATAAAATAATGCTGAAGGCCTTCTGCTCATTGTCTTTGGAGTCGATTTAAAAATTTTTTTAATGCATAATGTGGTTTTTCTTGTTTTTTTCGGGTAATATTTAGCTTGTAGAATTTTCTAATAGGTTTATGATACGTGTTAGTTTGTAGTGCCATCACTGTTGGCACGCAACTCTGTCTTTGTTACTTTATTTAAGCAACTAAATGTCTGTTACTTTATTTAAGCAACTATGCACATAATCAATCAATAAGAATAAAAGAAGACTTGTCGTTAATCAGCCAACATGCGCAGATGTGTTTTATTCTCCGTCAACAACAACAACAAGTTCAATAATACTAGTAATATATGTATATGTATATATATTATTTGAAGATTAAGTTCTAATTGTCAGAAGCAAATATTATAAATTTTGAAAGAGTGAGAGTACTGTTATTTATGAAAAAAATTAATTTACAAAATATACATGCAAAAACAAAAAATTAAATAGGGGAGTAAATGTCTTATAAAGTTAGTTATTTAGTTATTAAATTCAGCAAACCAAATGGCTGTTATGAGGGTTAATATAATTTGGAGGTATAAGTTTAAGGATGTGGTTTCAAACCGATTATTAGTGAATGATTAAGTGATATTAATTTTTTTTTCGACAAAATATACATAATTTGGTTAGACCTTTTTATTCGGTACCAAAGAAATGTCTATATATATTTTTCGATTGGTGTTTTTTAGCTGATTCGTTTTTGAAAAGTTGGAGTTCTGTGGGATGGCTTCTCTTATAATTTGAAGTAGTGGGAAACGGAAGGATCGGTGGCCTGATTTCCTCGAGAGCAGCTTAGTGCATAAATATGATTTCAAGCCTCTGTCTTGAGACACAGACTGTCATTGACATTGAAGATTTCTTTATCTCTATTTCGACCATGCACAAAAAATATATGCCTCTCGAGTGAATGGCCTGCCGTTTAGCTCATCCACGTGTTCCCAAATGTCTGTACCTGAGGTATAAGTCACTCGAGAGAAAAAAATTACTAAATTTTAAAAGAAAAATTAACACTTATTACCAAAAATCCCGGTTGATCTTATTTAAAGCAATTTACCTTTAACTGATGTTTTCATGTATGGATAATTTCACACTTGAAGACTTAATTAAAATCTAAAGTTCTGACTTAATGCACGGTATATGCTAAAAAAATCTGTAGACTTTTTCTTTACTTATTAATTTCATCTGATCGATATCACTGCCAAAATTGAAAAGATCGTAGCGTGATGTTTTAACTATAGATCAAAGCTCTCAGGCAAATTCATTAAATCATTTATTTATCTCAAGTATACTGATATGGTTTTTGCTTGTATTCGTAAAGCTTTTATTGATATCATATGTAAAACAAGAGTGCCAAAAAGAAACAACCCAATAACACATATAAAATACTTGGCTCTTCATCATGTATGTATATATTTATGATAAAATATACATGATCGAATTTGCTGCATAAGGCATAGAAGAATAAACTTGAAACAAAAAGTATTGTGCACTGGTGTAACAAACTGAATTGATGTTAAATGGTGTAGTGTTGCATTCTTTGGTATTACAGGGGAGTACTCATGTTGTCAAATGTAAATATTTTTTATCTGCAACCTATCTACGTAGATTTTAAGGATAAACAAGTCAGTAAACTTATGGTGTTATTTTATATATAGAGATGATATAATCTTCACTCGAACAGAAAACAAAATTGATATCACATTGATACAGACTTTACAAAACAGCATTTGACGAATTTGTTTTGCAATGAGGCTAAAGCTTAAAAGAAAAAAGTATTATTAACTCCATACATTTTGCTTTCTAAATGTGAATAAATTTTTATTTAGATAAAAATATATAATCTGATTAAAAGAAATTCTTGGTTTGTATATAAGCATTTGTTTTACACAGAAAAATAATTTTAATTGTCGTGTTAGAAAAATGCAGTAAAAATATTATTTCCCTGAATACTTTGTCTTAACGAAAGACGTACGAGTATATAAACTAAATAGTTATGACCGGATATCCTTTGCATGGAATTTCCCCAAAGATTTACCATTAAAATCTTCTAACTCATAATAACACATACCATGTTTAGCTTGAACGCGTGCCTTTTCAAATTGATTAGCTAATTTGCTGTTATAATCTTCAACTGCCTTCGATTGAGAAAAGTTTCTCCTATATACAATTTGCCCTACTTCAAAAGTAGTAGGCCGAGATCGAAGATTATAATATTTAACGTTTTTATCATAGGATTTACGTTATTCTCTTGAGCCTTTTCTCTTATAATTTCAAGCTTTTTATCAGTCTATAATTCTACAGGGGTATCCAATAAATTGAGTTTGCGCAAAAGCGAATACGTTGTGCCATTTGTTAACATGTTTTGGCCAAATAAAAGAAAATAGGGTGAAAATCCTATACTAGCATGTATTGAGCTTTGTAGCGCACAGCTAATAGCAGATAGTTTCTCATCCCAATCTTTTTGAGCGGGCTTTACGTATGCTCTTATGGCGGTTCGTACTGACCTGTTTACTCGCTCACTAGCGTTAGCTGTGTCGAATAAATCGTAGTAAAGTTGTAAAAAACTCCATATGCTTCTAAAAATTCTCTGAACAAGTTGGACTTAAACTGTACTCCATTATCGGTCGTTATTGTTTCTGGTACGCCGAATAGATGAAATATTCGCTTCTCCAGAAATTCAATAATACCGCTAGATGTAAATTTTTTTTTATAGGCTCTAAGAAATGGAATTTGGATAAATGATCCAGTGGAATTATAATTCCTATATTTCCGGAAGAAGATCTAGGATACTGTCCTAAAAAATCTATGTAGAGTTTTTGGAAAATACGGACAGACGTAGAGGACTGTCCCATTGGAGGTCGTAAGCATTGGTTTGATGCTTTTGTTTGTTTACAAATATCACAAGATGCAACATGATCTGCCGCCTGTTTTGCCATTTTAGGCCAAAAGAAAAATGCTTTAAGACGACGCAGAGTTTTGCCAACACCGCCATGAGCACCCAACGGATGATCATGTGCTCCTTAGTCATCGCAGTTGGTACCCAGAGTTTAAAGGAAAATTGTTCTTGTAACTTGTCACCAGAAGCGTTCTCACTTCGCCTGTAAACAAATCTACGATTTTCACATCAGGGAGATATTGTATTTTTGCATTAAGATTTTTAATCAGTGAAAGATATTGTTCAGAATTGAATTCTTCAGATTTGTGATTTGTTGTTATTTAAAAATCGTGACCTTCTACGTAGGCGCGATACTTCTTGACTGCCATAATTGCGGGAAGACATTCCTGCTCAGAAACGGTATAGTTTTTCTGTGCGAATGTTAATTTGTGGCTCATGAATGAACTGGTACTTCGCCCATGTCGTCATTTCTCTGGGCGAGAACAGGCCCTATCCCGTATTGAATCACATCACATTGAATGGAAAACGGACGTGAAAAGTCTGGGTTGTGAAGCACAGGCGCAGAGGAAAGTGTCTGTTTGAGCTCCTTAAATTAAGATTTCGCTTCTACGGACCAGCCAAATTTTCTGTTCTTTTTCAACATGTCCGTCAAGGTGGCATAATTTCGGACAAAACGTTGGTACCAACCACAAATACCTAAGAAACGTCTAAGTTGTCATACGGAGGTTGGTAAGGGAAATGCACGGATAGACTGAACCTTGTCCGGGTCTTGTGCCTTGACCGATTATGTGTCCTAAATATTTCACCTGCTGAAGGAGAAATTTACTTTTTTCTCTATTTATTGTTAAGTTTGCTTTTCGGATGCAAACTGCTACCTCATGTAAAAGTAAGACATGATCATCAAAGGTTTCCGTAATGATGAGCAAGTCATCCAAATACACGAAGACCCGGTTATGCAAATGGGCTGGAATCACTTTGTCCATAAGTCGTCTGTGGCGTGTTGCACAAACCGAAGGTCATAGTGACGAACTGATGCAAAGGTCGACCCGGCACTGTGAAAGCTGTCTTCTCCCTCGACCTATCATCTAATGCAATTCGCCAGAAAGCGTCCTTTAAGTCCAGACTCGTGATGAATCTTGCTTTTGGGAGCCTACTAAGAATTCCATCGATAAGAGGTAAGGGATAAGCATGTTTAACCGTAACGCTGTTGACCTTATAGCATCCAGACAGTCTGACCTTACCAGGTTTCTGCACCAGAGTCACAGGCGATGACCACGGACTTTGGGTCTCTTCTATGACTCCTAATTCGATTATTCTGTCAATTTCTGCGAAAGAAGTTTTTCTACTGCAGGAGATATTGAAAAATGTCGTTGTTTTATCGGTTTATGGTCTCCTGTGTCTATATTATGAGAGGCAAGCGATGTTCTCTCCAAACCTTCTTTTGAATACGATGGAAACGAATTGATGGCAGCATCAAGTCTGATTTTCTGATCCTAGCTTATGAATTCTCATCGACTTCTGTTGCTTCAATGTTTGTTGTGTGAAAGTTTTATTGGACCTACGAGAGTCTAATTCCACATCAAGCATTTCATGTTTGCGTACAAATTCTTTCAGCTGCGAAATAGATACAATATCGAAATGCAACAGCTCTTTGCGAACCTCTGGCTTTAAATTCCGCTTAACTATTTCGACTAGTTCAAATTCCGCAATGGGATCTTGAAGCCGATCGGTTACTTGTAAGATAGCGTCATAGTAGGTGTCGAATTTTTCACCTAATCTCTGCTTTCTACAACGAATTTGCTCTTTTAAGTCAAAATTAGTTCTGCGATCACGAAAATGGTTTTTCAGTTCAAAGCACAGAATATCCCAATATAGTCGGTTACACGTTCGGTGGATATGTCGACATAAAATATCGAAATCGCCATGTAAACTCTGATTGGTAAGAGCGCTTACTCTATAAATAAAATTCTCAACTGATAATCCCTCTTCATCTTGACCACTAAACTTTATATGCCATCCTGACATAATATTTGTGACTTTTTCTGTGGTAAGATTAAAATTCTGATCAAAATTAGCTCTCCTAAGATTTTGATGGCCTGTAAAGTTCCTTTTATTATTACTATTAAAATTGCGGTTATCAAAACTAAGTCTGGCGTTATTTCTAGAAGCCATATTATTGTTATTTCGATTTTGTGAATTTTGATTAGTATTAACTGAATTTTCGATACTTGTTCTTCCCGTAGAATTCGGATTTAGGTTCAAGGATAACAACTGATTTCGCACGGCCTCATTGATAAGAAACTGGAGATTCTTGACTTCGTGGTAGATTCTGTCTATTGGAGTTGCCCTGAGATATATTTAGTAAATTATCTAATATTATTGTTCCTATTAAAATGTGAGTTTTGCAGCACCGTATTGTCTAATAAAGAACATTTAGTTTTTCCGTTTTGAGACAGAGCTTTTGGTATGGCAGCCTGATTGGTGATGGAAGTGTTATTTGAAGCTGATATAGCTAGCGCTTGTTTTGCAGAATCCTCTAAAATATTGTGGGACTTTAATATAATTTGTCTGCAGGCTTTGCCACATAAAGGACAAGCATGAGTTTCGTTAAGAACATTCACAATACATTCCTTGTGAAATATATGATTGCAAGGAGAAGAAACTATGATATCATCAATTTCATAATCGCTTTTGCAAATTGGACACTGAGGTATCTTTTTGCTTTCTACCATTAAAGGAAGATTTTCGTCACTATGAATGATGGACATTTTAACAAGAGAATAACAACAATGTATTTGAATATAACTGTACTCGAAATATTCGGTAAGATTGTGTGAGATGAAATTATTTGTTAAATTGAATGAAGAAAATTATGATTTGTGAATTTGACGAGTAAGCCAGTATAAAATACATTAAATTAAATCGCCAAAATTAAAAGTGGACGACAGACAAATATTATTATTTATTCTGAATCGCATTTCCATTGCTTTTCTATAAAAATAAACGTATACGTTACACTGACTCTTAAATAAATTTTCAATTATTGTTCCACTAAACATAAAGGACTGTATAAGAATTATTAATAATCTATTTACGATCTTTCCATCGTTGCACCAGTGATATTTCATTCTTTGGCTGACAAAAAAAAAATAGACTGACACCATGTAGAAGAATAACCGAAATTAAATCTATGTAGGGTATTTGTATTATCAGTAATATGATAGTAATGTTGAGATCCCAAAAACGAACGAAATTAGTTTATATGGTGTAAAGAAATATCGATTTCGATTTTCAACGTCTTTTGGCGACACGTTGGGAGCCATTTTGTATTGTTTGCATTTTTAATTTTAGGTGAAATTTTCAAAATTTAATATCTTTGCTCGCGCTATAGAACTTTACGCACGTACTGGCTAGCTAGCTAGATCGGTAGATAAGGGCGGGGATCTTATTCCAGGCGGCTTATTGCGTACAACACAAAAAAAGTTACGTGGAGTTTCATTGCCCTGTTATTTAAAAATGTATAGAAAAATATATATCTAAATAAAAATATAGCACCAATAACTCAACATTTTCTTTTCCGTTTCAACAATAGAAATTAGCCCAGATCCTGCTGGCTAATGAGGCTCATAACCCACCCAACGTAAGTTTTTTTCTATGCCATTATATGTTTACGAAAAAAACCCTATCAGACCTTACCTTAGCTACGTTCCTGTAGTTCTACATTAAAAGAGAATCACACTATCATTTTTAAATTTCAGTTGTATATATAATGAAACAAATCAAATCTCTTCAACGATATAAAATTTAGCTTTCTCTTAACTAAGCCTACTGATATTTTACATTCTGTATATTCCTTATGTTAAGTAAATAACACTATGTTAATTAATTTATTTGGATAACAGAGAAATCTTAAATCACCAAAAATATAATTAAAAAACATATACATATGTATGTATATACATATGTGTACATATGTATGAACCTTCAGAGAACCAAAATGCAGTAAAATTTCTTTGTCGAAAAAAACAATAACAAGAGAAAGACAAAACAAACAAAATAAATTTTGAATTAAAAGATCCAACGAAATTATCAATGAAATATTAGTTAAATAGTAATAAAATGCGACAATTTAAAATGAATAAAATAATGCTGAAGGCCTTCTGCTCATTGTCTTTGGAGTCGATTTAAAAATTTTTTTAATGCATAATGTGGTTTTTCTTGTTTTTTTCGGGTAATATTTAGCTTGTAGAATTTTCTAATAGGTTTATGATACGTGTTAGTTTGTAGTGCCATCACTGTTGGCACGCAACTCTGTCTTTGTTACTTTATTTAAGCAACTAAATGTCTGTTACTTTATTTAAGCAACTATGCACACAATCAATAAATAAGAATAAAAGCAGACTTGTCGTTAATCAGCCAACATGTGCAAATGTGTTTTATTCCCCGTCAACAACAACAACAACATGGCGACCCAGACAAAGTAGCAATTACTAAAAACTATACAGTTTGTTTTGAATTTGAGTTAAATGGTACATGTGAATATTTTGCTAAGTAGTGAAAAAAGTGTTCTGTCTGAGTGGTGTTGCTCTGATTTTCTGCTGTTAAAAAAAAGAGTAACAATTATAAAAAAAACTTTTATGTAAGAAACAATTTCTAAAATTACATATTATTTACTGCCAGTAGCATTTCATGGACAAGAAAAAGAAACTAAAAATTAACCGATAGGCGCATAGTAGACTAAAAGAATTAAAATAATAAAACAAAGTGATATTAAAACGCGTGTGTAACAAAAATTTCTTCATAAAGACAAAACAAACAAAATTCAACTATCGTTCCCTGCAGATTACTTTTTTAATACATTATGATAAAAATGAAAATGAAACGTGATAATCAAGATGATGGTCCCCATTTCGATAAACGCAGTCGTCATAGTGATGACCAAGTTTGCATTTTAATTCCCAGTAATATTGCCGGTGCCATTACAGGCAAAGTGAAACACTACAGTGGAATTAGTACAGATTTCGTGAAAATAATTTAAAAACTAAATACATATATACTATTGAACACAACTGTACCAAAATTTCAGAACATTCAGACCAGAAAATGCCATTAAAATTGTGAGGTGATGTTAAAAAAAGGGAACAAAAACAGTAAAAAACAAAAAATAAAATGCAAACTAACGGAAGAAAAAGGTGTAAAGAAAATTGAGAATTCGAGAAAAATTAAAGAAAAGTTACATAGAGAGAGAATTCGAAAAAAAGGTACAAAAATATACACCAAAAAGAAACTAAAAGAAGCACAAAAAAAGCGTGTTAACTAAAAATCTAAAGAATCACAAGAAAAAGAACCCTATCAGAAGCAAGAAGAAAACATATTTCTTATTGGATTAGAAATCAAAAAGAAACAATATCACTTTCGATAAAAATAACTTAGTGAAAAACATCAGCAACCATACAATGACAAACAAAATAGTTCATGAACCATGTGAATAACAAACAAAAAGTGAAAAAATTAAACATTTAAGCAAAAATTTTTTTTATGAGAACAACAAAATTTTGTTTGTCAAGTAACAAAATTTTAAATAAAAAAAAACAGAAAACCCAAAATTTTATAATAAGAGTAACTTTTAAAAATTTAACTTGTTTATTTAAACAAAATTCCTAAAAAATAACTAATATAATGAATTAAATTGTACAAAACAAATACCTTAAATTTTTTTTTTTTTTTTTTTTTAACTTGGACCAGCACTCAGGGGATGACCCCTACATATGCAATGCATTGTGCCGGAACTAGGAAAATTGGTTATAGGAAGGAGGATAAAGGGAGTAGTGTTTGTGGACGTTCGATTTGAACTTTCCCACACTGAAAGTAACAGGAAAGACCTCTGCAGGAAGTTTATTCCACATGCGAACTGTTCGGCTAAAGAACGAATTTTCTCTGTAATGCGTAGTGCGATCCACTGGCATATCAACCACAAATGGATGCGCTCTTAACGAAGAACGTGTTGTTCGTACAAATGAGCGGGTTTCGGGAATAAGTTCCCTGATTTCATTAGAGCACATTCCATTGTAGTAGCGATAAAACAGTGAAATACATCCCACATTGCGTCGATGCTCCAGTGAGTCAATAGAGTTGGCTACCCTACTGTCACCGATGAGCTTCTTCGCCCTCTCCTGTACCCGGTCGAGTAACTTCAAAATAGACTTTGAAGCACCGGCCCATACATGAGAGTTGTATTCCATTTTCGGTCGGATATAGGTGGTGTAAACATTAAGGAGATCAGATGGAGTGAAGTATCTCTTACACCGTCTTAGAAAGCCGAGGCACTTGAATGCTTCTTTTGAAACCTGAAAAATATGATCAGTCCATCGAACATCACATTTAATTTTCATGCCAAGAACATCAAGAGTTTCTGATTCCTCAATATCTACACCACCCATTATTACAGATGAAGCAGCATGATTGTACGTACATTTGTGTGTAAGCATACAACACTGGGTCTTGCGAGCATTAAATTCGACCCTATTCGCACGTCCCCATTCATGGATTGCTAAAAGATCGTTATTTATCGAATCATTCATATTTTGCCTCATTGCCGCGATCTCCGGCAGGCTTGGTCTGTTATTGAATGAATATGAATGGCACATGCTGCTGTCATCTGCAAAAGAGTAGATAGGATTGGAAGTTTGAAGTAGAAGGTCGTTTAAGAAAATAAGAAAAAGTGTGGGAGAAAGAACGGATCCTTGCGGTACCCCTGAATTAATCTTGAACTCGTTTGATGAGATCCCTTCTATAACAACTCGTATAGTGCGATCTCTGAGAAAGCTTGATATAAATCGAGAGAAGACATCACCGACACCAAAAGCAATAAGTTTTGATAGAAGTGCACCATGCCAAACTCTATCAAACGCCTTGGAAATATCTAGAGCCACCACCTTACTCTCGCCAAAATGGTGAATAGAATGACACCATCTTTCCGATAGAAAAGCCAGTAGGTCTCCCGTAGAGCGACCCCTACGAAATCCATACTGGCGGTCGCTAAGTAAGCTGTTGGACTCTAAATATCTCACAAGATGGAAGTTTACCATACTTTCCATAACTTTGGAAAGTGCTGAGCAAATTGCAATTGGGCGGTAATTTTCAGGGTTGTTAGCCTCTCCTTTTTTGGGGATTGGCGTTACATTAGCAACCTTCCAACACATTGGAAATTCACCAGCATGGTACAATGTACTGAAAAGGTTAGCTAACGGACGCGCTAGCGTCGAAGAGCACTGCTTCAAGACCAGTGCTGGAATACCATCCGGCCCAGGAGATTTATTTATGTTGAGATCTGCTAAAACCTTTTTAACTGCACGGGCTCGAAAGAATATTTTAGGCATAGTTACAGATACTCTTTCAAGCACGGGCAGTGGTTGAGTGCTTTCCGGCAAGTGGGAGTTACTTGCAAATAATTCAGCCAGAAGGTTAGCTTTATCAACCGGGTTAGTGAATACTTGATCATCCTTTAAAAGAGCTGGAATTGAGGAACTAGCATTATCCTTTACTCTTTTAACGAATGACCAAAAGCTCTTACTACCCCGAGGGGCATTAAGAACTTTAGCACGAAGGCACTGCTCGTACAAAGCTTTTTGCTGCCTTAATACTTTGGCACATGAAGATCTCGCCCTTTTGCGTAGCGAATCAGTATCGGCATTTTTGTTATTACGCCATATACTGAAAGCTTCCTCTCTGGATTTGACTGCATTTTTGCACGTCAGATTAAACCACGATTTCGCTCTAGGTTTAATGAATATTTGCTTAGATGGAATGAAAGCTTTCATTCCCTGCAAAATTACGCCTTCAACAATTTCCGCCATGGCATTGACATTATTGTCTAAGAAACAAAGCTTCCAGTTAAAATGCCTAAAGAATGCGTTGAGCTCAGCCCAACGAGCCTTTTCGTATATGTATTTTGTACGTTTCGTAGCTGTTTGAGAAACGTTGTGAAGTTCTGAAGTCAAAAAGGAGGCGGAAATAGTGCAATGGTCCGAGTTACCGAGAGGTGCATTTACGCTCACTTCATACTTTTGAGGGTGTGAAGTTAGAAACAGGTCAAGAGTATTGTGTTGGTGCCCTTCAACGCACGAAATATGTGTTGGCTCATTCACTAGTTGCGCTAGGTGGTTGTGCGCTGCAAATAACTCAACATATTGGCCTTCTGGGGTTGTGTGGCTCGAATGGTGGAGCCAAGATAAGTTGTGAACATTGAAATCACCAGCAACAACAATTTCACTGTCCGGACAACTTTCCAGGATCTTCGATATGGAGTCGGAAAGGGCATCGAAGCCAGAAAAAGTTTTATCCCTTTCCGCATTTGGGCTTCTATATAGAAACCCGAAATGTAATGAGTGTGACCTGATTTTGAATTTAACCCAGAGGCAGCTAAATTCCGGATCACTCGTGCCTAAAGATTGCTGGCACTGGTACACTACTTCATTTCGTATATAAAGTGCAAGGCCTCTGTGAAGGTTAAAAAGTGATAGGAGGTGATACCCTGGTATATGAAAATCCTGTGGATCAGCATCCTCAGATACCTGGGTCTCACATAAGGCGAAGACGTCCGGCCGATGGACACAAACGTGAGCATAGGCAGAGAAGAAATTCGCCCTCAGCCCACGTATGTTGCAGAAGTCAATTTTGAATCGCCCTGTCATAACAATGGTAGGAAAATTAAAATCGAGCGTTTTTTTGTATTATTTTACTGATAACAGTGTTGCCAATTGCTGCTATTATAACTGCTCAGTGACCAGTGTTATACCTTCGTCACTGAACAGTCTAACAACAATTAACACAATGCATCAGTAAAACAACCTAATTTGGAATTTTGTCACATGGGAAGCACAATAACAATGCTAAAAAAAAAGAGCCATAAAAGCCCTGATCTGGTCATTGTATCAAAAAACGACCCGTTGTGCCAACACTGGTTTTGCTGTGCCAACACTGTTCTCTCAGAGAGCTCTTTTATTTTTACTGTTTTTATTTGTTTTTGTTTTATTTATTTATCATGTAAGAATGTTGTAATTGTTAAATTATTTTATGAGTTTTTAGTTTTTGTTTTTTTTGTTATTTGATAAGTTTATGGGCAATATTTTTAAATTTTGAGTTTTTTGATTTTATGTTATTGCTTATTTTAAACAAATATATATATATGTATGTATGCCGCGGACGAAAACATTTAATTTTTAAAACACTTAAACAGGGATAGTGAACACAATAAACGCGGACAACGAAAGGGACACGTGCGAACGGTACGGATGACAAACTACTACTTGATGAAAAAAAAAACAAAAAATGAAATCTTAGAATTAAATAATAATAAGATAAAAACAAAATACTAAGAATAAAATTTTAAATTTATAAATTATATATTAAAACAAACAAAACAAATAATATATTATTTGTAGACATTACAAAAAAAAAAAAAACAAAATCCTTTTTAAAATTTTTAAAACATATGAAAATATTGAACCACCTTGCTTGATTCAACATTTTCAATTCAAAAAGGGAGGTACATAGGTACGGCCAATACCTATTATGCCAAACTTTCACTATTAAATATTATTATTATCATATTATTACATACTATCATTTTTATTTCTAAAAAAGGGAGGTGTAGTACCATCACTGTTGGCACGCAACTCTGTCTTTGTTACTTTGCAACTATGCACATAATCAATCAATAAGAATAAAAGAAGACTTGTCGTTAATCAGCCAACATGCGCAGATGTGTTTTATTCTCCGTCAACAACAACAACAAGTTCCATAATACTAGTAATATATGTATATGTATATATATTATTTGAAGATTAAGTTCTAATTGTCAGAAGCAAATATTATAAATTTTGAAAGAGTGAGAGTACTGTTATTTATGAAAAAAATTAATTTACAAAATATACATGCAAAAACAAAAAATTAAATAGGGGAGTAAATGTCTTATAAAGTTAGTTATTTAGTTATTAAATTCAGCAAACCAAATGGCTGTTATGAGGGTTAATATAATTTGGAGGTATAAGTTTAAGGATGTGGTTTCAAACCGATTATTAGTGAATGATTAAGTGATATTAATTTTTTTTTCGACAAAATATACATAATTTGGTTAGACCTTTTTATTCGGTACCAAAGAAATGTCTATATATATTTTTCGATTGGTGTTTTTTAGCTGATTCGTTTTTGAAAAGTTGGAGTTCTGTGGGATGGCTTCTCTTATAATTTGAAGTAGTGGGAAACGGAAGGATCGGTGGCCTGATTTCCTCGAGAGCAGCTTAGTGCATAAATATGATTTCAAGCCTCTGTCTTGAGACACAGACTGTCATTGACATTGAAGATTTCTTTATCTCTATTTCGACCATGCACAAAAAATATATGCCTCTCGAGTGAATGGCCTGCCGTTTAGCTCATCCACGTGTTCCCAAATGTCTGTACCTGAGGTATAAGTCACTCGAGAGAAAAAAATTACTAAATTTTAAAAGAAAAATTAACACTTATTACCAAAAATCCCGGTTGATCTTATTTAAAGCAATTTACCTTTAACTGATGTTTTCATGTATGGATAATTTCACACTTGAAGACTTAATTAAAATCTAAAGTTCTGACTTAATGCACGGTATATGCTAAAAAAATCTGTAGACTTTTTCTTTACTTATTAATTTCATCTGATCGATATCACTGCCAAAATTGAAAAGATCGTAGCGTGATGTTTTAAC
Organism: Gymnocheta viridis; assembly: GCA_956483585.1. Lineage (NCBI taxonomy): Eukaryota > Metazoa > Arthropoda > Insecta > Diptera > Tachinidae > Gymnocheta > Gymnocheta viridis. The sequence goes on along the minus strand of OY101442.1, from coordinate 56,818,189 downwards.
TATAGATCAAAGCTCTCAGGCAAATTCATTAAATCATTTATTTATCTCAAGTATACTGATATGGTTTTTGCTTGTATTCGTAAAGCTTTTATTGATATCATATGTAAAACAAGAGTGCCAAAAAGAAACAACCCAATAACACATATAAAATACTTGGCTCTTCATCATGTATGTATATATTTATGATAAAATATACATGATCGAATTTGCTGCATAAGGCATAGAAGAATAAACTTGAAACAAAAAGTATTGTGCACTGGTGTAACAAACTGAATTGATGTTAAATGGTGTAGTGTTGCATTCTTTGGTATTACAGGGGAGTACTCATGTTGTCAAATGTAAATATTTTTTATCTGCAACCTATCTACGTAGATTTTAAGGATAAACAAGTCAGTAAACTTATGGTGTTATTTTATATATAGAGATGATATAATCTTCACTCGAACAGAAAACAAAATTGATATCACATTGATACAGACTTTACAAAACAGCATTTGACGAATTTGTTTTGCAATGAGGCTAAAGCTTAAAAGAAAAAAGTATTATTAACTCCATACATTTTGCTTTCTAAATGTGAATAAATTTTTATTTAGATAAAAATATATAATCTGATTAAAAGAAATTCTTGGTTTGTATATAAGCATTTGTTTTACACAGAAAAATAATTTTAATTGTCGTGTTAGAAAAATGCAGTAAAAATATTATTTCCCTGAATACTTTGTCTTAACGAAAGACGTACGAGTATATAAACTAAATAGTTATGACCGGATATCCTTTGCATGGAATTTCCCCAAAGATTTACCATTAAAATCTTCTAACTCATAATAACACATACCATGTTTAGCTTGAACGCGTGCCTTTTCAAATTGATTAGCTAATTTGCTGTTATAATCTTCAACTGCCTTCGATTGAGAAAAGTTTCTCCTATATACAATTTGCCCTACTTCAAAAGTAGTAGGCCGAGATCGAAGATTATAATATTTAACGTTTTTATCATAGGATTTACGTTATTCTCTTGAGCCTTTTCTCTTATAATTTCAAGCTTTTTATCAGTCTATAATTCTACAGGGGTATCTAATAAATTGAGTTTGCGCAAAAGCGAATACGTTGTGCCATTTGTTAACATGTTTTGGCCAAATAAAAGAAAATAGGGTGAAAATCCTATACTAGCATGTATTGAGCTTTGTAGCGCACAGCTAATAGCAGATAGTTTCTCATCCCAATCTTTTTGAGCGGGCTTTACGTATGCTCTTATGGCGGTTCGTACTGACCTGTTTACTCGCTCACTAGCGTTAGCTGTGTCGAATAAATCGTAGTAAAGTTGTAAAAAACTCCATATGCTTCTAAAAATTCTCTGAACAAGTTGGACTTAAACTGTACTCCATTATCGGTCGTTATTGTTTCTGGTACGCCGAATAGATGAAATATTCGCTTCTCCAGAAATTCAATAATACCGCTAGATGTAAATTTTTTTTTATAGGCTCTAAGAAATGGAATTTGGATAAATGATCCAGTGGAATTATAATTCCTATATTTCCGGAAGAAGATCTAGGATACTGTCCTAAAAAATCTATGTAGAGTTTTTGGAAAATACGGACAGACGTAGAGGACTGTCCCATTGGAGGTCGTAAGCATTGGTTTGATGCTTTTGTTTGTTTACAAATATCACAAGATGCAACATGATCTGCCGCCTGTTTTGCCATTTTAGGCCAAAAGAAAAATGCTTTAAGACGACGCAGAGTTTTGCCAACACCGCCATGAGCACCCAACGGATGATCATGTGCTCCTTAGTCATCGCAGTTGGTACCCAGAGTTTAAAGGAAAATTGTTCTTGTAACTTGTCACCAGAAGCGTTCTCACTTCGCCTGTAAACAAATCTACGATTTTCACATCAGGGAGATATTGTATTTTTGCATTAAGATTTTTAATCAGTGAAAGATATTGTTCAGAATTGAATTCTTCAGATTTGTGATTTGTTGTTATTTAAAAATCGTGACCTTCTACGTAGGCGCGATACTTCTTGACTGCCATAATTGCGGGAAGACATTCCTGCTCAGAAACGGTATAGTTTTTCTGTGCGAATGTTAATTTGTGGCTCATGAATGAACTGGTACTTCGCCCATGTCGTCATTTCTCTGGGCGAGAACAGGCCCTATCCCGTATTGAATCACATCACATTGAATGGAAAACGGACGTGAAAAGTCTGGGTTGTGAAGCACAGGCGCAGAGGAAAGTGTCTGTTTGAGCTCCTTAAATTAAGATTTCGCTTCTACGGACCAGCCAAATTTTCTGTTCTTTTTCAACATGTCCGTCAAGGTGGCATAATTTCGGACAAAACGTTGGTACCAACCACAAATACCTAAGAAACGTCTAAGTTGTCATACGGAGGTTGGTAAGGGAAATGCACGGATAGACTGAACCTTGTCCGGGTCTTGTGCCTTGACCGATTATGTGTCCTAAATATTTCACCTGCTGAAGGAGAAATTTACTTTTTTCTCTATTTATTGTTAAGTTTGCTTTTCGGATGCAAACTGCTACCTCATGTAAAAGTAAGACATGATCATCAAAGGTTTCCGTAATGATGAGCAAGTCATCCAAATACACGAAGACCCGGTTATGCAAATGGGCTGGAATCACTTTGTCCATAAGTCGTCTGTGGCACGTTGCACAAACCGAAGGTCATAGTGACGAACTGATGCAAAGGTCGACCCGGCACTGTGAAAGCTGTCTTCTCTCTCGACCTATCATCTAATGCAATTCGCCAGAAAGCGTCCTTTAAGTCCAGACTCGTGATGAATCTTGCTCTTGGGAGCCTACTAAGAATGCCATCGATATGAGGTAAGGGATAAGCATCTTTAACCGTAACGCTGTTGACCTTCTAGCATCCAGACAGTCTGACCTTACCAGGTTTCTGCACCAGAGTCACAGGCGATGACCACGGACTTTGGGTCTCTTCTATGACTCCTAATTCGATTATTCTGTCAATTTCTGCGAAAGAAGTTTTTCTACTGCAGGAGATATTGAAAAATGTCGTTTTTTTCGGTTTATGGTCTCCTGTGTCTATATTATGAGAGGCAAGCGATGTTCTCTCCAAACCTTCTTTTGAATACGATGGAAACAAATTGATGGCAGCATCAAGTCTGATTTTCTGATCCTAGCTTATGATATGTGAATTCTCATCGACTTCTGTTGCTTCAATGTTTGCTGTTGAGAAGTTAGTCATATATTTGGTAAATAAATCTTTCGCTAGGCCAAAAGTTTTAACAAAGTCTACGCCTAAATATAAGTTTTGTGTTAAGTGTGGCGTTATTAAAAAGGTAAGGGGTTTTATTTCACCGAATGATTTGTCCCGTCAGCAGTTTTCAACGTAATTTTAAATTTATTATAAGACCTATTTCTGTGTTCTAGAAACACTCTAGCATAATCGCCAGCAATACAAGAAATAGTTGCCCCAGTGTCTATTAAGCCTAATATGTCTTCATCGTAGATTCTTACCGTGTTAAATGGACGTACATATATCAAACTTGTTTACATTGGAAACAATCGCCGAACAGAAGTGTTTACGGTTTTTAAGAATTTTTTTAAAATATTCTCTCAATCTTTTGGTATTTCTTTTGAACCTTTAGGCTACTGTAACAATTTCTTCACTAAACATTTTTAATTTGGCTTCGTTATATTCTCTAAGTCTAACATAGTAGGGTCTTAAATGTCTGGGTATAAAACTATCACTACTTTTAAATCCATCGGTTTGGCATCCAACCGACTTTACATTTGAGTCGATTTGGATGGAAATTGTTTTGGTTTACTGTTGGTCTGGAAGCTTTTTGAAAATTTGGTACATTTGCCATGTTTAAATACATTTGCTGCTCCACAGCCATTAAAAAATATCTTTCTGCCATCAAACAATCATCAAAATGATGCCCTTGAAAGTTCCAGCATATAAGTCCTGATATTTCTTCTATATGAACGAATTCTTCTTCTATTGGGCCAGTGTCGATTTCGGAAACGAATTTGCGAGGAATGAAAGTTTTATTGGACCTACGAGAGTCTAATTCCTCATCAAGCATTTCATGTTTGCGTACAAATTCTTTCAGCTGCGAAATAGATACAATATCAAAATGCAACAGCTCTTTGCGAACCTCTGGCTTTAAATTCCGCTTAACTATTTCGACTAGTTCAAATTACGCAATGGGATCTTGAAGCCGATCGGTTACTTGTAAGATAGCGTCATAGTAGGTGTCGAATTTTTCACCCAATCTCTGCTTTCTACAACGAATTTGCTCTTTTAACTCAAAATTAGTTCTGCGATCACGAAACTGGTTTTTCAGTTCAAAGCACAGAATATCCCAATATAGTCGGTGGAAACGCCAGAACCAATCCATGGCCTTTCCCGTAAAAAGTAAATGGATGTGTCGACATAAAATATCGAAATCGCCATGTAAACTCTGATTGGTAAGAGCGCTTACTCTATAAATAAAATTCTCAACTGATAATCCCTCTTCATCTTGACCACTAAACTTTATATGCCATCCTGACATAATATTTGTGACTTTTTCTGTGGTAAGATTGAACTTCTGATCAAAATTAGCTCTCCTAAGATTTTAATGGCCTGTAAAGGTCCTTTTATTATTACTATTAATATTGTGGTTAAGTCTGGCGTTATTTCTAGCAGCCATATTATTGTTATTTCGATTTTGTGAATTTTGATTAGTATTAACTGAATTTTCGATACTTGTTCTTCCCGTAGAATTCGGATTTAAGTTCAAGGATAACAACTGATTTCGCACGGCCTCATTGATAAGAAACTGGAGATTCTTGACTTCGTGGTAGATTCTGTCTATTGGAGTTGCCCTGAGATATATTTAGTAAATTATCTAATATTACTGGATTATTGTTCCTATTAAAATGTGAGTTTTGCAGCACCGTATTGTCTAAAAAAGTACATTTAGTTTTTTCCGTTTTGAGACAGAGCTTTTGGTATGGCAGCCTGATTGGTGATGGAAGTGTTATTTGAAGCTGATATAGCAAGCATTTGTTTTGCAGAATCCTCTAAAATATTGTGGGACTTTAATATAGTTTGTCTGCAGGCTTTGCCACATAAAGGACAACATGAGTTTCGTTGAGAACATTCACAATACATTCCTTGTGAAATATATGATTGCAAGAAGAAGAAACTATGATATCATCAATTTCATAATCGCTTTTGCAAATTGGACACTGAGGTATCTTTTTGCTTTCTACCATTAAAGGAAGATTTTCGTCACTATGAATGATGGACATTTTAACAAGAGAATAACAACAATGTAATTGAATATAACTGTAAGATTGTGTGAGATGAAATTATTTGTTAAATTGAATGAAGAAAATTGTGATTTGTGAATTTGACGAGTAAGCCAGTATAAAATACATTAAATTAAATCGCCAAAATTAAAAGTGGACGACAGACAAATAATATTATTTATTCTGAATCGCATTTCCATTGCTTTTCTATAAAAATAAACGTATACGATACACTGACTCTTAAATAAATTTTCAATTATTGTTCCACTAAACATAAAGGACTGTATAAGAATTATTAATAATCTATTTACGATCTTTCCATCGTTGCACCAGTGATATTTCATTCTTTGGCTGACAAAAAAAAATAGACTGACACCATGTAGAAGAATAACCGAAATTAAATCTATGTAGGCTATTTGTATTATCAGTAATATGATAGTAATGTTGAGATCCCAAAAACGAACGAAATTAGTTTATATGGTGTAAAGAAATATCGATTTTGATTTTCAACGTCTTTTGGCGACACGTTGGGAGCCATTTTGTATTGTTTGTATTTTTAATTTTAGGTGAAATTTTCAAAATTTAATATCTTTGCTCGCGCTATAGAACTTTACGCACGTACTGGCTAGCTAGCTAGATCGGTAGATAAGGGCGGGGATCTTATTCCAGGCGGCTTATTGCGTACAACACAAAAAAAGTTACGTGCGGTTTCATTGCCCTGTTATTTAAAAATGTATAGAAAAATATATATGTAAATAAAAATATAGCACCAATAGTAGATAGGTAATGGCCGCTGCCGGCAGCGCAGTCGCGCATGTCTATTGTCCCCATTACTTTTGAGCGAGCCAGTGTTGCCATCCTCTAGTTTTTTTATGTGTGTGTGTAGGTTCGTTTGCTTGCCTGTGCTATGTTGGTTGTGTGTGTGCGTGTGTATGTTCTTTTGCTTGCCTGTGCTATGTTGGTTGTGTGTGTGCGTGTGTAGGTTCGTTTGCTTGCCTGTGCTATGTTGGTTGTGTGTGTGCGTGTGTATGTTCTTTTGCTTGCCTGTGCTATGTTGGTTGTGTGTGTGCGTGTGTATGTTCTTTTGCTTGCCTGTGCTATGTTCGTTGTGTGTGTGTGTGTGTGTAGGTTCGTTTGCTTGGCTGTGCTATGTTGGTTGTGTGTGTGCGTGTGTATGTTCTTTTGCTTGCCTGTGCTATGTTGGTTGGTTGTGTGTTTATGTTGTTGGGTGTGTTTCTGTTGGTATCTAGGCAGTGAACTTTTTGTTGGCAGACCATGTGTGTATATCTGATTATTTTAAATGCATCGTCACCACAGACGTCATATTATGTTGGTATGTAGGCAGAGATATTTTTTGTTGGCAGAGAATGTGTGTATATCTGATTATTTTAGGTGCGTCGTCATCACTGACGTCACAGTATGTTGGTATGGAGGCAGAGATATTTTTTGTTGGCGGAGAATGTGTGTATATATGATTGTTTTAGGTGCGTCGTCATCACTGACGTCATAGCGGGGGTGTGTGTTTATGTCGTTTGGTGTGTTGCTGATGGAATCTTGGCAGAGAAATATTTTGTTGACAGAGAGTGTGTTTATTACTAATTATTTTAGGTGTGTCGTCATCACTGACGTCACAGTATGTTGGTATACAGGCAGAGATATTTTTTGTTGGCAGAGAATTTGTGTATATCTGGTTATTTTAGGTATGTCATCATCACTGACGTCATAGCGTGTGTATGAGAGTGTGTTTTAATGTGTGTGTGTGTGTGTCTGTGTGGTTTTTATGTATGTTTTTGATTTTTCTCTATGTTTTCATTTTTCAATTCTGCTGACTTCGAGATTTATTCCTTATAATTTGAGTCTGTTTTATGTACATATGTTTTTGATTTTTCTTTATGTTTTCATAATTCTGTTGACTTCGAGATTTATTCCTTATAATTTGGTTATATAGATATATATAGCATATTTTATTTTTTGTTCTTTTTTTTATATTTGCGTCTGTTTTCATGTATGTTTTTGATTTTTCTTTATGTTTTCATTTTTCAAGGTTCGTTTGCTTGCCTGTGCTATGTTGGTTGTGTGTGTGCGTGTGTATGTTCTTTTGCTTGCCTGTGCTATGTTGGTTGTGTGTGTGCGTGTGTAGGTTCGTTTGCTTGCCTGTGCTATGTTGGTTGTGTGTGTGCGTGTGTATGTTCTTTTGCTTGCCTGTGCTATGTTGGTTGTGTGTGTGCGTGTGTATGTTCTTTTGCTTGCCTGTGCTATGTTCGTTGTGTGTGTGTGTGTGTGTGTGTGTAGGTTCGTTTGCTTGCCTGTGCTATGTTTGTTGTGTGTGTACGTGTGTATGTTCGTTTGCTTGCCTGTGCTATGTTGGTTGGTTGTGTGTTTATGTTGTTGGGTGTGTTTCTGTTGATATCTAGGCAGTGAATTTTTTGTTGGCAGACCATGTGTGTATATCTGATTATTTTAGGTGCGTCGTCATCACAAACGTCACAGTATGTTGGTATGGTGGCAGAGATATTTTTTGTTGGCAGAGAATGTGTGTATATATGATTGTTTTAGTTGCGTCGTCATCACTGACGTCATAGCGGGGGGTGTGTTTATGCTGTTTGGTGTGTTGCTGATGGAATCGTGGCAGAGAAATATTTTGTTGACAGAGAGTGTGTTTATTACTGATTATTTTAGGTGTGTCGTCATCACTGACGTCACAGTATGTTGGTATACAGGCAGAGATATTTTTTGTTGGCAGAGAATTTGTGTATATCTGGTTATTTAAGTATGTCATCATCACTGACGTCATAGAGTGTGTATGAGAGTGTGTTTGAATGTGTGTGTGTTGTTGTGTGTATGTTGTAATCACTTTGGTATCGTTGTATTAATGAGGCTTAGTAGATTTTATTTTTTGTTCTTTTATATATTTAAGTCTGTTTTTATGTATGTTTTTGATTTTTCTTTATGTTTTCATTTTTCAATTCTGCTGACTTCGAGATTTATTCCTTATAATTTGAGTCTGTTTTATGTACATATGTTTTTGATTTTTCTTTATGTTTTCATAATTCTGTTGACTTCGAGATTTATTCCTTATAATTTGGTTATATAGTTATATATAGTATATTTTATTTTTTGTTCTTTTTTTTTATATTTGCGTCTGTTTTCATGTATGTTTTTGATTTTTCTTTATGTTTTCATTTTTCAATTCTGCTGACTTCGAGATTTATTCCTTATAATTTGAGTCTGTTTTTTGTACATATGTTTTTGATTTTTCTTTATGTTTTCATAATTCTGCTGACTTCGAGATTTATTCCTTATAATTTGGCTATATAGATATATATAGCATATTTTATTTTTTGTTTTTTAATTATATTTGAGGCTGTTTTCATGTATGTTTTTGATTTTTCTTTATGTTTTCATTTTTCAATTCTGCTGACTTCGAGATTTATTCCTTATAATTTGAGTCTGTTTTATGTACATATGTTTTTGATTTTTCTTTATGTTTTCATAATTATGCTGACTTCAACATTTATTCATCATAATCTGACTATACAGAAAATTTTGCAGTCTTAAATATTTTTGTTTATTCTATACAGAAATATTTTTTTCTCAAATTCGTTGGTGGTCTGTAAATTGTATTTATAAGTTTCTATTGCAAAGCTCACAAAAAATAATTTTATGCATATGTTAAAAAAAAATCTGAATTTCGCAATTTTACAAATGGGTTCAAAATCTTATTGTTTTTCTGTTTTGCATACTAACGCATTTTTGTTTATAATTTGAGCTCTACTGTTAAATCAGGCACAATCTTGATTTTATTTGTTTATTTCTTGACAAAGGAATTTGAATTTTACAATCTTATAAAATTGCATTTATATAGCATTTTATAAAACTAGAAAATTTAAACGATCTGATAAGTTATGATATTTTATAACCCAAACACAAATCTCTACTGATTTCTTCAGAAATGTATGATTCCTAATTATCTTTTCGAAAAATAATACAAGACAGAGAATATTTTATATTAATAATACAATTTTATTTTATTTATTAATTTTTCTTAATTTTGATTATAAAGTTTGAAACATTTCATAGTATGAGACTATTAAATTTTCTAATATTGCTTTCCGTAGAAAGTATATAGAACACCTACAAGTGTCAGGTCCTTCCTCACATTTCGGATCATACCACGGACAGCATTGAAAATGTCCTTCTGTATTGTCTTCATCTTCCATTACATCATATTCCTCATTTTCGTCGAGCATATTTTGGAAAAATTTGATCAATTCCCAATGGTCGTATAGTCTGAAGCTGTCAAAATCTGTTATGAATTTATTTAGACTCCTTCTTATTTGACTCATTTTATTAATTTTGTTTCTGCTTCCCCGTATTAATTTTGTTTCTGCTTACTTTTTCAAAGGAATTGTCGATACTGATGATTTTTTCCTGAATATTTAATCAAAAAGTATCTAAAATTATGTATTATTTCCTTCTCCCTCTTATACCAATCTTATATTTTTATCTCTCTCTATCCCCTTCACCCTATCACTATCAGTAGTTATGAATTAGATGTCCTGCCCCAATTAAAATTCTCAAATTTCAGCAATTAAAATTTAAAATTTTGATGTTAATTGCCTAAATTTTGATTTTAATTACTGAAATTTGAGAAATTTTTTTTTCTCGGCATTCTTTGATATGTTGGTGTGTGTTTGTGTGATTTTTTTTTTTCCCACGTTATATTAAGGGGGTTCACAGCTTTGTTGTTTTATTTTTAATATTTTGTGAGTATGCGGGCGTGAGAATTTCTGTCTGTCTGTGGGAATATCTGTGTGTCTGCCTGTGGGAATTTAATTAAGTCTGTCTGTGGGAATTTAATTAAGTCTGTTCGTGATATGAGGGTGTTGTTGAAATAGTTTGATTTCTTTTCTCGTATGTGAGCTCTGTTGTTTGTGTGTAATTTTCTCAGGCTGGTATATGTAGAAATAAATTGTTTTTCATGTCGACCTTTGGCGGAGGAGAGTTTATATCAGGAGTACGGTACGTAGTATAAAATATTCTGATATATCTGAATCGCCCTAATTTTGTGTGTGTGTGTGTTTTTTGTTTATAATACTGGACGATGAGATTTTCTTATTTTGTCCAGCTTATATTTGTTCTGTGTTAAAGTGTGTTTGTTTACATTTAATGTGTGGGGTTCTTTTTAAAATGTTTTCTTTTATTTATTTAAGCATGCCCGTCTTTTTGACTGAGCGTCTTTTCTAACGTCGGTCGGTCACTTGGTGGACTGTTTGTATAGTTTCAGTATGTGGATATGTAAGTTCTAATAAATATTTGAGTACGCAATCGCATGGGTGTAAAATTTGATATGTGTACATATATATACCTATCTGCAAATTTATTTGATGTATGCATATACATACAAATAAGTGTTTGCTCTTTGTTTGGATTAATTTTTTGATCAGTAGGAATTTTTTTATTTTGTGTCAAATATTCGCTTGAACGTTTAAATGCCCCGTTGTGTGTAGCTGTGAAATATTTAGTTTATATGTATGTGAAATAAAAAAAAACATTTGTTTTAAGTTTTATATGCATTTATTGAAAAGTTTCTTGGAAGTTTCTGTTTTAAGTAAAATTGCATTCTTTAAGGCACAAACACCATAGTTGTGGTAGTCACAGTAGCAATCGTCTGGATACTTGCTATTCATTTGTTTAAAATTAATGCAGCCAATTTCTTCAATGTTAAGAACTGTTTGATGAATCATTTCTTCTAACCATTTTTTCTTCTCTTCTCCTTTAACATAGATTGTATAATATTGTAAATTGTCTTTTAGAAATCTGCAAATGCTTTCAATGATACTGATCCATCATTCCAGTATAGATGGTGGTAGTTTTTTGTTAACCAATTTGCTTCTCTTTGCTTTTTTTTTGCCGATAAACATTGGAAATCATATGGAGGTTTTATAATGAAATTGGTGTGTTCATTATTGTTGAAAACAACTGCTACTTCTTTGGCAATAAATTTGTTTGAATTACTTTTGAAACCTTGCAAGTCTATGAAAACCTTGTTATCCTCCATATTACTTAATTTACAAGACTTTTCGAACTTGTCCTTTTATAGGAATATATTCAATTATACGATCATGAATAAGAATACAGTAAGCTGATGTCTTTGATGCAATATTTGTGTCTGTTTCAAATTCAATTTTTATATCAATTGGTCCGTTATTGAGCGACTCGTTTTGATGGCTAACATCTACTACAATAATCGGTGCATTATTTTTAAATTCTTGAGCGGTGAGAAGCGGCTGAGACTCTCTCATGTAGTAGCTCTGTTGAAATCTTAGATACATATCATATAGAATTGCATAACGCTAATTTTTAAATTTAATATTTAGATCATCATATGGGTATGATACTGAATTTAAATGAACTTTTAAATTGGTCAGATCACAATGAACAAACTTATTTTCTTGTTGAAAAGCAATCAATATAAAACGGGGGCGTTCTCTACTTGCGGCTAATTTAACATTCCAAATATGACTTGTTCCTGTATTTAATTGTGGATTTACATGACAATCCCAACTACGGAATGCCATCGGTATAGAAGCACCATTGCTAATAATTTTAATCATATTCAGCTTACAAAGATCAGATAATTGTACGTGTGGAATTCTCCATGAGATGAGTGAAATTGCAAGTTTTGCTTTTTCAGTAGAAACGTTCGAGTGTAGAAGATTTTCATCATTCTTATTACGTAAGAATATCAATTCATGCTTTCCATTTAGTATAACTTTATTATAGTCTTCAGCGAATCCTAAAAGCATCTTAAGTGGTACATAGAAATTAAAGTAGCCATTTACAAGTTTCAAATCATCAATTTTATTCCAACCAGCATTCTGCATTCCTGTGCTTTCCGTTGGTGATAAAGAAACCAAGTTTTTTATGGTGCTTGTGGCTCCTAAATATCTTGTATGATCAATTTCAATGCCATTCAGCTCATAGCGAATTTCATCAACTAGATATGCCACAAAGTTGTTTTTTAATTTGAAATTACCTGTAGATTTAGAGGTTTTCTCATCTACAATAGATCCTTCCACATATATATAACTTTCACTAGGTAAAACATACAAATCTTGATTTTGTATTGAAATGCGTATTTCATCATTATTGTTGTAAGATTGTAGGTATGGCACATATGTATGATAGTCCTTTTTGATTATATTTTCATCAGATAATGGCTTATCCAATACATTTATTATTGAACTCATTTTGTCTTCAGTTTAAAATTAAGAGACTTTAGAAAATTTTTATTTGCTGTTGTCAGCGTTTTTTTGATGAACTGATCTTTTCAATTGTGGTTTAGGTTGTGATAATGTTTTAGGGTTGTATGTTGTTGCTGTTGTTATATTTTTCGATATACTTGAGTTGTATATCAACATTACTTAGTTGGTCTTAAATGAATTCTTATTGTTATTTCCTCTCCTCGAAAATTAATTAAATCGCCGTACTGATCAACTACTCGTAGCGTTAGTGAACCTACCTCTCTGGAGTTCACAGGTAAATAAATGAGGTTTCTAGGAATCTCAGCTATTTTATAGCCTGGAGGCACATTAATCGGAAACTCGTGTAGTGTATGCGATTTGGAATTGTTCATATATGTATTAACAGTGATACTACTTTCAATTCGTAATAGATTCACCTTGAAAATATTAACTGGAAGATCTGAATAATGATCTTCGTTTGGAGTTAGGATTTTATCGTTGAATCCTAAGAGTTTTCCAATTGTATTTTCCTTATTAAAATATATTGGATCCGTAGAGCTATTAACTTTAACCTGCATTGTGTTATTATTGGCTTCTATAAAAATTTTATTTTCTCTACCATATCGCTTGTATTCTTCCTCTATATAATCAACTATGTCATTCAATTCATAAGATCCAATTGGTATTTCAATCACATTTTCACCTATATGAAACAAATTGTTGTACACATCAATATTTGGAATGCTATTATACGAATGAAAATCAGTTAGAGCACATTCATATGTCTCATTTAACTCAATAGGAGGGAAGTAATTGGCTGATAACTCTGAAGTGTTGGAGCTCAGAGTAAGTGTTATTGACATTGTGCCTGCTTGATTGTAAATGAATAAAGTTTAACACACAATATGGTTTATAAAAAGAGTTTTTATTTTAATTTAATCTTTTTTGTTTTGAATTTACATTATAATTTTTAATAGTAAATGCAATAGTTCTTAATACAATAATTCTAAATATTTTGTTTCAACTATAATATTTCATCTTTACTTATCCAAGAATTGCGTTCATTAGTAAATCCTAACCACTTAACATACGCTTTATCTCCTTTAGTTTTAATAATCTTTTCAACTAGATATGTATTTGGAAATCTAGTTTTTGAGAGTTCTTCACCGTAAAATCCACCTTGAATGAGATTACCACGATAATCCTCTAATATGTATGTTGCAGGATATGTATTTTGAATTGTTTTAATAGTAAAAATTTCTGTTGTCCAATTTGGAGTATAACCTTTTTCAAATGTATGTTTGTATTTGCTTATGCGCACATGATCTCCAACATTAAATTTCGAGATTTTATACATCTTCAAATGACTGTATACTGTATTTAATAATTTTTTCTCATTTGTTGAGTTGACTTTAATTGGAGGCATTTTGATGGTACGATGAACTTTACTGTTGTATGCTTTTAATAGATCTTTGTAGATATCCAACCAGTTATACGAACCATTAAAACTAAATTCTTTCCACATCATCCCTTTTAATGTTCTATTAAATCGTTCTACTATTGATGCTTTCATTGTGCTATACGTTGAATAGTGATTAATTTTGTGCTTATCCATCAATTTCGCAAAGTTTTTATTAAAAAATTCTTTACCATCGTCTGTTTGTAGGTTTTTTGATACTCGTCCCAATTGAAAAATATCTACCATTGCTTGTGTTGTTTCAAGTGCAGTTTTTGTTTTCAGCGGTACTGCCCATGCATATTTTGAGAATGCAGCAATTATGGTTAACAAAAATCTATAATTTTTATTGTCTATAGAGTAATTCCCCATTTCAACTAAATCAGCTTGCCAGAGATCATCTATTCCTTTCATCACAACTCTACGACGTGCAAAAGATTTTCGAGCTTGTTTATGGAGTTCGATAACTAGATTTCTTTTTGAAGACATGTTTATAGTTTTAAGAATTGTTTTGGATACGTTGTAATCTGCTTGATGAACTTTTACTTATTGATGCGAATATGTAATTTTCCAATCTATAAATCTTTTCATTTAACTTTTCTTTTGTAGGCTCTCAACAAATCTTTGTAGATAACCATCTTCCAAAAATGTATTGATTTTGGAAATGCTTTCTTCAATTTTCTTATTCTTTTCCAACTGTAATGTTGTTGCATGTTGTAGCATTTCGAGTTGAATTCTAAAAGTATCATACATTTTGTTGTTATCTTCCTTAAAGTATTTTAATAGTTTGTATTCTATGTCTTCGATTTGAGTTTGCAGAAACAATTTATTGATAACATCGTTTTCCTCCACAGCCTTTGCCACATTTTTGATTCTTTTGTTTTGGACATCGACGTTGTTGTTCGTATCCATAAAAAACCCCAACAGTCTAGGGGCATTTTTCAGTGAAATTATATCGCTTGTACCGTTTAGATAGTGTCCAAACTTATCAACAGACATACTTTATATAGATTATTGTATTATATTAGCTTCGCGTAGTTCTTCAATAATTGATACGATCTCGTTATTATGATTAGTATGACCAGCAGCTTGTGATGCTATCAATAGACGAAGTCGATCTACCAACTCATTTGGATCGTCCCAGTATATATAGTTTGGTTTATGGGGGTTAAATTGCATCAATCCACCACCTTTATAATTAGATGATGTCTTATTTGCTATTGCTTTTGATATAGACTGCTGGTTTTTCTCTTTAAACATCTTTTTAATAATATGTTTATATTTATATGCTTTCGTTCCCTTGATTTGACCATCAGGTTTATATTCTCTTCTGTACGCATTTGTACTAATTAAGATTTTTTTGTAGAGTTCTAGCTCATATTTATCATAGTTTTTTGGCGTTTTATGAAACATTAGAGAAAACAGTCCTGGCGTTAGAGCCCATATTTGACCACCAACCTGTATTTTACCCTCATTTAATTTGAGGTTACTATCACCAAATTTCCATTCATTATTGAAATCTTTATGTGGTCCATAGTTAGTATCTAATTCATTTCTGCCCTCCAAGACTGATAAGTCAGTGTAACTCTCTTCAATATTTGAATTCTGTGAGTAAAAATTATCATCATCCTCATTGTCACTATTACTTTCATTAGAATCATTGAATGATTTGCTATTATCAAATATTGCTCCTTCTACAAGTTTCTTTGGTGTGCTTGTCTCCAATTTAATTGTTGATTTATTAATATGAGGACTGTTAGTTTCTTCAATTTCTGTTTTCATCTTATTCTTTTCTTTTTTGATAATTCTATTGATATTGTTAGAACTATTTATAAATTCATTTAAGGGGTCTGTTATAGGTTTGAAAGTATCTCTTAGTCGATCACGTGTATCTATTTCACCAGTTTTTATACTACGAAGCTTTTTCTTCAAGACATTTCTCGTTGCAACCAATTCTTTTAAAACTTTCTCATCCATGTTTAGCAACAGCAATTATCAGATCAGGTAATCAGGTATCAGATCAGATTATTAGGTATCAGATCAGATTATTAGGTATCAGATCAGCTTATCAGGTATCAGATCAGATTATCTGGTATCAGATCAGATTATCAGGTATCAGATCAGATTATCAGGTATCAGATCAGATTATCAGGTATCAGATCAGATTATCAGGTATCAGATCAGATTATTAGGTATCAGATCAGCTTATCAGGTATCAGATCAGATTATTAGGTACCAGATCAGGTTATTAGGTATCAGATCAGCTTATCAGGTATCAGATCAGCTTATCAGGTATCGGATCAGATCAGATTATTAGGTATCAGATCAGATTATTAGGTATCAGATCAGCTTATCAGGTATCAGATCAGCTTATCAGGTATCGGATCAGATCAGATTATTAGGTATCAGATCAGATTATTAGGTATCAGATCAGATTATCAGGTATCAGATCAGATTATTAGGTATCAGATCAGATTATCAGGTATCAGATCAGATTATTAGGTACCAGATGAGGTCATTGGGTATCCTATTAGGTTATCAGGTATAGTAAATATTTTAATAGATATGTAGGTGTATTGTGTTATTAGGTTATTAGGTATCAGATCAGCTTATCAGGTATCAGATCAGCTTATCAGGTATCGGATCAGATCAGATTATTAGGTATCAGATCAGATTATTAGGTATCAGATCAGCTTATCAGGTATCAGATCAGCTTATCAGGTATCGGATCAGATCAGATTATTAGGTATCAGATCAGATTATTAGGTATCAGATCAGATTATCAGGTATCAGATCAGATTATTAGGTATCAGATCAGATTATCAGGTATCAGATCAGATTATTAGGTACCAGATGAGGTCATTGGGTATCCTATTAGGTTATCAGGTATAGTAAATATTTTAATAGATATGTAGGTGTATTGTGTGTTCAAAGTCAGATTATATACTAAAGTTGTTCTTTTATGTATAGTAATTTATATTGTTATAAAATAGTCAAATAATTTTCTATAGCGACCATTGTTTAACTCGTTATCTTTGCTTATCATCAGAAATCCATATTTTTCCTTCCAACATTCTCTACAAATTTCATGAAATTGTTCAAAGTTCATGTCGCCGGCAACATGATCACTATAAACATGCTTCATATTTCTGTCATCTTGTTTAAACATTATAATTACATTCGCGTTGTCTCTTATCAAATGCTTGGGAATTCTGGTATAAGTTTGACACAAGTAGAATGAATCCACATCCTTATGTCGACCCATACAAAAATAATCCCGTATATTGTTCTGCTTCTCACATGCAACATCATCAAATATCATAATTGAATTAGTTTTAGCTTCGTTAGGGGTAATAACTGATTCATTGTTGTCAAATGTGTAATATCCCATTCCTTTAATTGGTGAAATTAATCTCTTCAAGTATTCATATTTCGGCTGATATAAGGATTTTGAGTATAAATAGATGTTTTCAAATTTTATTCCGTTAGGACTTTCTAGTAACCCAATCATAACATTAGTCTTTCCACAATTTGATGGTCCCACTATAAGAGCTCGGATAGAATTTGGTAAAAGTGAGCTGTGTTTTATTTTTGAAGTGATGTTCGATGAATCATCAATATTACGAACCAAAATATTTTTATGTTGTTTCACTAACCGCATTTTTGTAACTAAATATAATTTATGTTTGTTACCTTTTATTATAGAAAAAAAAATTAATTAAATAAAATGCTTATACATTACAACAAGTCGTTTAGTCATAAAAACACCTTCGTTGGAGCAGGTATAGTAGATAAAATAATAAATAATCTTCCTGTTGAACTTCATCTTCCTGGATATCAGTACTGTGGGCCTGGAACTAAGCTACAAAAACGTTTAAATCGAGGTGATAGAGGAATTAATTTACTGGACTCTGCCTGCAAAAACCACGATATAACTTATTCTAAAAATAAGGATTTAAGTATTAGACATCAGGCAGATAAAATTCTTGAAAATTCAGCCTGGGATCGAGTTTTATCAAAAGATAGCAGTCTTGCAGAAAAATCATTTGCATATATGGTTACTAACACAATGAAAGCCAAAACGAAGTTCGGTATGGGTGTGGGAAAAAAGAAAAATGAAAAGAAAACCAAATTAAATGGTAAAAAATTGTTCACTTCATCAATTAGAGCTGCAACAAAAATACTAAAGAAACAAAAACCTTTAGACATTAACTCTGCCATTAGAATCGCAAGTAAAACTATCAATAAATCCCTAAAAGGAAGAAAATCACATGTTATAATACCACGCATATTAAGTGTTCCAAAAATTGGTGGTTTTTTACCCCTAATACCGATTCTAACTGCTCTGGGGGGCAATTGGCAGTCTAGCCACTGGAGGTGCCGCTATAGCTAAGGCTGTAAATGCAACAAAGAATGCAAAAAATCAACTTGATGAAGCAACTAGACATAATAAAGCGATGGAATCTATAGCAGTTGGAAAAGGCCTTTACCTAAAACCATATAAAAAGGGATATGGTTTAGTTTATAAAGAACAGACAAAAAACTCTTAAGAATGCTACCCAACAGACCACTATCAGATGTTGACCTATTAAATTTTTCTATAAATATTCCTTATTTTAGAGGAGTATTCATGTTGGACTCACTACCAAAACGATCAAAGAAAATTGAGTGTGGAATAATCAATTTAGATTTATCAACAGGTCCTGGTACACACTGGGTAGCATATTATAAGAACATCGATGAAAAAGAGTATTTCGACAGTTTTGGAAACTTACAACCTCCTTCGGAAGTAGTCAAATATCTTGGTACAAATATAAAATACAACTATAATCAACATCAGAATTTTAATACATTTATCTGTGGTCATTTATGTCTTAAATTTCTTTATGAAATAACTAAGAAAGATTAAATAAAAACACATAATCATCTATATTTTACAAAACTCTTTAATGGCTTTTTTATTTTTTTATTTATAATTTACTAAACAGAATTAATTTATTTTAATGCCAAACGGGATATTGACTATTTTGAATTAAAAATTCATCCATCTCACTCTCAAGAATTAGGCCGCACTCTCCTTCTCTGCATAGTTGAAATGATCCACTCGAGAGATCCTTAATTTCTTCATCTGTTAAACTATTATATTTTTTGGGGAGAAACATTATGTTGTTTTCCAACTCAACTTCTAGTTTTGGTCCATATTTTGTTGTTACCCGTAATATATTTTGAATAGGATATTTAACTGTTATATCCAGATCCTTAATGTGAATTAAGGATTTACTCTCCAGGGAATTAAATTTTGTTTTTAGATTTTTCACGGAGTTCATTTTTGATTGAGATCTTGTCACTTTGAATCTTTAATTGTAATTGAACTTAAAAGTAGCTCCGATACTTCCAAGAAAATATTTATGGTGAAATAGTGAATAAGTGGGGGATAGTGATAGGGTGAAGGGGATAGAGAGAGATAATAATATAAAATTGACATAAGAGGGAGAAGGAAATAATACACAGATTATGATGAATAAATGTTGAAGTCAGCATAATTATGAAAACTTAAAGAAAAATCAAAAACATACATGAAAACAGACTCAAATATAAAAAAAAGAACAAAAAATAAAATATGCTATATATATCTATATAGCCAAATTATAAGGAATAAATCTCGAACTGAGCAGAATTATGAAAACATAGAGAAAAATCAAAAACATACATAAAAACAGACTTAAATATATAAAAAACAAAAAATAAAATCTACTAAACCTCATTAATACAACGATACCAAAGTGATCACAACATACACACAACAACACACACACATTCAAACACACTCTTATACACACGCTATGACGTCAGTGATGATGACATACTTAAATAACCAGATATACACAAATTCTCTGCCAACAAAAAATATCTCTGCCTGTATACCAACATACTGTGACGTCAGTGATGACGACACACCTAAAATAATCAGTAATAAACACACTCTCTGTCAACAAAATATTTCTCTGCCACGATTCCATCAGCAACACACCAAACGACATAAACACACACCCCCGCTATGACGTCAGTGATGACGATGCATCTAAAATAATCAGATATACACACATTCTCTGCCAACAAAAAATTCACTGCCTAGATACCAACAGAAACACACCCAACAACATAAACACACGACCAACCAACATAGCACAGGCAAGCAAAAGAACATACACACACACATAAAAAACTAGAGGATGGCAACACTGGCTCGCTCAAAAGTAATGGTGGCAATAGACATGCGCGATTCCATCAGCAACACACCAAACAGCATAAACACACACCCTCGCTATGACGTCAGTGATGACGATGCATCTAAAATAATCAGATATACACACATTCTCTGCCAACAAAAAATATCTCTGCCTCCATACCAACATACTGTGACGTCAGTGATGACGACGCATCTAAAATAATCAGATATACACACATGGTCTGCCAACAAAAAATTCACTGCCTAGATACCAACAGAAACACACCCAACAACATAAACACACAACCAAACAACATAGCACAGAAACACACCCAACAACATAAACACACAACCAAACAACATAGCACAGGAAAGCAAACGAACATACACACGCACACACACAACCAACATAGCACAGGCAAGCAAAGGAACATACACACGCACACACAACCACCATAGCACAGGCAAGCAAACGAACATACACACGCACACACACAACCAACATCGCACATCCAAGCAAACGAACCTACACACACACATAAAAAAACTAGAGGATGGCAACACTGGCTCGCTCAAAAGTAATGGCGCTGCCGGCAGCGCAGTCGCGCATGTCTATCTTCACCATTACCTATCTACTACCAATAACTCAAAATTTTCTTTTCCGTTTCAACAATAGAAATTAGCCCAGATGCTGCTGGCTAATGAGGCTCATAACCCACCCAACGTATGTTTTTTTCTATGCCATTATATGTTTAGGAAAAAACCCTATCAGACCTTACCTTAGCTACGTTCCTGTAGTTCTACATTAAAAGAGAATCACACTATCATTTTTAAATTTCAGTTGTATATATAATGAAACAAATCAAATCTCTTCAACGATATAAAATTTAGCTTTCTCTTAACTAAGCCTACTGATATTTTACATTCTGTATATTCCTTATGTTAAGTAAATAACACTATGTTAATTAATTTATTTGGATAACAGAGAAATCTTAAATCACCAAAAATATAATTAAAAAACATATACATATGTATGTATATACATATGTGTACATATGTATGAACCTTCAGAGAACCAAAATGCAATAAAATTTCTTTGTCGAAAAAAACAATAACAAGAGAAAGACAAAACAAACAAAATAAATTTTGAATGAAAAGATCCAACGAAATTATCAATGAAATATTAGTTAAATAGTAATAAAATGCGACAATTTAAAATGAATAAAATAATGCTGAAGGCCTTCTGCTCATTGTCTTTGGAGTCGATTTAAAAATTTTTTTAATGAATAATGTGGTTTTTCTTGTTTTTTTCGGGTAATATTTAGCTTATAGAATTTTCTAATAAGTTTATAATACGTGTTAGTTTGTAGTGCCATCACTGTTGCCACGCAACTCTGTCTTTGTTACTTTATTTAAGCAACTAAATGTCTGTTACTTTATTTAAGCAACTATGCACATAATCAATAAATAAGAATAAAACCAGACTTGTCGTTAATCAGCCAACATGTGCAAATGTGTTTTATTCCCCGTCAACAACAACAACATGGCGACCGAGACAAAGTAACAATTACTAAAAACTATACAGTTGGTTTTGAATTTGAGTTAAATGGTACATGTGTATATTTTGTTAAGTAGTGAAAAAAAGTGTTCTTTCTGAGTGGTGTTGCTGTGTTTTCTGCTGTTTAAAAAAAAAGTAACAATTAAAAAAAACTTTTATGTAAGAAACAATTTCTAAAATTACATATTATTTACTGCCAGTATCATTTCATGGACAAGAAAAAGAAAGTAAAAATTAATCGATAGAATTAAAATAATAAAACAAAGTGATATTACAACAACGTGTGTAACAAAAATTTCTTCATAAAGACAAAACAAACAAAATTCAACTATCGTTCCTTGCGGATTATTTTTTAATACATTATGATAAAAATAATGAAAATGAAACGTGATAATCAAGATGATGGTCCCCATTTCGATAAACGCAGTCGTCATAGTGATGACCAAGTTTGCATTTAATTCCCAGTAATATTGACGGTGCTATTACAACACTACAGTGGAATTAGTACAGATTTCGTGAAAATAATTTAAAAACTAAATACATATGTATATATGTATGTATGTATGTACATATGAGAAAAGAAAAACCTTGAACTTCTGTCTAAGTTTCAAGTTTTTCTGTAGTTTTTTATTTACTTTAAATTCTTTTAGTTTAAACATTTGACAACCTTGAACGACTTTTCATTGCATTTGTCTGGGGTTCATATATCTTACGCGCGTGGGAAAATGCATAAGGCCAGCAGAATTGAAATTAGGGTATAATATTAATAAATATATGTATGTATTTACAATAATTTATTGCAATTCAGCAATAAAATAGTATTTAAGGCGGTGATTTAATTTAAATAAAATGAGAAACAGTTATTCAAGCAAAAGAACTTTTGTTTTATTCTCCAATCCTCCGCAATAACCAAGTTTAAGTGCTTGTGTTATACAAAACTACAATAACCGAGTTGAAGTGCTTGCGTTATACGCATAATTGTTCCGGTGATTCCGCCCGAACAACGCAACACCGACCAGCAAATCAGCTGAGTCACAACATTCTGGGGACCCCGACGTAATCAACTTCAAGGAATCGTCAGCTCCTCTTCCCAGGAATAAATTCCTAAAAGGCACAACCAGCTCAAGCAGTCAACATTATGACTACTGATGTAGCAACCTCCCCAATGGAACAGCTAACAACTTCTCAGAGAGCAACAGAAGAACTGATAGAGTCCATAATTCGGAATTTTCAAAAGGATCCACCATCCAGAAAGACCATCCACCACTACGAAGAAAGAATCAAACGATTAGACTCCGCTTGGGCAGAATTCGAGCACACCGATAATCAAATACGATGTCTTGAGAAGCTCCAGTTAGAAACTACCGAAAACTACTCTCAAAACTCGTCACAAAATACAGGGAAATATTTGAATCAGGCATAAATAATACATCGAAAATACCAACGCTAGACACCGATCAACAAAACACCAATTAGGTGCCTGCAGCATCTGCAAGAACATCTTTGACATGTACTTCAACAAATGCTACAATAAGAAGGCACGATGTCATGATGTCATCATTAAAGCGGCTACTCGAAACGGACCCTACGGCAAAAAATATGAAGCTAAGAGAAACACTGTGGGGCAAAAGCCAGGAGCTACATTTCAGAATATGGGAATCAAACGATGGCACACTGAAGGAAGGATACGCCATGAAGTCCTTGTAACGTCTGTATCAGTGTGATTTTATATCAATTTTTTTTCTGTTCAAGTGAAGATTATGTCATCTCTATATGTATATAAAATAACACAATAAGTTTACTGACTTGTTTATCCTTAAAATCTAGGTAGAAAGGTAGCAGATAAAAAAAATTTACATTTGACAACCCGAGTACTTCCCTGTAATACCAAAAAATGCAACACTGCACCATTTAACATCAATTCAGTTTGTTACACCAGTGCACAATACTTTTTGTTTCAAGTTTATTCTTCTATGCCTAATGCAGCAAATTCGATCATGTACATATATTTTATCATAAATATATACATGATGAAGAGCCAAGCACTCTCGTTTTACATAAGATATCAATAAAAGCTTTACGAATCCAAGCAAAAAGCATATCAGTATACATGAGATAAATTAATGGTTTAATAAATTTGCCAAGAGAGCTTTGATCTATAGCTAAAACATCACGCTACGATCTTTTCAATTTTGGCAGTGATATCAATCAGATGAAATTAATAATTAAAGAAAAAGTCTACAGATTTTTTTTAACATGTGCCGTGCATTAAGTCAGAACTTTAGATATTAATTAAGTCTTCAAGTGTGAAATTATCCATACATGAAAACATCAGTTAAAGGTAAATTGCTTTAAATAAGATCAACCGAAATTTTTGGTAATAAGTGGTAATTTTTCTTTTAAAATTTAGTAATTTTTTTATCTCGAGTGACTTATACGTCTGGCACTGATATTTGGGAACACGTGGATGAGCTAAACGGCAGGCCATTCACTCGAGAGGCATATATTTTTTTGTGCATGGTCGAAATAGAGATAAAGAAATCTTCAATGTCAATGACAGTCTGTGTCTCAAGACAGAGGCTCGAAATCATATTTATGCACTAAGCTGCTCTCGAGGAAATCAGGCCACCGATCCTTCCATTTCCCACTACTCCAAATTATAAGAAAAGCCAACCCACAGAACTCCAACTTTTCAAAAACGAACCAGCTAAACCACTTCTACAAATCATGTTTTATGTCTTCTGTATAACTCTAAGCAGAAAACACCACCCGAAAAAAATATATAGACATTTCTTTGGTACTGAATAAAAAGGTCTAACCAAATTATGTATATTTTGTAGAAAAAAAGTAATATCACTTAATCATTCACTAATAATCGGTTTGAAACCACATCCTTAAACTTATACCTCCAAATTATATTAACCCTCATAACAGCCATTTGGTTTGCTGAATTTAATAACTAAATAACTAACTT
The DNA here is from genome assembly GCA_956483585.1 of Gymnocheta viridis. NCBI lineage: Eukaryota > Metazoa > Arthropoda > Insecta > Diptera > Tachinidae > Gymnocheta > Gymnocheta viridis. The sequence goes on along the minus strand of OY101442.1, from coordinate 56,793,445 downwards.
TATAAGACATTTACTCCCCTATCTAATATTTTGTTTTTGCATGTCATCATATATTTTGTAAATTAATTTTTTTCGTAAATAACAGTACTCTCACTCTTTCAAAATTTATAATATTTGCTTCTGACAATTAGGACTTAATCTTCAAAAAATATATATGTACATATATTACTAGTATTATTGAACTTGTTATTGTAACAAAGACAGAGTAGCGTGCCAACAGTGATGGTACTACACCTCCCTTAAAAAAAAAAAAAGATAAATTAATCATAGCTTATAATATATATTCTGTAAAATGATAGTATGTAATAATATGATAATAATAATATTTAATAGTGAAAGTTTGGCATAATAGGTATTGGCCGTACCTAAGTACCTCCCTTTTTGAATAGATAATGTTGAATCAAGCAAGGTGATCGATCAATCTTGTTTGGTTCAATATTTTCATAATATGTTTTAAAAATTTTAAAAAGGATTTTGTTTTTTTTTGTAATGTCTACAAATAATATAATATTATTTGTTTTGTTTGTTTTAACATATAATTTATAAATTCAAAATTTTATTCTTAGTAATTTGTTTTTATCGGATTATTATTTAATTCTAAGATTTCATTTTTTGTTTTTTTCATCTAATTTAAGGTATTTGTTTTGTACAATTTAATTCATTTTTATTTTTATAATTAAATATATTTGAATTATATATTTGTATTTTTTTAATGAATTTTGTTTAAATAAACAAGTTAAATTTTTAAAAGTTAAACTTATTATAAAATTTTGGGTTTTCTGTTTTTTTTTTAATTTTGATTTAAAATTTTATTACTTGACAAACAAAATTTTGTTGTTCTCATAAAAATTTTTTTGTTTAAATGTTTAATTTTTTCACTTTCTCTTTGTTATTCACATGGTTCATGAACTATTTTGTTTGTCACTTTATGGTTGCTGATGTTTTTCACTAAGTTGTTTTTATCGAAAGTGATATTGTTTCTTTTTGATTTCTAATCCAAGAAGAAATATTTTTTCTTTTTGCTTCTGATAAGGTTTTTTTCTTGTGATTCTTTAGATTTCTAGTTAACGCGGTTTTTTGTGCTTCTTTTAGTTTCTTTTTGGTATATTTTTTTGTACCTTCTTTTCGTATTCTCTCTCTATGTAACTTTTCTTTATAATAGACTAGCTAAAAACTCTCAACAAAGAAAAATTTTAGAATTTCTTTTGAAAAAAATATCGAGACCTTTTTCCAATAATAAATTCAATAGTTAAAAAATTATTTTGCGAGTGGGTAAACTTTGTGGCCCTTTGTTCCTTATAGGAACCACAGGACATAATATATATATATATATATATATATATAAACTCTGATTGAACTTGAGCTAAATATGTTTTAATATATAAAATCGTTTATTGTAGAAAACATAATTTTCACTAAATTTAGATTTTTTTAGAAGATCTGTGTTCATATTTATTGGCAAGCTGTATTAAATTTTACCACGGTGGAATTTTGAAAATCCGTAATCATAATTTTTTTTTATAGGACAAAAACTATTTTTAATATGGTAGATTTTTGACTACTGCTGAATGTTTTGTAATTGACTCGTAGGTTTCAAAAATACAGATTTATTACTATTATTTTTTCAATAGGAAGCGCTGTAGCCTGTGTTGAAAAGAATGTTGTACTTAATGGAAATCATTACAAAGCTTTTGTAAATGTTATGTAACTCAGGTGAAATACTAATTTTAAATGAATTAAAGAAAATTTTACCATAATGCTTTCTCCGAACACAGCAAATTTCATGAAGGGGCCTAGAATTCTTGGAGCATAAAATCGATGGACAACTTTTTGCAACATGGGTTCAATAGGTGTAACTGTTTGTAATACTTCAATACGGCCCATTGTCGGAGAATTCATGTGCAAATGAACGTATGATGGTCCAATCTGTAATGAGAAAAATATACATGCGTTAAAGTTAAATGATTTTAAATGGAAAATTACAAAAAAAATTATTTAGGGCGCTCCAACTTCACAAACCAATTACTTTTATTTTATATTTCACAAGCAAATTAAACCAATTATAATTATTATCCAGCAAAGCGACCAATTCGTTCCAGCTCGTAACCAAGACTGCCGCTTTCTCATCGTTCTTGTTGGCTTGTCGATTGTGCGATCACGTTGCGTCAACTTGCAGATGCTGATCCAGCAAAATTGTTTTCCCAATTATCTGCTTGCACTTGACAAAATTAAATTGGACCGGATACGCGTGAGTTAAATACAATTTTATGTACCGTTTAAAAACAATTAAATACTTTTGTTTTGAGTTTCTTTTTACTTTATTTATTGAATTCTGATTTTGAACTAACTAATATTTTACAAAAATGGTTTAATATAAAATTGATTCTTAAAATTAAATGCTTAGTCTACATTTTGTTTTTGTAAAATTGGTTTTAGACTTAAAAATGCTTAACCTATTTTATTATTTTGGTTTTGTTCATATTGCTTAAAACTAAGAAGGTATTGAATTACATTTTATAATTATGTTATTAACAAAAGGTTCAGTGGCTTTGGTTAATAATTAAAAAAATGCTGAATTTGTATAAGTGTGTCAATTGCACAATTTTAGGTGGGCAATTGATCTCTTATTATCTTTGCCTGTCAACATTTATTTTGGGTGAACTCGAAGCTATCTCTGACGTTACTCGTGTGGAAACAAAACCGCTGACTATGCCAAACCAATTTGGTTGACAGTGCCGACAGTGGTGTTAACTCCTCCCATCTGCGTCCCGTAGACCACTTCCTTGGGTGTGAAGGTAGGATCAATTGATGGTGGAATTGTAACTGTGGGCAGGTTGACCCTTCCAGTTATTTTATGCCACAAGGCCCCGACGCAAATGCCCAGTGCAATTACAATACCTGTGTATGTCCCAAATGACAGATTTAGTTTCAAACCAAGGTATTGAAGCTTGTCCACGCTATGCAAACTTATATTGTGAACTTGATCGATGTCCACAAGTAGTTTTTCGTTAGCCACACTCGTTAGGATAGGAGGAACTGGTTGTGACCTCGAGACAGATGTGTTGGAGAATAGTTCATCGTGGATCAGTGTGCTCTCGTTTTGTAGCTGCCATTAAGCGTTTCTGAGTGCTTCCGGCTTTTTAGGGTACCCTTAAAGTTTGTTAGAAAAATAATATCAGTTGTTAGCATTTCTATTACATGCGCGCTGACCATCTTGTAGCTGCAATTTGCATTCCCCCCCTTGAGCAGGCGTGGTATACAGGTTTCCTCGGCTAGTTGAATTAAAGATTATTGTTGGCAAATTTCCACTTTGTTAATGTTTAGAGAGGGATTATTCACACTGTCGTCGTTTTGGCTTAAGAGTATTTCGCTAAATGGTAGTTTAATTTGTTTGTCCATTCTTATTGTTGTCCTAGCGATAAGTCAGTGGTAAAAGTCTTTTTTCAGTTTTGGGATGGAAAGAACATATAGCATTTGTATATATAGACGGATTCCCATAGTCAATAGCTTCTATGGCGTTGGCGTATGGTAGTGTTTCCATTTCGGTAATAATATCTTCGACTTCGGTTATATTTAATAAATTTATGTTGATAATTCCTCTTTTAGCCATTTGGCAAGCCCTCACTTCTTCATTAACGGTATGCTTCAGAATAAGAACTTGATTCATAGTGTCCTGCCCAATTCTCTGGCCTCTTTCCCATTATTAATCTCGTTTATTTTAATAATAAGCTTGTTAGTCTTATAAACGACTTCGTTAGTGGTATTAAGGAGTTGCGCGTTGATCTTGCGCTTGTCATTGTTGTTATTAATTATGGCGTTTTAGCTTTTTAAGATAGAATTCCAATCTGCGGTATCTGAATTGCCAGCAACCCACTTCCATGCAGATCCATCCAATTGATTTTCGAAGTCTGCTTTCTATCTTGATGAGTCTCTCTTGCACTTGTGTCAAGGGATAAATATTTATTTCATTAGTTTTGCCGGGCGGCATGAGTTTCTGGACCAGCGCTGTCACGTTTTTTAATTTTTTTTTATTCTTTCTAATCAAAAGAAATCTTTAATTTTGGTTAGTTCTTTTTCCTTATACCCTAATTTTATGTTTATTTTTATATATGTATTTTTTATAATGGTAATGAGCGCAGCCTTTAGGGAGTCGAACCCCAGTGTCAAGGACACTCACCAATTTTTTGGCAAAGCACTTTATATTTCTTTTTTTATAATCGATTGTTTGTTAAAAATTTATTGAAATCCTGTGAAAAGAAATAGAAATTTTGATTACTTAAGGAAGTTGTTTAAAATTTTGTATGTGAGCCTTGTGAATCCTCTTACCACTTACCGTAAGTATTGTAACTTTATTACCTTTTCCTACAATCTCTTTCCTAAAGACTGGATTGTTTTTGGCTTTTACATTCTTTATCCTAACAGAAATCATATTACCATTCCTAAATTTTCCACATTTTCTGTTCATGCGTTTATTTCTCTCTTTGGCATTTTTCCTAATCAGTTCCCTAAGGTACCTATTCACTTTAGATTGCGCCTGAAGCAGTTTGTCAAGGTCGGCTGTTTTTGTCTTGTTAAAGAACACGTCACCGAGTCTTTTGCTCTTGACGGAGTGTATGGTATTATTATATCTATCCTCAACCACATACATTAATTCCCGCACACTAAGTTCTTCATTTTCTGCCCTCAGGAACCTTTAGATTTCTATAAGGGTTGAATGAACACGTTCTACTTTTCCGTTCACTTCACTTCGTTGCGATGGACTCAAATAAATTCTTATCCCTAGTCTTTCGATGAAGTCTCTAACTAAAGGGCTAAGGAAACTGCTCTCGTTGTCGGTTACTAAAATCTCTGGCGCTGTAAAATAATGTAGAATTTTTACAGATTTTTCTCTAATGACCTATCACTTATGTGGAATAACTTAACGAACTTTGAGAACTTTTCGATTACAGATAGGAATTTTTGATCTTGAATTTCCATTATATCCATATGTAATATTTCTCACGGCATTGTTGGTATAGGTGTGTCCTGCAATAAAGGTTTTGTTGGATTTCTGTCATACTTGTTGCTATTACATATGTCGCAACGCTCGATGAATTTTCTAATGTTCGCGTTCATACGTGGGATATAGTATTCTTCCAAAATTAGCTTTTTGTTCTCCCTTGCATTTCTGTGCGCTCTATAGCGTTCTTTTTTTATACCTTGAGCTATTCTGTAAATACAGATCTAAAATCGCCAATTAAGTTTCTGTGATTTTAATGCCGTTACAATGTTGAGATTCAGCGTTCTTTTCAGCACATCCGTGAGTTTCTCAGCATCCCAATGGGATGTAGAGACATAGTGACGTAGGAAGTGCTCATGTGGTGTTAGCTCTACTGCTATTCGGGACCTATTTTAAAAATTTCTGATTTTTGAAATCGTTGATACGGACTTCCACATGAGGTATTGCATCTGAAGCATCATGAATTGCACAGTGAATGGTAGAACCTGTTGATTCAACGTCATCTCCAACTTCTGACGCTGTCCGAGTTGCTTGCGAATCTCCTTCACTACCAGTGTCCGTGGAAACATCGCTGATATGGTTAATGCTGGTTTTCAACCTAGAGAGTGCATCTGCCACGACGTTTGACCTTCCCGGCATATAGATCAACTGGTGATTGTACTCTTCTATACGGGCTTTCCATCGCTTAAATTTGGCATTGAAGTTCTTTTTACCTAATGCGTAGGTTAGGGGCTGATGGTCGGTGTATATTCTGATCTTTTTTGCTTCAAATAAGTAGTTCCTTATGTTGTCCAGAGCCACGCGATGGCTAGCATCTCTTTTTCGTTAGTTGCGTACCCTTCCTCGGACCGGGATATGTAGGCGATTAGCTTATCTTTTCCAATATCAGCTTGAGACCGAACAGCGCCAATGGTGTATTTAGGTGCATCAGTTGTCAGATTAATGGTTTGTCAAAATCAGGAAAAGCAAGAATCTCCGCCGTAGTCAAGATGGCCTTTAGCTTTTTAAAGACCAATAGCGCATCGTCCTGTAAATCTGTTGCAACTTTTTTTTGAATGGTTGGCTTTCAACTGAGCATTCTCTCCTCTTGTCAAGTTTGTTAATAGTTTTGCTACTTTTGCGTAGTCTTTTATAAAGCGCCTATAATATGAAGTCATCCCTAACAATCCTTTGAGCTCCTTGAGATTGCAAGGGGGAAGCAACTTTTTTATTGCGGTCACTTTTTTAGGATCCGGTTTGATACCGTCCGTACTCACAATGTACCCTGGGAATTCGACTTCTGTTTGCATAAAATGGGTTTTCTCAATTTAAAGGTGAAAATTTGCGTTTTCTAATTTTTTGAAAATGGTCTCTACATTAGTAAGGAGTTCTCCCTTGCTACGTCCTAACACTATTGTGTCGTCAATCTAGACATAACAAATTTTTCCTATGTATTCCTCCAGAACATCGTCAAAGATTCGTTGGAAAATTGCTGGTGCATTTCTCAATCCAAAGGGTAAATGAAGGAATTTCGCATTCATGGTTGAGAACGCACTCTTTTGAATGTCTGAGGATTTCATGGGCATTTTATGGAAGCCTGGGGTTAAATCAATCGTAGTAAAGTACATGGCATTACCCAGACCTTAGGACTGAATTCTTCGTAATTGGTATTAAATTCGAAAAAAGCGATGCTTTTTGTCCCTTCTATATATTTCTGTCGCGCTTCTCTTTTCCGTCGGCTTTGGTCGATTCATGTAGTCTACCTTGCGCGTTTGGACTGAACGATCTACTTTCATCGGTTTTGGTTTGGCAGTCTGATTTCTAGGTACGGTAGAGGTTTATAGCCTGCTTGAAAATTGCAAAGCGATAATTGCTACTATTTTGTTGCCAATTGCTACGGAAGTTGTTGGGCCGGTGGTGGCCGAAGGAAGGTCTTGCGGGTCTTGGTAGAGCGCCCACAACTTGTTGGGTATGTCTGAAGGTTTACTCTGTGCTGACCCTTCGAGTGCAAGACATTGTATACTTTTGAATCAGGTATTGAGAACAGTTTTGATAATAGAGTGTTTACAATTTTTCTACAGTTGTGATAACGCATATTAAGAGATTCCAATGCTGATTCATAATTCTATTCCGAAGCTGGAATGAATAAATATGTTAAAGGGGTGCTAGAATAGGACCCTTTAAGCAAATAATATTATTGAATTTTCGATAAAGAAATGTTATTGTAAACTAATATGTATACATTAATTGTATCCTCATTCACATACTTTTACATGTAGAAGTATGAAAATCTTCAAAACATAACCTAGTTATGGTTGTCTTTGTTTCATGTTTCACTTAAATCAATATAATCATAATAAGTTAAATATTTCTTATAATTATCAAATCATATTGAGATTTTTGGTTTGCTTTTAAATTGATTTAATTCTATACGTCTGACTCTTTTTTAAATTCAGTTTCTGTAGATTTTTTAATTCGATTTACATTCGCTAATGTAACATTTCATTCGCTAATGTATGTACATATAGACTTGTCCCCTTAATGTTTTGCCTTACAGCTATTGCTTTTAAGGTGCAGTCAAATAATCTTATTGATTGTTTATACTCAATTGAGCTTTAAATTTCATTCAATCTTTGGTGTTATCCAATGAATATCATAATTAAAATTATTGCTATCATATTTAGTTTCTTTACATTTTTATAAGTTTATCATTTTGTTTAATTTATAATTATGCTTTTCCTTTTAAGTAAATCTGAATAAATTGTTTTCTCATGGTTCATTCGAAGTGATCTTGTGTATACCTTTAAGGCTTACTTAACTGAACTTATCTTTTTTAAGTATGTTTCTCTAAATTTTTTTCTCGCAATTCTTGATTGCAGACTTCTTAAAAGTATTAATAAGGAATTTCTTAATGAATAATAAGGATTACCAAGCTGTATCACAATTAAAGATTACGCTAGGGAATTTTCTAGAGGAAAAAAGAATTCTAAATATACGGTGGTATTCTTCAAATCAATGATAAAAGAAAATGGAGATTTTGGTGCTGTCTGTGGTACTTTGATGGCTATCAGGTAGAAATATTTATATTGACTGTTTTTGACATCAGGATGTTATGTAAATGTGATAAATATTATAAATATTTACTACACATAATTGAAGAAATAATATTAAACTAATAAAATAAAATTTAAAATTTTGATGTTAATTGCCTAAATTTTGATTTTAATTACTGAAATTTGAGAAATTTTTTTTCGGCATTCTTTGATATGTTGGTGTGTGTTTGTGTGATTTTTTTCCCACGTTATATTAAGGGGGTTCACAGCTTTGTTGTTTTATTTTTAGTATTTTGTGAGTATGCGGGCGTGAGAATTTCTGTCTGTCTGTGGGAATATCCGTGTGTCTGTCTGTGGGAATATCTGTGTGTCTGTCTGTGGGAATTTAATTAAGTCTGTTAGTGATTTTAGGGTGTTTTTGTATGTGAGCTCTGTTGTTTGTGTGTAATTTTCTCAGGCTGGTATTTATGTATATGTAGAAATAAATTGTTTTTCATGTCGACATTTGGCGGAGGAGAGTTTCTATCAGGAGTACGGTACGTAGTGTAAAATATTTTGATATATCTGAATGCCCTAATTTTGTGTGTGTGTTTTTTGTTTATAATACTGGACGATGAGATTTTCTTATTTTGTCCAGCTTATATATGTTCTGTGTTAAAGTGTGTTTGTTTACATTTAATGTGTGGGGTTCCTTTTAAAATGTTTTCTTTTATTTATTTAAGCATGCCCGTCTTTTTGACTGAGCGTCTTTTCTAACGTCGGTCGGTCACTTGGTGGACTGTTTTCAGTATGTGGATATGTAAGTTCTAATAAATATTTGAGTACGCAATCGCATGGGTGTAAAATTTTAAATGTGTACATATATATACCTATCTGCAAATTTATTTGATGTATGCATGTACATACAAATAAGTGTTTGCTCTTTGTTTGTATTAATTTTTTGATCAGTGGGAATTTTTTTATTTTGTGTCAAATATTCGCTTGAACGTTTAAATGCCCCGTTGTGTGTAGCTGTGAAATATTTAGTTTATATGTATGTGAAATAAAAAAAACATTTGTTTTAATTTTTCTATGCATTTATTTTTATTAAATAAATCTGTCATTAAAATTTTTTTAGAAGAGGTTAGAAGCAGTCTCAACGGCTTCAGCTGCTTCATCCAAAATTGCATCGTCCAAATTTTCATACAATGCTAGAAACATTGGTACATCGATGGATGGAAGTATTTGCACGTCAAGTATTTCAATGGTTGCTGGTGTTGTAATTGGTGACACTATTACTTCTTGAGTATTTACTTTGAGAAACAGCTCCTCATCACCTTCTAAAAGTTCTTCCATCTGTTTTTTTAAGAAGGCCTTAGCATATCCTTTCCGATAGTGGCGCGTCAGTCTCCTGTACATCGGTGTTTTCTTCGCGAAATTCATTTTTTACATGAATATGATAATATTAGAATTTAAGAATTCGATTTTTTGAAAAGGTCTTTTGCTACAAAATTTTTGCATCGTAGTCATTTCATTTACCACAAAGTCGTACACGACATAGTAATATCTTTGACTTCAAAATTTTTGCAACGTAGTCATTTCATTTACCACAAAGTCGTTCACGACATAGTAATATCTTTGACTTAAAAATTTTTGCAACGTAAGGATTTTTTTAAAAACAAAAATATTTTTTATATTAAGCATGCTCTTGCATGCTCTCAATATTCTCTCCCTTATTCTTTTATTTGATACACATTTAAAGTAGTGTTTGTTTACAATAAATTTTGCAACGTAACGATTTTTTAAAAAATAATTCTTTATATTAAGCATGCTTCTGCATGCTCCTAATACTCTTTCAGTTTGTTTATTTGATACACATTTATGATACACACATGATTTGGCATGTTTCTACTTCAACTCAATATTTGTTTACTAAAAATTATTAAAATCATTCTAAGTTAGTCAACCCAAGCCATGGAAGCGGTAATTATAATAGTAGACGATAAGGAAACACGCTCACCTCCTCCTCCACCACATCTACCCGAAGACGAGCAGGACGATGAGGGAACCAATTCGCCTCCTCCGCCACAAATATCACAAGTTTATGATGACGATGATGATATCGATGTAGAAGACATATATCAGAGACATCTAAATGAAATGAAAACCTTGAAGAAAATAAAAGAAGATGATGTAAAGAAATCGGCTAAGTACCAAAAAAGGGTAATGGAAACCACGAAAAAATTATTACATGCAAAAAATTATTTTTAAAACAAATAAAAAAACGAGGAAAACAACGTCTTTAAAAAATTATATAAAAAAAATTAAATGTTCTATTTGCTTCGATAAGCATACTGGTCTAGTTGCTTCATCAAGTTGATTTTTCGCATTCTTTGCTGCATTTACAGCCTTAGCTATGGCAGCACCTCCAGTGGCTAGACTGCCAATTGCACCCAGAGCTGTTAGAATCGGTATTAGGGGTAAAAACCACCAATTTTTGGAACACTTATTATGCGTGGTATTATAACATGTGATTTTCTTCCTTTTAATGATTTGTTGATAGTTTTACGTGCGATTCTAATAGCAGAGTTAATGTCTAAAGGTTTTTCCTTCTTTAGTATTTTTGTTGCAGCTCTAATTGATGAAGTGAACAATTTTTTACCATTTAATTTGGTTTTCCTATAATTTTTCTTTTTCTCCACACCCATCCCAAATTTTGTTTTCGCTTTCATTGCGTTAGTAACCATATATGCAAATGATTTTTCTGCAAGACTGCTATCTTTTGATAAAACTCGATCCCAAGCTGAATTTTCAAGAATTTTATCTGCCTGATGTCTAATACTTAAATCCCTATTTTTAGAATAAGCTATGTCGTGATTTTTGCAGGCAGAGTCCAATAAATTAATGCCTTTATCACCTCGGTCTAAACGTTTTTGTAGTTTTGTTCCAGGTCCACAGTACTGATATCCAGGAAGATGAAGTTCAACAGGAAGATTATTTATTATTTTAGCTACTGTACCTGCTCCAACGAAGGTGTTTTTATGACTAAACGACTTGTTGTAATGTATAACCATCTTATTTATTTAATTTTTCTATAATAAAACGTAACAAACATGAATTGCATTTAGTTACAAAAATGCAGTTAGTAAAACAACATAAAAATATTTTGATTCGTAATATTGATGATTCATCGAACATAAGTTCAAAAATAAAACATAGTTCACTCTTACCAAATTCCATTCGTGGTCTAATAGTTGGACCCTCAAATTGTGGAAAGACTAATGTTATGATTGGCTTACTAGAAAGTCCTAACGGACTAAAGTTTGAAAACATCTATTTATACTCAAAATCACTATATCAGCCGAAATATGAATACTTGAAGAGATTAATTTCACCAATTAAAGGTATGGGATATTACACATTCGCCGACAATGAGTCAGTTATCCCCCCTAATGAAGCTAAAACTAATTCAATTATGATATTTGATGATGTTGCATGTGAGAAGCAGAATAATGTAAGAGCTTATTTTTGTATGGGACGACATAAGGATGTCGATTCATTCTACTTGTGTCAAACTTATACCAGAATTCCTAAGCATTTAATAAGAGACAATGCGAATGTAATTATAATGTTTAAACAAGATGAGACAAATATGAAGCACGTTTATAGGGATCATGTTGCCACCGATATGAGTTATGAAAAGTTTCGTGAAATTTGTCGAGTGTGTTGGAAGGAAAAATATGGATTTCTAATGATAAGCAAAGATAATGAATTAAACAATGGTCGCTATAGAAAATTATTCGACTATTTCATAACAATATAAATTACTCTACATAAAAAAAAAAAAATAAAAAAATCTTTAGTATGCAATCTGACTTCAAACTTCATACATCTATTTGTTAAGACGACATAGCTGATAACCTGATGATCTGATACCTGATAATCTGATCTGCAACGAGAAACGTCTTGAAGAAAAAGCTTCGTAGTATAAAAACTGGTGAAATAGATACACGTGATCAACTAAGAGATACATTCAAACCTATAACAGACCCCTTAAATGAATTTATAAATAATTCTAACAATATCAATAGAATTATCAAAAAAGAAAAGAATGAGATGAAAACAGAAATTGAAGATACTAACAGTCCTCATATTAATAAATCACCAATTAAATTGGAGACAAGTACACCAAAGAAACTTGTAGAAGGAGCAATATTTGATAATAGCAAATCATTCAATGATTCTAATGAAAGTAATAGTGACAATGAGGATGATGATAATTTTTACTCACAGAATTCAAATATTGAAGAGAGTTACACTGACTTATCAGTCTTGGAGGACAGAAATGAATTAGATACTAACTATGGGCCACATAAAGATTTCAATAATGAATGGAAATTTGGTGATAGTAACCTCAAATTAAATGAAGGTAAAATACAGGTTGGTGGTCAAATATGGGCTCTAGCGCCAGGACTGTTTTCTCTAATGTTTCATAAAACGCCAAAAAACTATGATAAATATGAACTAGAACTCTACAAAAAAATCTTAATTAGTACAAATGCGTACAGAAGAGAATATAAACCTGATGGTCAAATCAAGGGAACGAAAGCATATAAATATAAACATATTATTAAAAAGATGTTTAAAGAGAAAAACCAACAGTCTGTATCAAAAGCAATAGCAAATAAGACATCATCTAATTATAAAGGTAGTGGATTGATGCAATTTAACCCCCATAAACCAAACTATATATACTGGGATGATCCAAATGAGTTGGTAGATCGACTTCGTCTACTGATAGCATCACAAGCTGCTGGTCATACTAATCATAATAACGAGATTGTATCAATTATTGAAGAACTACGCGAAGCTAATATAATACAATAATCTATATAAAGTATGTCTGTTGATAAGTTTGGACACTATCTAAACGGTACAAGCGATATAATTTCACTGAAAAATGCCCCTAGACTGTTGGGGTTCTTTATGGATACGAACAACAACATCGATGTCCAAAACAAAAGAATCAAAAATGTGGCAAAGGCTGTGGAGGAAAACGATGTTATCAATAAATTGTTTCTGCAAAATCAAATCGAAGAAATAGAATACAAACTATTAAAATACTTTAAGGAAGATAATAATCAAATGTACGATACTTTTAGAATTCAACTCGAAATGCTACAACAAGCAACAACATTACAGTTGGAAAAGAATAAGAAAATTGAAGAAAGCATTTCCAAAATCAATACATTTTTGGAAGATGGTTATCTACAAAGATTTGTTGAGAGCCTACAAAAGAGAAGTTAAAGAAAGTAAATTTATAGATTGGAAAATTACATGTTCACATCAATAAGTAAAAGTTCATCAAACAGATTACAACGCATCCAAAACAATTCTTAAAACTATAAACATGTCTTCGAAAAGAAATCTAGTTAACGAACTCCATAACCAAACTATAAAATCTTTTGTACGTCGTAGAGTTGTGATGAAAGGAATAGATGATCTCTGGCAAGCTGATTTAGTTGAAATGGGAAATTACTCTATAGACAATAAAAATTATAGATTTTTGTTAACCATAATTGATACATTCTCAAAATATGCATGGGCAGTACCGCTGAAAACAAAAACTGCACTTGAAACAACACAAGCAATGGTAGATATTTTTCAATTGGGACGAGTACCAAAAAACCTACAAACAGACGATGGTAAAGAATTTTTTAATAAAAACTTTGCGAAATTGATGGATAAGCACAACATTAATCACTATTCAACTTATAGCACAATGAAAGCATCAATAGTAGAACGATTTAATAGAACATTAAAAGGGATGATGTGGAAAGAATTTAGTTTTAATGGTTCATATAACTGGTTAGATATCTACAAAGATTTATTAAAAGCATACAACAGTAAAGTTCATCGTACCATTAAAATGCCTCCAATTAAAGTCAACTCAACAAATGAGAAAAGATTATTAAATACAGTATACAGTCATTTGAAGATGTATAAAATCTCGAAATTTAATGTTGGAGATCATGTGCGCATAAGCAAATATAAACATACATTTGAAAAAGGTTATACTCCAAATTGGACAACAGAAATTTTCACAATTAAAAGAGTTCAAAACACTTATCCTGCAACATACATATTAGAAGATTATCTTGGAAACCCGATTAAAGGTGGATTCTATTCTGAAGAACTTTCAAAAACTAGATTTCCAAATACATATCTAGTTGAAAAGGTTATTAAAACTAGAGGAGCCAAAGCATTTGTTAAATGGTTAGGTATGAAATTAATGGTATGAAATATCATAGATAAAACAAAACATCAATAATTAACATACTTCTTAGTACTTAAGATTATAATGTAAATTTAAAATATAAATTAAATAAATATGTAAATTTATAAATAAACTTTGTGTGTTAAACTATATTCATTTGTAATCGGTCAGTCATAATGTCAATAACACTTACTCTGAGCTCCAACACATCAGAGTTATCAGCCAATTACTTTCCCCCTATCGATTTAAATGGTGCATATGAGTGTGCTCTAACTGATTTTCATTCATACAACAGCATACCGAATATTGATGACTATAATAATAAGTTTCATATAGGCGAACTTGTAACTGAAGTACCAATTGGATCTTATGAATTGAATGATATAGTTGATTATATAGGGGAAGAATACAAACGACACAGACCAGAAAATAAGATTTTTATAGAAGCCAATAACAATACAATGCAAGTTAAAGTCAACAGCTCCAATGATTCTATTTATTTTAATAAAGAAAATACAATTGGTAAACTTTTAGGATTCAACAGCAAAATCCTAACTCCAAACGATGATCACTACTCTGACCTTCCAGTTAACATTTTCAAGGTTAATCTCTTGCGAATTGAAAGTAGTATCTCTGTTAATACATATATGAACAATTCCAAATCGCATACACTACATGAGTTTCCAATTAATGTACCACCAGGCTATAAAATAGCTGAGATTCCTAGAAACCTCATTTATTTACCTGTGAACTCCAGAGAGATAAGTTCACTAACGCTACGAGTGGTTGATCAGCACGGTTATTTAATTAATTTCCGAGGAGAAGAAATAACAATACGAATACACTTAAGGCCGACTAAATAATGTTAATATTCAACTCGAACATATCAAAAAATATAACAACAAAATCAACATACAATCCTAAAACATTATCACAATCTAAACCACATTTAAAGAGATCAGCAGTTCAGCAAAAAACTCTAACGAAAGAAAATAAAAATTTTCTCAAGTCTTTGAATTTTAAATTGAAAACAAAATGAGTTCAATAATAAATGTCTTAGATAGACCTCTATCTGATGAAAATATAATTAAAAAGGACTATCATACTTATATACCATACCTACAATCTTACAACAATAATGATGAAATTCGCATTTCAATACAAAATCAAGATTTGTACGTGTTACCTAGTGAAAGTTATATATATGTGGAAGGGTCTGTTTTAGATGAGAAAACCTCTAAATCTTCAGCTAATTTCAAATTAAAAAACAACTTTGTGGCATATCTATTTGATGAAATTCGCTATGAGCTGAATGGTATTGAAATTGATCATACAAGATATTTAGGAGCCACAAGCACTATAAAAAACTTGGTTTCTTTATCACCAACGGAAAGCATTGCGATGTACAATGCTGGATGGAACAAAGTCGATGATGTCAATCTTGTAAATGGATACTTTAATTTCTATGTACCACTTAAGATGCTTTTAGGATTCGCTGAAGACTACAACAAAGTTATACTAAATGGAAAACATGAATTGATACTCTTGCGTAATAAGAATGATGAAGATCTTGTACACTCGAACGTTTCTACTGAAAAAGCAAAACTTACAATTTCACTCATCTCATGGAGAATTCCACACGTACAATTATCTGATCTTAGCAAGTTGAATATGATCAAAATTATTAACAATGGTGCTTCTATACCGATGGCATTCCGTACCTGGGATTGTCATATTAATCCTCAATTAAATACAGGAACAAGTCATATTTGGAATGTTAAATTAGCTGCAAGTAGAGAACGCCCCCGTTTTGTATTGATTGCTTTTCAACACGACAATAAGTTTGTTCATTGTGACCTAACTAATTTAAAAGTGCATTTAAATTCAGTATCATTCCCATATGATGATCTAAATATAAAATTTAAGAATGAGCGCTATGCAATTCTCTACGATATGTATCTAAGATTTCAACAGAGCTACTACATGAGAGAATCTCAACCGCTTCTCATCGCCCCAGAATTTAAAAATAATGCGCCGATTATTGTAGTAGATGTCAGCCATCAAAACGAGTCGCTCAATAACGGACCAATTGATATAAAAATTGAATTTGAAACAGCAACAAATATTCCATCAAAGACATCAGCTTACTGCATTCTTATTCATGATCGTATAATTGAATATATTCCTATAAAAGGACAAGTTCGAAAAGTCTTGTAAATTAAGTAATATGGATAACCATATTGTTTTCATTGACCTACAAGGTTTCAAAAGTAATTCAAACAATTTTATTGCCAAAGAAGTAGCAGTTGTTTTCAACAATAATGAACACACCAATTTCATTATAAAACCTCCATATGATTTCCAATGTTTATCGGGAAAAAAGCAAAGAGAAGCAAATTGGTTAACAAAAAACTACCACCATCTATACTGGAATGATGGATCAGTATCATTTGAAAGCATTTGCAGATTTCTAAAAGACAATTTACAATATTATACAATCTATGTTAAAGGAGAAGAGAAGAAAAAATGGTTAGAAGAAATGATTCATCAAACAGTTCTTAACATTGAAGAAATTGGCTGCATTAATTTTAAACAAATGGAAACTGTGCATCCGAAATATTTCTATTGTAGTTACCACAACTATGGTGTTTGTGCCTTAAAGAATGCAATTTTACTTAAAACATAATCTTCCAAGAAACTTTTCAATAAATGCATATAAAAATTAAAACAAATGTTTTTTTATTTCACATACATATAAACTAAATATTTCACAGCTACACACAACGGGGCATTTAAACGCTCAAGCGAATATTTGACACAAAATAAAAAAAAATTCCCACTGATCAAAAAATTAATACAAACAAAGAGCAAACACTTATTTGTATGTACATGCATACATCAAATAAATTTGCAGATAGGTATATATATGTACACATATCAAATTTTACACCCATGCGATTGCGTACTCAAATATTTATTAGAACTTACATATCCACATACTGAATCTATACAAACAGTCCACCAAGTGACCGACCGACGTTAGAAAAGACGCTCAGTCAAAAAGACGGCCATGCTTAAATAAATAAATAAAAGAAAACATTTTAAAAAGAACCCCACACATTAAATGTAAACAAACACACTTTAACCCAGAACAAATATAAGCTGGACAAAATAAGAAAATCTCATCGTCCAGTATTATAAACAAAAAACACACACACACAAAATTAGGGCATTCAGATATATCAGAATATTTTGTACTACGTACCGTACTCCTGATAGAAACTCTCCTCCGCCAAATGTCGACATGAAAAACAATTTATTTCTACATATACATAAATACCAGCCTGAGAAAATTACACACAAACAACAGAGCTCACATACAAAAAAAGAAATCAAACTATTTCAACAACACCCTCAAATCACTAAGAGATTTAATTAAATTCCCACAGACAGACACACAGATATTCCCACAGACAGACACACAGATATTCCCACAGACAGACAGAAATTCTCACGCCCGCATACTCACAAAATACTAAAAATAAAACAACAAAGCTGTGAACCCCCTTAATATAACGTGGGAAAAAATCACACAAACACACACCAACATATCAAAGAATGCCGAAAAAAAAATTCTCAAATTTCAGTAATTAAAATCAAAATTTAGGCAATTAACATCAAAATTTTAAATTTTAATTGCTGAAATTTGAGAATTTTAATTGGGGCAGGACATCTAATTCATAACTACTCTTTGCAAACTAAGCCATAACCCTTTTTATATGGTTTTAGGTAAAGCCCTTTCCCGACAGCTATCGATTCCATTGCTTTATTATGTCTAGTTGCTTCATCAAGTTGATTTTTCGCATTCTTTGCTGCATTTACAGCCTTAGCTATGGCAGCACCTCCAGTGGCTAGACTGCCAATTGCCCCCAGAGCAGTTAGAATCGGTATTAGGGGTAAAAAACCACCAATTTTTGGAACACTTATTATGCGTGGTATTATAACATGTGATTTTCTTCCTTTTAATGATTTGTTAATATTTTTGCGAGCGATTCTAATGGCAGAGTTAATGTCTGACTTCGAGATTTATTCCTTATAATTTAAGTCTGTTTTATGTACATATGTTTTTGATTTTTCTTTGTGTTTTCATAATTCTGCTGACTTCGAGATTTATTCCTTATAATTTGGCTATATAGATATATATAGCATATTTTATTTTTTGTTCTTTTTTTTATATTTGAGTCTGTTTTCATGTATGTTTTTGATTTTTCTTTGTTTTCATAATTCTGCTGACTTTGAGATTTATTCCTTATAATTTAAGTCTGTTTTATGTACATATGTTTTTGATTTTTCTTTATGTTTTCATAATTCTGCTGACTTCGAGATTTATTCCTTATAATTTGAGTCTGTTTTATGTACATATGTTTTTGATTTTTCTCTAAGTTTTCATAATTATGCTTACTTCAACATTTATTCATCATAATCTGACTACACAGAAAATTTTGCAGTCTTAAATATTTTTGTTTATTCTATACAGAAATATTTTTTTCTCAAATTCGTTGGTGATCTGTAAATTGTATTTATAAGTTTCTATTGCAAAGCTCACAAAAAATAATTTTATGCATATGTTAACAAAAATCTGAATTACGCAATTTTACAAATGGGTTCAAAATCTTATTGTTTTGCTGTTTTGCATACTAACGCATTTTTGTTTATAGCTCTACTGTTAAATCAGGCACAATCTTGATTTTATTTGTTTATTTCTTGACAAAGGAAGTTGAATTTTACAATCTTATAAAATTGCATTTATATAGCATTTTATAAAACTAGAAAATTTAAACGATCTGATAAGTTATGATATTTTATAACCCAAACACAAATCTCTACTGATTTCTTCAGAAATATATGATTCCTAATTATCTTTTCGAAAAATAATACAATACAGAGAATATTTTATTTATTAATTTTTCATAATTTTGATTATAAAGTTTGAAACATTTCATAGTATGAGACTATTAAATTTTCTATTATTGCTTTCCGTAGAAAGTATATAGAACACCTACAAGTATCAGGTCCTTCCTCACATTTCGGATCATACCACGGACAGCATTTAAAATGTCCTTCTGTGTTGTCTTCATCTTCCATTACATCATATTCCTCATTTTCGTCGAGCATATTTTGGAAAAATTTGATCAATTCCCAATGGTCGTATAGTCTGAAGCTGTCAATAAACAAGATGACAGAAATATGAAGCATGTTTATAGTGATCATGTTGCCGGCGACATGAACTTTGAACAATTTCATGAAATTTGTAGAGAATGTTGGAAGGAAAAATATGGATTTCTGATGATAAGCAAAGATAACGAGTTAAACAATGGTCGCTATAGAAAATTATTTGACTATTTTATAACAATATAAATTACTCTGCATAAAAGAACAACTTTAGTATATAATCTGACTTTGAACACACAATACACCTACATATCTATTAAATATTTACTATACCTGATAACCTAATAGGATACCCAATAACCTGATC
Source organism: Gymnocheta viridis (assembly GCA_956483585.1). Lineage (NCBI taxonomy): Eukaryota > Metazoa > Arthropoda > Insecta > Diptera > Tachinidae > Gymnocheta > Gymnocheta viridis. The sequence continues at coordinate 56,773,619 of OY101442.1, read as the reverse complement.
TGATACCTGATAATCTGATCTGATACATAATAATCTGATCTGATCTGATATCTGATAATCTGATCTGATACCTGATAAGCTGATCTGATACCTGATAATCTGATCTGATACCTAATAATCTGATCTGATACCTGATAATCTGATCTGATACCTGATAATCTGATCTGATACCTAATAATCTGATCTGATACCTAATAATCTGATCTGATACCTGATAAGCTGATCTGATACCTAATAATCTGATCTGATACCTGATAATCTGATCTGATACCTAACAATCTGATCTGACACCTGATTACCTGATCTGATAATTGCTGTTGCTAAACATGGATGAGAAAGTTTTAAAAGAATTGGTTGCAACGAGAAATGTCTTGAAGAAAAAGCTTCGTAGTATAAAAACTGGTGAAATAGATACACGTGATCAACTAAGAGATACTTTCAAACCTATAACAGACCCCTTAAATGAATTTATAAATAGTTCTAACAATATCAATAGAATTATCAAAAAAGAAAAGAATAAGATGAAAACAGAAATTGAAGAAACTAACAGTCCTCATATTAATAAATCAACAATTAAATTGGAGACAAGCACACCAAAGAAACTTGTAGAAGGAACAATATTTGATAATAGCAAATCATTCAATGATTCTAATGAAAGTAATAGTGATAATGAGGATGATGATAATTTTTACTCACAGAATTCAAATATTGAAGAGAGTTACACTGACTTATCAGTCTTGGAGGGCAGAAATGAATTAGATACTAACTATGGGCCACATAAAGATTTCAATAATGAATGGAAATTTGGTGATAGTAACCTCAAATTAAATGAGGGTAAAATACAGGTTGGTGGTCAAATATGGGCTCTAACGCCAGGACTGTTTTCTCTAATGTTTCATAAAACGCCAAAAAACTATGATAAATATGAACTAGAACTCTACAAAAAAATCTTAATTAGTACAAATGCGTATAGAAGAGAATATAAACCTGATGGTCAAATCAAGGGAACGAAAGCATATAAATATAAACATATTATTAAAAAGATGTTTAAAGAGCAAAACCAACAGTCTGTATCAAAAGCAATAGCAAATAAGACATCATCTAATTATAAAGGTGGTGGATTGATGCAATTTAACCCCCATAAACCAAACTATATATACTGGGACGATCCAAATGAGTTGGTAGATCGACTTCGTCTACTGATAGCATCACAAGCTGCTGGTCATACTAATCATAATAACGAGATTGTGTCAATTATTGAAGAACTACGCGAAGCTAATATAATACAATAATCTATATAAAGTATGTCTGTTGATAAGTTTGGACACTATCTAAACGGTACAAGCGATATAATTTCACTGAAAAATGCCCCTAGACTGTTGGGGTTCTTTATGGATACGAACAACAACATTGATGTCCAAAACAAAAGAATCAAAAATGTTGCAAAGGCTGTGGAGGAAAACGATGTTATCAATAAATTGTTTCTGCAAAATCAAATCGAAGAAATAGAATACAAACTATTAAAATACTTTAAGGAAAATAACAACAAAATGTATGATACTTTTAGAATTCAACTCGAAATGCTACAACAAGCAACAACATTACAGTTGGAAAAGAATAAGAAAATTGAAGAAAGCATTTCCAAAATCTATACATTTGTGGAAGATGGTTATCTACAAAGATTTGTTGAGAGTCTACAAAAGAAAAGTTAAATGAAAAGATTTATAGATGCGAAAATTACATGTTCGCATCAATAAGTAAAAGTTCATCAAGCAGATTACAACGTATCCAAATCAATTCTTAAAACTATAAACATGTCTTCAAAAAGAAATCTAGTTAACGAACTCCATAAACAAGCTCGAAAATCTTTTGCACGTCGTAGAGTTGTGATGAAAGGAATAGATGATCTGGGCAAGCTGATTTAGTTGAAATGGGGAATTACTCTATAGACAATAAAAATTATAGATTTTTGTTAACCGTAATTGATACATTCTCAAAATATGCAGTACCGCTGAAAACAAAAACTGCACTTGAAACAACACAAGCAATGGTAGATATTTTTCAACTGGGACGAGTACCAAAAAACCTACAAACAGACGATGGAAAAGAATTTTTTAATAAAAACTTTGCGAAATTGATGGATAAGCACAAAATTAATCACTATTCAACGTATAGCACAATGAAAGCATCAATAGTAGAACGATTTAATAGAACATTAAAAGGGATGATGTGGAAAGAATTTAGTTTTAATGGTTCGTATAACTGGTTGGATATCTACAAAGATCTATTAAAAGCATACAACAGTAAAGTACCATCAAAATGCCTCCAATTAAAGTCAACTCAACAAATGAGAAAAAATTATTAAATACAGTATACAGTCATTTGAAGATGTATAAAATCTCGAAATTTAATGTTGGAGATCATGTGCGCATAAGCAAATACAAACATACATTTGAAAAAGGTTATACTCCAAATTGGACAACAGAAATTTTTACTATTAAAACAATTCAAAATACATATCCTGCAACATACATATTAGAGGATTATCGTGGTAATCTCATTCAAGGTGGATTTTACGGTGAAGAACTCTCAAAAACTAGATTTCCAAATACATATCTAGTTGAAAAGATTATTAAAACTAAAGGAGATAAAGCGTATGTTAAGTGGTTAGGATTTACTAATGAACACAATTCTTGGATAAGTAAAGATGTAATATTATAGTTGAAACAAAATATTTAGAATTATTGTATTAAGAATTATTGCATTTAGTATTAAAAATTATAATGTAAATTCAAAACAAAAAAGATTAAATTAAAATAAAAATGCTTTTTATAAACCATATTGTGTGTTAAACTTTATTCATTTACAATCAAGCAGGCATAATGTCAATAACACTTACTCTGAGCTCCAACACTTCAGAGTTATCAGCCAATTACTTCCCTCCTATTGAGTTAAATGAGACATATGAATGTGCTCTAACTGATTTTCATTCGTATAATAGCATTCCAAATGTTGATGTCTACAACAATTTGTTTCATATAGGTGAAAATGTGATTGAAATACCAATTGGATCTTATGAATTGAATGACATAGTTGATTATATAGAGGAAGAATACAAACGATATGGTAGAGAAAATAAAATTTTTATAGAAGCCAATAATAACACAATGCAGGTTAAAGTTAATAGCTCTACGGATCCAATATATTTTAATAAGGAAAATTGGAAAACTCTTAGGATTCAACGATAAAATCCTAACTCCAAACGAAGATCATTATTCAGATCTTCCAGTTAATATTTTCAAGGTGAATCTATTACGAATTGAAAGTAGTATCACTGTTAATACATATATGAACAATTCCAAATCGCATACACTACACGAGTTTCCGATTAATGTGCCTCCAGGCTATAAAATAGCTGAGATTCCTAGAAACCTTATTTATTTACCTGTGAACTCCAGAGAGGTAGGTTCACTAACGCTACGAGTAGTTGATCAGTACGGCGATTTAATTAATTTTCGAGGAGAGGAAATAACAATAAGAATTCATTTAAGACCAACTAAATAATGTTGATATACAACTCAAGTATATCGAAAAATATAACAACAGCAACAACATACAACCCTAAACCATTATTACAACCTAAACCACAATTGAAAAGATCAGTTCATCAAAAAACGTTGACAACAACAAATAAAAATTTTCTAAAGTCTCTTAATTTTAAACTGAAGACAAAATGAGTTCAATAATAAATGTATTGGATAAGCCATTATCTGATGGAAATATAATCAAAAAGGACTATCATACATATGTGCCATACCTACAATCTTACAACAATAATGATGAAATACGCATTTCAATACAAAATCAAGATTTGTATGTTTTACCTAGTGAAAGTTATATATATGTGGAAGGATCTGTTGTAGATGAGAAAACCTCTAAATCTACAGGTAATTTCAAATTAAAAAACAACTTTGTGGCATATCTATTTGATGAAATTCGCTATGAGCTGAATGGCATTGAAATTGATCATACAAGATATTTAGGAGCCACAAGCACCATAAAAAACTTGGTTTCTTTATCACCAACGGAAAGCACAGGAATGCAGAATGCTGGTTGGAATAAAATTGATGATTTAAAACTTGTAAATGGCTACTTTAATTTCTATGTACCACTTAAGATGCTTTTAGGATTCGCTGAAGACTACAACAAAGTTATACTAAATGGAAAGCATGAATTGATATTCTTACGTAATAAGAATGATGAAGATCTTGTACACTCGAACGTTTCTACTGAAAAAGCAAAACTTGCAATTTCACTCATCTCATGGAGAATTCCACACGTACAATTATCTGATCTTTGTAAGCTGAATATGATTAAAATTATTAGCAATGGTGCTTCTATACCGATGGCATTCCGTAGTTGGGACTGTCATGTAAATCCACAATTAAATACAGGAACAAGTCATATTTGGAATGTTAAATTAGCCGCAAGTAGAGAACGCCCCCGTTTTGTGTTGATTGCTTTTCAACAAGAAAATAAGTTTGTTCATTGTGATCTGACCAATTTAAAAGTTCATTTAAATTCAGTATCATACCCATATGATGATCTAAATATTAAATTTAAAAATGAGCGTTATGCAATTCTATATGATATGTATCTAAGATTTCAACAGAGCTACTACATGAGAGAGTCTCAACCGCTTCTCACCGCTCAAGAATTTAAAAATAATGCACCGATTATTGTAGTAGATGTTAGCCATCAAAACGAGTCGCTCAATGACGGACCAATTGATATAAAAATTGAATTTGAAACAGACACAAATATTCCATCAAAGACATCAGCTTACTGTATTCTTATTCATGATCGTATAATTGAATATATTCCTATAAAAGGACAAGTTCGGAAACTCTTGTAAATTAAGTAATATGGAGGATAACAAGGTTTTCATAGAATTGCAAGGTTTCAAAAGTAATTCAAACAAATTTATTGCCAAAGAAGTAGCAGTTGTTTTCAACAATAATGAACACACCAATTTCCTTATAAAACCTCCATATGATTTCCAATGTTTATCGGCAAAAAAGCAGAGAGAAGCAAATTGGTTAACAAAAAACTATCATCATCTATACTGGAATGATGGATCAGTATCATTTCAAAGCGTTTGCAGATTTTTGAAAGACAACTTAAAATATTCTATAATCTATGTTAAAGGTGAAGAAAAGAAAAAATGGTTGGAAGAAATGATTCATCAAACAAACATTGAAGAAATTGGCTGCATTAATTTTAAACAAATGGATACTGTGCATCCGAAATATTTCTATTGTAGTTACCACAACTATGGTGTTTGTGCCTTAAAGAATGCAATTTTACTTAAAACATAATCTTCCAAGAAACTTTTCAATAAATGCATATAAAAATTAAAACAAATGTTTTTTTATTTCACATACATATAAACTAAATATTTCACAGCTACACACAACGGGGCATTTAAACGCTCAAGCGAATATTTGACACAAAATAAAAAAAAATTCCCACTGATCAAAAAATTAATACAAACAAAGAGCAAACACTTATTTGTATGTACATGCATACATCAAATAAATTTGCAGATAGGTATATATATGTACACATATCAAATTTTACACCCATGCGATTGCGTACTCAAATATTTATTAGAACTTACATATCCACATACTGAAACTATACAAACAGTCCACCAAGTGACCGACCGACGTTAGAAAAGACGCTCAGTCAAAAAGACGGCCATGCTTAAATAAATAAATAAAAGAAAACATTTTAAAAAGAACCCCACACATTAAATGTAAACAAACACACTTTAACCCAGAACAAATATAAGCTGGACAAAATAAGAAAATCTCATCGTCCAGTATTATAAACAAAAAACACACACACACAAAATTAGGGCATTCAGATATATCAGAATATTTTGTACTACGTACCGTACTCCTGATAGAAACTCTCCTCCGCCAAATGTCGACATGAAAAACAATTTATTTCTACATATACATAAATACCAGCCTGAGAAAATTACACACAAACAACAGAGCTCACATACAAAAAAAGAAATCAAACTATTTCAACAACACCCTCAAATCACTAAGAGATTTAATTAAATTCCCACAGACAGACACACAGATATTCCCACAGACAGACACACAGATATTCCCACAGACAGACAGAAATTCTCACGCCCGCATACTCACAAAATACTAAAAATAAAACAACAAAGCTGTGAACCCCCTTAATATAACGTGGGAAAAAATCACACAAACACACACCAACATATCAAAGAATGCCGAAAAAAAATTTCTCAAATTTCAGTAATTAAAATCAAAATTTAGGCAATTAACATCAAAATTTTAAATTTTAATTGCTGAAATTTGAGAATTTTAATTGGGGCAGGACATCTAATTCATAACTACTCTTTGCAAACTAAGCCATAACCCTTTTTATATGGTTTTAGGTAAAGCCCTTTCCCGACAGCTATCGATTCCATTGCTTTATTATGTCTAGTTGCTTCATCAAGTTGATTTTTCGCATTCTTTGCTGCATTTACAGCCTTAGCTATGGCAGCACCTCCAGTGGCTAGACTGCCAATTGCCCCCAGAGCAGTTAGAATCGGTATTAGGGGTAAAAAACCACCAATTTTTGGAACACTTATTATGCGTGGTATTATAACATGTGATTTTCTTCCTTTTAATGATTTGTTAATATTTTTGCGAGCGATTCTAATGGCAGAGTTAATGTCTGACTTCGAGATTTATTCCTTATAATTTAAGTCTGTTTTATGTACATATGTTTTTGATTTTTCTTTGTGTTTTCATAATTCTGCTGACTTCGAGATTTATTCCTTATAATTTGGCTATATAGATATATATAGCATATTTTATTTTTTGTTCTTTTTTTATATTTGAGTCTGTTTTCATGTATGTTTTTGATTTTTCTTTGTTTTCATAATTCTGCTGACTTTGAGATTTATTCCTTATAATTTAAGTCTGTTTTATGTACATATGTTTTTGATTTTTCTTTATGTTTTCATAATTCTGCTGACTTCGAGATTTATTCCTTATAATTTGAGTCTGTTTTATGTACATATGTTTTTGATTTTTCTCTAAGTTTTCATAATTATGCTTACTTCAACATTTATTCATCATAATCTGACTACACAGAAAATTTTGCAGTCTTAAATATTTTTGTTTATTCTATACAGAAATATTTTTTTCTCAAATTCGTTGGTGATCTGTAAATTGTATTTATAAGTTTCTATTGCAAAGCTCACAAAAAATAATTTTATGCATATGTTAACAAAAATCTGAATTACGCAATTTTACAAATGGGTTCAAAATCTTATTGTTTTGCTGTTTTGCATACTAACGCATTTTTGTTTACAGCTCTACTGTTAAATCAGGCACAATCTTGATTTTATTTGTTTATTTCTTGACAAAGGAAGTTGAATTTTACAATCTTATAAAATTGCATTTATATAGCATTTTATAAAACTAGAAAATTTAAACGATCTGATAAGTTATGATATTTTATAACCCAAACACAAATCTCTACTGATTTCTTCAGAAATATATGATTCCTAATTATCTTTTCGAAAAATAATACAATACAGAGAATATTTTATTTATTAATTTTTCATAATTTTGATTATAAAGTTTGAAACATTTCATAGTATGAGACTATTAAATTTTCTATTATTGCTTTCCGTAGAAAGTATATAGAACACCTACAAGTATCAGGTCCTTCCTCACATTTCGGATCATACCACGGACAGCATTTAAAATGTCCTTCTGTGTTGTCTTCATCTTCCATTACATCATATTCCTAATTTTCGTCGAGCATATTTTGGAAAAATTTGATCAATTCCCAATGGTCGTATAGTCTGAAGCTGTCAATAAACAAGATGACAGAAATATGAAGCATGTTTATAGTGATCATGTTGCCGGCGACATGAACTTTGAACAATTTCATGAAATTTGTAGAGAATGTTGGAAGGAAAAATATGGATTTCTGATGATAAGCAAAGATAACGAGTTAAACAATGGTCGCTATAGAAAATTTATTTGACTATTTTATAACAATACAAATTACTCTGCATAAAAGAACAACTTTAGTATATAATCTGACTTTGAACACACAATACACCTACATATCTATTAAATATTTACTATACCTGATAACCTAATAGGATACCCAATAACCTGATCTGATACCTGATAATCTGATCTGATACATAATAATCTGATCTGATCTGATATCTGATAATCTGATCTGATACCTGATAAGCTGATCTGATACCTGATAATCTGATCTGATACCTAATAATCTGATCTGATACCTGATAATCTGATCTGATACCTGATAATCTGATCTGATACCTGATAATCTGATCTGATACCAGATAATCTGATCTGATACCTAATAATCTGATCTGATACCTAATAATCTGATCTGATACCTGATAAGCTGATCTGATACCTAATAATCTGATCTGATACCTGATAATCTGATCTGATACCTAATAATCTGATCTGACACCTGATTACCTGATCTGATAATTGCTGTTGCTAAACATGGATGAGAAAGTTTTAAAAGAATTGGTTGCAACGAGAAATGTCTTGAAGAAAAAGCTTCGTAGTATAAAAACTGGTGAAATAGATACACGTGATCAACTAAGAGATACTTTGAAACCTATAACAGACCCCTTAAATAAATTTATAAATAGTTCTAACAATATCAATCGAATTATCAAAAAAGAAAAAAATAAGATGAAAACAGAAATTGAAGAAACTAACAGTCCTCATATTAATAAATCAACAATTAAATTGGAGACAAGCACACCAAAGAAACTTGTAGAAGGAACAATATTTGATAATAGCAAATCATTCAATGATTCTAATGAAAGTAATAGTGATAATGAGGATGATGATAATTTTTACTCACAGAATTCAAATATTGAAGAGAGTTACACTGACTTATCAGTCTTGGAGGGCAGAAATGAATTAGATACTAACTATGGGCCACATAAAGATTTCAATAATGAATGGAAATTTGGTGATAGTAACCTCAAATTAAATGAGGGTAAAATACAGGTTGGTGGTCAAATATGGGCTCTAACGCCAGGACTGTTTTCTCTAATGTTTCATAAAACTAAACTAAATCAGATTATTAGGTATCAGATCAGCTTATCAGGTATCAGATCAGATTATCTGGTATCAGATCAGATTATCACGTATCAGATCAGATTATCAGGTATCAGATCAGATTATCAGGTATCAGATCAGATTATCAGGTATCAGATCAGATTATTAGGTATCAGATCAGCTTATCAGGTATCAGATCAGCTTATCAGGTATCAGATCAGCTTATCAGGTATCGGATCAGATCAGATTATTAGGTATCAGATCAGATTATTAGGTATCAGATCAGATTATCAGGTATCAGATCAGATTATTAGGTATCAGATCAGATTATCAGGTATCAGATCAGATTATTAGGTACCAGATCAGGTTATTGGGTATCCTATTAGGTTATCAGGTATAGTAAATATTTTAATAGATATGTAGGTGTATTGTGTGTTCAAAGTCAGATTATATACTAAAGTTGTTCTTTTATGTATAGTAATTTATATTGTTATAAAATAGTCAAATAATTTTCTATAGCGACCATTGTTTAACTCGTTATCTTTGCTTATCATCAGAAATCCATATTTTTCCTTCCAACATTCTCTACAAATTTCATGAAATTGTTCAAAGTTCATGTCGCCGGCAACATGATCACTATAAACATGCTTCATATTTCTGTCATCTTGTTTAAACATTATAATTACATTCGCGTTGTCTCTTATCAAATGCTTGGGAATTCTGGTATAAGTTTGACACAAGTAGAATGAATCCACATCCTTATGTCGACCCATACAAAAATAATCCCGTATATTGTTCTGCTTCTCACATGCAACATAATCAAATATCATAATTGAATTAGTTTTAGCTTCGTTAGGGGTAATAACTGATTCATTGTTGTCAAATGTGTAATATCCCATTCCTTTAATTGATGAAATTAATCTCTTCAAGTATTCATATTTCGGCTGATATAAGGATTTTGAGTATAAATAGATGTTTTCAAATTTTAGTCCGTTAGGACTTTCTAGTAACCCAATCATAACATTAGTCTTTCCACAATTTGATGGTCCCACTATAAGAGCTCGGATAGAATTTGGTAAAAGTGAGCTGTGTTTTATTTTTGAAGTGATGTTCGATGAATCATCAATATTACGAACCAAAATATTTTTATGTTGTTTCACTAACCGCATTTTTGTAACTAAATATAATTTATGTTTGTTACCTTTTATTATAGAAAAAAAAATTAATTAAATAAAATGCTTATACATTACAACAAGTCGTTTAGTCATAAAAACACCTTCGTTGGAGCAGGTATAGTAGATAAAATAATAAATAATCTTCCTGTTGAACTTCATCTTCCTGGATATCAGTACTGTGGACCTGGAACTAAGCTACAAAAACGTTTAAATCGAGGTGATAGAGGAATTAATTTACTGGACTCTGCCTGCAAAAACCACGATATAACTTATTCTAAAAATAAGGATTTAAGTATTAGACATCAGGCAGATAAAATTCTTGAAAATTCAGCCTGGGATCGAGTTTTATCAAAAGATAGCAGTCTTGCAGAAAAATCATTTGCATATATGGTTACTAACACAATGAAAGCCAAAACGAAGTTCGGTATGGGTGTGGGAAAAAAGAAAAATGAAAAGAAAACCAAATTAAATGGTAAAAAATTGTTCACTTCATCAATTAGAGCTGCAACAAAAATACTAAAGAAACAAAAACCTTTAGACATTAACTCTGCCATTAGAATCGCACGTAAAACTATCAATAAATCCCTAAAAGGAAGAAAATCACATGTTATAATACCACGCATAATAAGTGTTCCAAAAATTGGTGGTTTTTTACCCCTAATACCGATTCTAACTGCTCTGGGGGGCAATTGGCAGTCTAGCCACTGGAGGTGCCGCTATAGCTAAGGCTGTAAATGCAACAAAGAATGCAAAAAATCAACTTAATGAAGCAACTAGACATAATAAAGCGATGGAATCTATAGCAGTTGGAAAAGACCTTTACCTAAAACCATATAAAAAGGGATATGGTTTAGTTTATAAAGAACAGACAAAAAACTCTTAAGAATGCTACCCAACAGACCACTATCAGATGTTGACCTATTAAATTTTTCTATAAATATTCCTTATTTTAGAGGAGTATTCATGTTGGACTCACTACCAAAACGATCAAAGAAAATTGAGTGTGGAATAATCAATTTAGATTTATCAACAGGTCCTGGTACACACTGGGTAGCATATTATAAGAACATCGATGAAAAAGAGTATTTCGACAGTTTTGGAAACTTACAACCTCCTTCGGAAGTAGTCAAATATCTTGGTACAAATATAAAATACAACTATAATCAACATCAGAATTTTAATACATTTATCTGTGGTCATTTATGTCTTAAATTTCTTTATGAAATAACTAAGAAAGATTAAATAAAAACACATAATCATCTATATTTTACAAAACTCTTTAATGGCTTTTTTATTTTTTTATTTATAATTTACTAAACAGAATTAATTTATTTTAATGCCAAACGGGATATTGACTATTTTGAATTAAAAATTCATCCATCTCACTCTCAAGAATTAGGCCGCACTCTCCTTCTCTGCATAGTTGAAATGATCCACTTGAGAGATCCTTAATTTCTTCATCTGTTAAACTATTATATTTTTTGGGGAGAAACATTATGTTGTTTTCCAACTCAACTTCTAGTTTTGGTCCATATTTTGTTGTTACCCGTGATATATTTTGAATAGGATATTTAACTGTTATATCCAGATCCTTAATGTGAATTAAGGATTTACTCTCCAGGGAATTAAATTTTGTTTTTAGATTTTTCACGGAGTTCATTTTTGATTGAGATCTTGTCACTTTGAATCTTTAATTGTAATTGAACTTAAAAGTAGCTCCGATACTTCCAAGAAAATATTTATGGTGAAATAGTGAATAAGTGGGGGATAGTGATAGGGTGAAGGGGATAGAGAGAGATAATAATATAAAATTGACATAAGAGGGAGAAGGAAATAATACACAGATTATGATGAATAAATGTTGAAGTCAGCATAATTATGAAAACTTAAAGAAAAATCAAAAACATACATGAAAACAGACTCAAATATAAAAAAAGAACAAAAAATAAAATATGCTATATATATCTATATAGCCAAATTATAAGGAATAAATCTCGAAGTGAGCAGAATTATGAAAACATAGAGAAAAATCAAAAACATACATAAAAACAGACTTAAATATATAAAAAACAAAAAATAAAATCTACTAAACCTCATTAATACAACGATACCAAAGTGATCACAACATACACACAACAACACACACACATTCAAACACACTCTCATACACACGCTATGACGTCAGTGATGATGACATACTTAAATAACCAGATATACACAAATTCTCTGCCAACAAAAAATATCTCTGCCTGTATACCAACATACTGTGACGTCAGTGATGACGACACACCTAAAATAATCAGTAATAAACACACTCTCTGTCAACAAAATATTTCTCTGCCACGATTCCATCAGCAACACACCAAACGACATAAACACACACCCCCGCTATGACGACAGTGATGACGATGCATCTAAAATATTCAGATATACACACATTCTCTGCCAACAAAAAATTCACTGCCTACATACCAACAGAAACACACCCAACAACATAAACACACGACCAACCAACATAGCACAGGCAAGCAAAAGGACATACACACACACATAAAAAACTAGAGGATGGCAACACTGGCTCGCTCAAAAGTAATGGTGGCAATAGACATGCGCGATTCCATCAGCAACACACCAAACAGCATAAACACACACCCTCGCTATGACGTCAGTGATGACCATGCATCTAAAATAATCAGATATACACACATTCTCTGCCAACAAAAAATATCTCTGCCTCCATACCAACATACTGTGACGTCAGTGATGACGACGCATCTAAAATAATCAGATATACACACATGGTCTGCCAACAAAAAATTCACTGCCTAGATACCAACAGAAACACACCCAACAACATAAACACACAACCAAACAACATAGCACAGAAACACACCCAACAACATAAACACACAACCAAACAACATAGCACAGGCAAGCAAACGAACATACACACGCACACACACAACCAACATAGCACAGGCAAGCAAAAGAACATACACACGCACACACAACCACCATAGCACAGGCAAGCAAACGAACATACACACGCACACACACAACCAACATCGCACAGGCAAGCAAACGAACATACACACGCACACACACAACCAACATCGCACAGGCAAGCAAACGAACCTACACACACACATAAAAAAAAAAACTAGAGGATGGCAACACTGGCTCGCTCAAAAGTAATGCCGGCAGCGCAGTCGCGCATGTCTATCTTCACCATTACCTATCTACTTACATCTGATTATTCTGTAGTTAATATATATGGTGTTCCACGTTTGAATAAAAAGGTTTTAGGTATGATGAAGTATGAAAATTGCGGAAAAATAATGAAAGAGTTTGTTGGGCTGCGATCTAAGATGTATTCCTTTAGTGTGCAAGACCAAAATGATCCGTTTTAGATAAGTATAGCTTAGTTTCTTATAGAAACTGTTTATTTGATAAGTCTATTATATATGATACCATGCTAACATTTAAATCCAAATTACATGAAATATATACTAATCAATTAAATAAAGTAGTATTAAGTTGTGCAGATGATAAAAGAAAAATAAGGACTAATAATATAAACACTTATGGATGGTATCATTTTCGAATAGAGGAAACCAATCCTCAGTACGAACTTGATATGCTGTTAGTAGAGATTGCTAAACTTCAAGAAGAAGGTTGAATTTATAATAATAATAACAATAAAATCCTAATTATTAAGAAAAATTCTTTTATTGCTAAAAGAAAAAAGAAATAAATAAATAAATGTATAAATAAATTTATTATGAAAATGGAAAATGGATTCGTTGTTTTATTTATATTTTTTCTAATTTATTACTTCTATTTTTATTTATTTAATACGTTGCTGAATCTTGCACTCTCTTATATTTGTTTAGAATTCTTTAATTTTTACAATATTTCATACAGCTACAGAAATTTTAAGAATTTGATTACATTAAGTTATTGATGTTGTCTAGGATACCACATTCCTAATCAATCCTTCAAATAACAAGACAAATTAGGTATTTTATTTAATAAATTTATTTTGCTTTATTAGTTTTAATGGTGAAAACATTTCATAATAAGTGGTAATTATATTGTTTACTACTGCTTTTCGTAAATAGAATATAGAGCAGCGGCAGGTATCTGGCCCTTCTTGACAAGTTGGATTGTACCACCGGCAACAGTTAAAATGCCCCTCATCTTTGTCCTCATCATCTGCGATTCCAAACTCCTCATTTTCGTTGAGCATATTGAGGAAAAATTTAATCATTTCCCAGTGTTCGTGAAGTTGGAAGCACTCGAAATCTATCAAAAACTTATTAATTTTGTTTCTGATTTGAGTCATTTTCTTAATTGTTGGTGAATAACGATGATGATTATTTGAATATCACCTTGCTACTACTAATTTGCTTTGCTAAATTTTGAAAGTGAGCTCTTCTGGTCTTTAAAAATATTTCTATTAACAAATCTATAATTACTTCCTTTAAGCACACCCTCTCTCTCTCTTTCTCTATCTCTATCACTATCTTTTTCTCTTTCTCTATCGCTATTCCTTTCCACTATATTCACTATTTCACAACAAATATTTTCTGTTAGGCTTCCTGGAACCATCAAATATACTTTCAAGATCAATTTCAAATAAAGATTCAAAGTGAGAAGACTATAAAAATGGACTCCGCAAAAAATTTGGTGAACAAATTAAATTCTTTTAATAATAAAAGTCTAATCCACGCTAAGGAATTGGATATTTTAGTAAAATATCCTATAATTAACGCAAAACGAGTGACAACAAAATATGGGGCAACAATTCAAATAGAATTAGAAAACCATATAATGTTCTTACGTAACCGATACGGTTCGCTCGCAGATGATGAAATTAAGGAGCTCTCGAGTAGAAAATTTCGTTTACACAGAGAAGGGGAACGAAGCTTGATTTTGGATACTGAGATCGATGAATTTTTAATTCCAAATGCTCAATACCCCATTTGGCAGTAAAATAAATTAATTCTGTACAATAAATTAAAAATAAATAAATATAAAAAATCAATAAATAATTTATTAAAATATATATTTGTGTATGTGTTTTTATTTAATCTTTTCAGTTATTTCATAAAGAAACTTAAGACATAAATGACCACAAGTAAATGTATTGAAATTCTGATGTTGATTATAGTTGTATTTTATATTTGTACCAAGATATTTGACTACTTCAGAAGGAGGTTGTAAGTTTCCAAAACTGTCGAAATATTCTTTTTCATTAATATTTTTATAATATGCTACCCAATGTGTACCAGGTCCTGTTGATATATCTAAATTTATTATTCCACATTCTATTTTCTTTGGTCTTTTTGGTAGTGAGACCAACATGAAAACTCCTCTAAAATGTGGAATTTTGATTGAAAATTTTCTCAGGTCGACTTCTGATAGTGGTCTATTAGGTAGCATTTCTAAGAGTTTTTTGTCTGTTCTTTGCAAACTAAGCCATAACCCTTTTTATATGGTTTTAGGTAAAGCCCTTTCCCGACAGCTATCGATTCCATTGCTTTATTATGTCTAGTTGCTTCATCAAGTTGATTTTTCGCATTCTTTGCTGCATTTACAGCCTTAGCTATGGCAGCACCTCCAGTGGCTAGACTGCCAATTGCACCCAGAGCAGTTAGAATCGGTATTAGGGGTAAAAAACCGCCAATTTTTGGAACACTTATTATGCGTGGTATTATAACATGTGATTTTCTTCCTTTTAATGATTTGTTGATAGTGTTACGTGGGATTCTAATGGCAGAGTTAATGTCTAAAGGTTTTTCCTTCGTTAGTATTTTTGTTGCAGCTCTAATTGATGAAGTGAACAATTTTTTGCCATTTAATTTGGTTTTCCTATAATTTTTCTTTTTCTCCACACCCATCCCAAATTTTGTTTTCGCTTTCATTGCGTTAGTAACCATATATGCAAATGATTTTTCTGCAAGACTGCTATCTTTTGATAAAACTCGATCCCAAGCTGATTTTTCAAGAATTTTATCTGCCTGATGTCTAATACTTAAATCCCTATTTTTAGAATAAGCTATGTCGTGATTTGTGCAGGCAGAGTCCCATAAATTAATGCCTTTATCACCTCGGTCTAAACGTTTTTGTAGTTTTGTTCCAGGTCCACAGTACTGATATCCAGGAAGATGAAGTTCAACAGGAAGATTATTTATTATTTTAGCTACTGTACCTGCTCCAACGAAGGTGTTTTTATGACTAAACGACTTGTTGTAATGTATAACCATCTTATTTATTTAATTTTTCTATAATATAACGTAACAAACATGAATTGCATTTAGTTACAAAAATGCAGTTAGTAAAACAACATAAAAATATTTTGATTCGTAATATTGATGATTCATCGAACATAAGTTCAAAAATAAAACATAGTTCACTCTTACCAAATTCCATTCGTGGTCTAATAGTTGGACCCTCAAATTGTGGAAAGACTAACGTTATGATTGGCTTACTAGAAAGTCCTAACGGACTAAAGTTTGAAAACATCTATTTATACTCAAAATCACTATATCAGCCGAAATATGAATACTTGAAGAGATTAATTTCACCAATTAAAGGTATGGGATATTACACATTCGCCGACAATGAATCAGTTATCCCCCCTAATGAAGCTAAAACTAATTCAATTATGATATTTGAAGATGTTGCATGTGAGTTGCAGAATAATGTAAGAAATTATTTTTGTATGGAACGACATAAGGATGTCGATTCATTCTACTTGTGTCAAACTTATACCAAAATTCCTAAGCATTTAATAAGAGACAATGCGAATGTAATTATAATGTTTAAACAAGATGCGACAAATATGAAGCACGTTTATAGGGATCATGTTGCCACCGATATGAGTTATGAAAAGTTTCGTGAAATTTGTCTAGTGTGTTGGAAGGAAAAATATGGATTTCTGATGATAAGCAAAGATAATGAATTAAACAATGGTCGCTATAGAAAATTATTCGACTATTTCATAACAATATAAATTACTCTACATAAAAAAAATAAATAAAAAAAATCTTTAGTATGCAATCTGACTTCAAACTTCATACATCTATTTGTTAAGACGAGATAGCTGATAACCTGATGATCTGATACCTGATAATCTGATCTGATACCTGATAATCTGATCTGATACCTGATAAGCTGATCTGATACCTAATAATCTGATCTGATACCTGATAAGCTGATCTGAATCTTAATAATCTGATCTGATACCTAATAATCTGATCTGATACCTGATAATCTGATCTGATACCTGATAATCTGATCTGATACCTAATAATCTGATCTGATACCTAATAATCTGATTTGATACCTGATAAGCTGATCTGATACCTGATAATCTGATCTGATACCTGATTACCTGATCTGATATTTGATGTTGCTAAACATGGATGAGAAAGTTTTAAAAGAATTGGTTGCAACAAGAAACGTCTTGAAGAAAAAGCTTCGTAGTATAAAAACTGGTGAAATAGATACACGTGATCAACTAAGAGATACATTCAAACCTATAACAGACCCCTTAAATGAATTTATAAATAATTCTAACAATATCAATAGAATTATCAAAAAAGAAAAGAATGAAATGAAAACAGAAATTGAAGAAACTAACAGTCCTCATATTAATAAATCACCAATTAAATTGGAGATAAGTACACCAAAGAAACTTGTAGAAGGAGCAATATTTGTTAATAGCAAATCATTCAATGATTCTAATGAAAGTAATAGTGACAATGAGGATGATGATAATTTTCACTCACAGAATTCAAATATTGAAGAGAGTTACACTGACTTATCAGCCTTGGAGGGCAGAAATGAATTAGATACTAACTATGGGCCACATAAAGATTTCAATAATGAATGGAAATTTGCTGATAGTAACCTCAAATTAAATGAAGGTAAAATACAGGTTGGTGGTCAAATATGGGCTCTAACGCCAGGACTGTTTTCTCTAATGTTTCATAAAACGCCAAAAAACTATGATAAATATGAACTAGAACTCTACAAAAAAATCTTAATTAGTACAAATGCGTACAGAAGAGAATATAAACCTGATAGTCAAATCAAGGGAACGAAAGCATATAAATATAAACATATTATTAAAAAGATGTTTAAAGAGAAAAACCAACAGTCTGTATCAAAAGCAATAGCAAATAAGACATCATCTAATTATAAAGGTGGTGGATTAATGCAATTTAATCCCCATAAACCAAACTATATATACTGGGATGATCCAAATGAGTTGGTAGATCGACTTCGTCTACTGATAGCATCACAAGCTGCTGGTCATACTAATCATAATAACGAGATTGTATTAATTATTGAAGAACTACGCGAAGCTAATATAATACAATAATCTATATAAAGTATGTCTGTTGATAAGTTTGGACACTATCTAAACGGTACAAGCGATATAATTTCACTGAAAAATGCCCCTAGACTGTTGGGGTTCTTTATGGATACGAACAACAACATCGATGTCCAAAACAAAAGAATCAAAAATGTGGCAAAGGCTGTGGAGGAAAACGATGTTATCAATAAATTGTTTCTGCAAAATCAAATCGAAGAAATAGAATACAAACTATTAAAATACTTTAAGGAAGATAAAAATAAAATGTACGATACTTTTAGAATTCAACTCGAAATGCTACAACAAGCAACACCATTACAGTTCGAAAAGAATAAGAAAATTGAAGAAAGCATTTCCAAAATCAATACATTTTTGGAAGATGGTTATCTACAAAGATTTGTTGAGAGCCTACAAAAGAGAAGTTAAATGAAAAGATTTATAGATTGGAAAATTACATGTTCGCATCAATAAGTAAAAGTTCATCAAACAGATTACAACGCATCCAAAACAATTCTTAAAACTATAAACATGTCTTCGAAAAGAAATCTAGTTAACGAACTTCATAAACAAACTCGAAAATCTTTTGTACGTCGTAGAGTTGTGATGAAAGGAATAGATGATCTCTGGCAAGCTGATTTAGTTGAAATGGGAAATTACTCTATAGACAATAAAAATTATAGATTTTTGTTAACCGTAATTGATACATTCTCAAAATATGCATGGGCAGTACCGCTGAAAACAAAAACTGCACTTGAAACAACACAAGCAATGGTAGATATTTTTCAATTGGGACGAGTACCAAAAAACCTACAAACAGACGATGGTAAAGAATTTTTTAATAAAAACTTTGCGAAATTGATGGATAAGCACAACATCAATCACTATTCAACGTATAGCACAATGAAAGCATCAATAGTAGAACGATTTAATAGAACATTAAAAGGGATGATGTGGAAAGAATTTAGTTTTAATGGTTCATATAACTGGTTAGATATCTACAAAGATTTATTAAAAGCATACAACAGTAAAGTTCATCGTACCATTAAAATGCCTCCAATTAAAGTCAACTCAAGAAATGAGAAAAAATTAATAAATACAGTATACAGTCATTTGAAGATGTATAAAATCTCGAAATTTAATGTTGGAGATCATGTGCGCATAAGCAAATATAAACATACATTTGAAAAAGGTTATACTCCAAATTGGACAACAGAAATTTTCACAATTAAAAGAGTTCAAAACACTTATCCTGCAACATACATATTAGAAGATTATCTTGGAAACCCGATTAAAGGTGGATTCTATTCTGAAGAACTTTCAAAAACTAGATTTCCAAATACATATCTAGTTGAAAAGGTTATTAAAGCTAGAGGAGCCAAAGCATTTGTTAAATGGTTAGGATTTAGTAAAGAGCACAATTCATGGATAACCAAAGATGAAATATCATAGATAAAACAAAACATCAATAATTAACATACTTCTTAGTACTTAAGATTATAATGTAAATTTAAAATATAAATTAAATAAATATGTAAATTTATAAATAAACTTTGTGTGTTAAACTATATTCATTTTGTCATAAGAATTTATAAAACACTATTAATTATCAAATAGTTGAACCATTTGGTTTGTAGTCGAACGATTTTAATTTTGTTAATGATATAAAATTTCCTTTATTGACTACAAAAAAGGGGTTTTGCCAAATAAAAACTAGATATTTATTGTTAAACAAAATCGAATAATTTATTTGGCAATGTGTATGCATTTCGGACAGACTTGCTGTCCATCATCAGCGACGCGCAACTAAAACAAAAGAGTCAGAATCATAAAACAAGAGGTATAAACAAAAAACAAAAAAACCAATATGCATATGTAACATGTGTGATAATAAAACAACAATAGGTGTAAATAAAAACAAAAACGAGGTAAGAATACATTAATAGTGTACATATATTAATTGTATGTTAAATTAGAGAGAAGAGTGGTGAATTGATTTTGCCGTTGTCTGCATTCATGGTATTTGTTGTTTTGCTGATATAGAGTGATTCATATGCGTCTAGTTTCTTCTCATTGTGCACTGTCTTGAGCAGACGTACGCTCTCTTCGAACATGCCGATATTGTGTTGTAGTGGGTTGTCATTCGACGTAACGGCGCTATTCCCAAGCATTCCGGTAGACTTAGCTATTAATTCTCTTCAAAAACATTTAGAAAACAAACACGCTAAAACAAAGGAAATTGAAGTGTTAATCGATGCTGCACGTATTTGTATGTCACACAATTGCTTTGTATTTCGAGATCAATTTTATTCAAATAATTTCGGCACAAGCATGGGAAACCCACTCTCCCCACTAATTGCAGAAGCATTTATGACCAAATTCGAAACTGACCTGAAAGCCGAAGGAGTTTTACCACGAATTTGGATTCGGTATGTTGACGATATTTTTTGTATCATCGAAAAGAACAAGCTTCAACACACACTCGACATCATTAACAGCAAATACGATAGTATTAAATTTACCGTTGAAACTGAAAACGATCAACATTCACACCCTTTTTTGGATTTAAAATGCACCAGAGTTGACAACAAAATTGATTTTGCCGTCTTTCGTAAAAATACTTCAACCGACCGTTTCATCACTAGCGATTCATTTTGTTCATATCAACAAAAAATAGCATCGTTCCACTCTATGGCATATCGCCTTGTCATTTTACCGCTTTCCATCGAAAACTACAAGGATGAATACGAGAAAATCATCCAATTAGCAACAATCAACGGCTTTGATAAGAATCTCATCGATAAACTAATCAGAAAACACTCCAACCAACATCAAAAAAATAATTTGACGACACTCTTTAGTCAAAATAGGAAAATTGAAACAAATAATTGTAGACGCGTCCCTTTCACATATGTTCCAACAATCACCAATCATCTGAGAAATATTTTTAAAAAAGAGAATATGCAGATTGTTTACACCAATAACAACAAACTCAAAAATATTCTTGGCTCAACTAAAGACATTGTTCCGATACAAGAACGTAGCGGCATTTATGAAATAAGCTGTATAAACTGTGATGCAAAATATGTCGGTCAAACTAAACGACAAATTAGTATTCGTTATAAAGAACACAAAACAAATGTCAATAATAAACATATTCATCGCTCTGCAATCGCAGCTCACATTCACACACCTTCTGATGACAACCCACTACAACACAATATCGGCATGTTCGAAGAGAGCGTACGTCTGCTCAAGACAGTGCACAATGAGAAGAAACTAGACGCATATGAATCACTCTATATCAGCAAAACAACAAATACCATGAATGCAGACAACGGCAAAATCAATTCACCACTCTTCTCTCTAATTTAACACACAATTAATATATGTACACTATTAATGTATTCTTACCTCGTTTTTGTTTTTATTTACACCTATTGTTGTTTTATTATCACACATGTTACATATGCATATTGGTTTTTTTTGTTTTTTTGTTTTTTGTTTATACCTCTTGTTTTATGATTCTGACTCTTTTGTTTTAGTTGCGCGTCGCTGATGATAGACAGCAAGTCTGTCCGAAATGCATACACATTGCCAAATAAATTATTCGATTTTGTTTAACAATAAATATCTAGTTTTTATTTGGCAAAACCCCTTTTTTGTAGTCAATAAAGGAAATTTTATATCATTAACAAAATTAAAATATATTCATTTGTAATCGGTCAGTCATAATGTCAATAACACTTACTCTGAGCTCCAACACATCAGAGTTATCAGCCAATTACTTTCCCCCTATCGATTTAAATGGTGCATATGAGTGTGCTCTAACTGATTTTCATTCATACAACAGCATACCGAATATTGATGACTATAATAATAAGTTTCATATAGGCGAACTTGTAACTGAAGTACCAATTGGATCTTATGAATTGAATGATATAGTTGATTATATAGAGGAAGAATACAAACGACACAGACCAGAAAATAAGATTTTTATAGAAGCCAATAACAATACAATGCAAGTTAAGGTCAACAGCTCCAATGATTCTATTTATTTTAATAAAGAAAATACAATTGGTAAACTTTTAGGATTCAACAGCAAAATCCTAACTCCAAACGATGATCACTACTCTGACCTTCCAGTTAACATTTTCAAGGTTAATCTCTTGCGAATTGAAAGTAGTATCACTGTTAATACATATATGAACAATTCCAAATCGCATACACTACATGAGTTTCCAATTAATGTACCACCAGGCTATAAAATAGCTGAGATTCCTAGAAACCTCATTTATTTACCTGTGAACTCCAGAGAGATAAGTTCACTAACGCTACGAGTGGTTGATCAGCACGGTTATTTAATTAATTTCCGAGGAGAAAAAAAACAATACGAATACACTTAAGGCCGACTAAATAATGTTAATATTCAACTCGAACATATAAAAAAATATAACGACAAGATCAACATACAATCCTTAAACATTATCACAATCTAAACCACATTTAAAGAGATCAGCAGTTCAGCAAAAAAACTCTAACGAAAGAAAATATAAGTTTTCTCAAGTCTTTGAATTTTAAATTGAAAACAAAATGAGTTCAATAATATCTGACCTCTATCTGATGAAAATATAATTAAAAATCTTACAACAATAATGATGAAATTCGCATTTCAATACAAAATCAAGATTTGTATGTGTTACCTAGTGAAAGTTATATATATGTGGAAGGATCTGTTTTAGATGAGAAAACCTCTAAATCTTCAGCCAATTTCAAATTAAAAAACAACTTTGTGGCATATCTATTTGATGAAATTCGCTATGAGCTGAATGGTACTGAAATTGATCATACAAGATATTTAGGAGCCACAAGCACTATAAAAAACTTGGTTTCTTTATCACCAACGGAAAGCATTGCGATGTACAATGCTGGATGGAACAAAGTCGATGATCTCAATCTTGTAAATGGATACTTTAATTTATATGTACTTCATAAGATGCTCTTAGGATTCGCTGAAGACTACAACAAAGTTATACTAAATGGAAAACATGAATTGATACTCTTGCGTAATAAGAATGATGAAGATCTTGTACACTCGAACGTTTCTACTGAAAAAGCAAAACTTACAATTTCACTCATCTCATGGAGAATTCCACACGTACAATTATCTGATCTTAGCAAGTTGAATATGATCAAAATTATTAATAATGGTGCTTCTATACCGATGGCATTCCGTACCTGGGATTGTCATATTAATCCTCAATTAAATACAGGAACAAGTCATATTTTGAATGTTAAATTAGCTGCAAGTAGAGAACGCCCCCGTTTTGTATTGATTGCTTTTCAACACGACAATAAGTTTGTTCATTGTGACCTAACTAATTTAAAAGTTCATTTAAATTCAGTATCATACCCATACGATGATCTACATATTAAATTTAAAAATGAACGTTATGCAATTCTATATGATATGTATTTAAGATTTCAACAGAGCTACTACATGAGAGAATCTCAACCGCTTCTCACCGCCCCAGAATTTAAAAATAATGCGCCGATTATTGTAGTAGATGTCAGCCATCAAAACGAGTCGCTCAATAACGGACCAATTGATATAAAAATTGAATTTGAAACAGCAACAAATATTGCATCAAAGATATCAGCTTACTGCATTCTTATTCATGATCGTATAATTGAATATATTCCTATAAAAGGACAAGTTCGAAAAGTCTTGTAAATTAAGTAATATGGATAACCATATTGTTTTCATTGACCTACAAGGTTTCAAAAGTAATTCAAACAAATTTATTGCCAAAGAAGTAGCAGTTGTTTTCAACAATAATGAACACACCAATTTCATTATAAAACCTCCATATGATTTCCAATGTTTATCGGCAAAAAAGCAAAGAGAAGCAAATTGGTTAACAAAAAACTACCACCATCTATACTGGAATGATGGATCAGTATCATTTGAAAGCATTTGCAGATTTCTAAAAGACAATTTACAATATTATACAATCTATGTTAAAGGAGAAGAAAAGAAAAAATGGTTAGTAGAAACGATTCATCAAACAGTTCTTAACATTGAAGAAATTGGCTGCATTAATTTTAAACAAATAGAAACTGTGCATCCGAAATATTTCTATTGTAGTTACCACAACTATGGTGTTTATGCCTTAAAGAATGCACTTTTACTTGCAACAGAAACTTCCAAGAAACTTTTCAATAAATGCATATAAAAATTAAAACAAATGTTTTTTTATTTCACATACATATAAACTAAATATTTCACAGCTACACACAACGGGGCATTTAAACGCTCAAGCGAATATTTGACACAAAATAAAAAAATTCCCAATGATCAAAAAATTAATACAAACAAAGAGCAAACACTGATTTGTATGTACATGCATACATCAAATAAATTTGCAGATAGGTATATATATGTACACATATCAAATTTTACACCCATGCGATTGCGTACTCAAATATTTATTAGAACTTACATATCCACATACTGAAACTATACAAACAGTCCACCAAGTGACCGACCGACGTTAGAAAAGACGCTCAGTCAAAAAGACGGGCATGCTTAAATAAATAAAAGAAAACATTTTAAAAAGAACTCCACACATTAAATGTAAACAAACGCACTTTAACACAGAACAAATATAAGCTGGACAAAATAAGAAAATCTGATCGTCCAGTATTATAAACAAAACACACACACACACACAAAATTAGGGCCATTCAGATATATCAGAATATTTTATACTACGTACCGTACTCCTGAAAAACAATTTATTTCTACATATACATAAATACCAGCCTGAGAAAATTACACACAAACAACAGAGCTCACATACAAAAAAAGAAATCAAACTATTTCAACAACACCCTCAAATCACTAACAGATTTAATTAAATTCCCACAGACAGACACACAGATATTCCCACAGACAGACACACAGATATTCCCACAGACAGACAGAAATTCTCACGCCCGCATACTCACAAAATACTAAAAATAAAACAACAAAGCTGTGAACCCCCTTAATATAACGTGGGAAAAAATCACACAAACACACACCAACATATCAAAGAATGCCGAAAAAAAAATTTCTCAAATTTCAGTAATTAAAATCAAAATTTAGGCAATTAACATCAAAATTTTAAATTTTAATTGCTGAAATTTGAGAATTTTAATTGGGGCCGGACATCTAATTCGTAACTACTAACTAGACATAATAAAGCGATGGAATCTATAGCAGTTGGAAATGGACTTTGCCTAAAACCATATAAAAAGGGATATGGTTTAGTTTATAAATAACAGACAAAAAACTCTTAAGAATGCTACCCAACAGACCACTATCAGATGTTGACCTATTAAATTTTTCTATAAATATTCCTTCTTTTAGAGGAGTATTCATGTTGGACTCACTACCAAAACGATCAAAGAAAATTGAGTGTGGAATAATCAATTTAGATTTATCAACAGGTCCTGGTACACACTGGGTAGCATATTATAAGAACATCGATGAAAAAGAGTATTTCGACAGTTTTGGAAACTTACAACCTCCTTCGGAAGTAGTCAAATATCTTGGTACAAATATAAAATACAACTATAATCAACATCAGAATTTTAATACATTTATCTGTGGTCATTTATGTCTTAAATTTCTTTATGAAATAACTAAGAAAGATTAAATAAAAACACATAATCATCTATATTTTACAAAACTCTTTAATGGCTTTTTTATTTTTTATTTATAATTTACTAAACAGAATTAATTTATTTTAATACCAAACGGGATATTGGCTATTTTGAATTAAAAATTCAGAGTTCATTTTTGATTGAGATCTTGTCACTTTGAATCTTTGATTGTAATTGAACTTAAAAGTAGCTCCGATACTTCCAAGAAAATATTTATGGTGAAATAGGGAATAAGTGGGGGATAGTGATAGGGTGAAGGGGATAAAGAGAGATAATAATATAAAATTGGTATAAGAGGGAGAAGGAAATAATACATAATTTTAGATACTTTTTGGTTACATATTCAGGAAAAAACATCAGTATCGACAATTCCTTTGAAAAAGTAAGCAGAAACAAAATTAATACGGATATTAATAAAAAGAGTCAAATAAGAAGGAGTCTAAATAAATTCATAACAGATTTTGATAGCTTCAGACTATACGACAATTGGGAAATAATCAAATTTTTTCCAAAATATGCTCGTGAAAATGAGGAATATGATGTAATGGAAGATGAAGACCACACAGAAGGACATTTTAAATGTTGTCCGTGGTATGATCCGAAATGTGAGGAAGGACCTGACAATTGTAGGTGTTCTATATACTTTCTTCGGTAAGCAATATTAGAAAATTTAATAGTCTCATACTATGAAATGTTTCAAACTTTATAATCAAAATTAAGAAAAATTAATAAATAAAATAAAATTGTATTATTAATATAAAATATTCTCTGTCTTGTATTACTTTTCGAAAAGATAATTAGGAATCATATATTTCTGAAGAAATCAGTAGAGATTTGTGTTTGGGTTATAAAATATCATAACTTATCAGATCGTTTAAATTTTCTAGTTTTATAAAATGCTATATAAATGCAATTTTATAAGATTGTGAAATTCAAATTCCTTTGTCAAGAAATAAACAAATAAAATCAAGATTGTGCCTGATTTAACAGTAGAGCTCAAATTATAAACAAAAATGCGTTAGTATGCAAAACAGAAAAAACAATAATATTTTGAACCCATTTGTAAAATTGTGAAATTCAGATTTTTGTTAACATATGCATAAAATTATTTTTTGTGAGCTTTGCAATATAAACTTATAAATACAATTTACAGACCACCAACGAATTTGAGAAAAAAATATTTCTGTATAGAATAAACAAAAAAATTTAAGACTGCAATATTTATCTGTATAGTCAGATTATGACGAATAAATGTTGAAGTCAGCAGAATTATGAAAACATAAAGAAAAATCAAAAACATACATAAAAACTTAAATATATAAAAGAACAAAAAAAATAAAATCTAATAAACCTCATTAATACAACGATACCAAAGTAATCGCAACATACACACGGACACACACACACATTCAAACACACTCTCATACACACGCTATGACGTCAGTGATGATGGCATACCTAAAATAATCAGATATACACAAATTCTCTACCAACAAAAAATATCTCTGCCTGCATACCAACATACTGTGACGTCAGTGATGACGACACATCTAAAATAATCAGATATAAACATACTCTCTGCCAACAAAATATTTCTCTGCCACGATTCCATCAGCAACACACCAAACAGCATAAAAACACACCCCCCGCTATGACGTCAGTGATGACGACGCACCTAAAACAAAACACATTCCCTGCCAACAAAAAATATCTCTGCCACCATACCAACTTACTGTGACGTCAGTGATGACGACGCACCTAAAATAATCAGATATACACACATTCTCTGCCAACAAAAAATTCACTGTCTAGATCCCAACAGAAACACACCCAAGAACATAAAAGTTATGATATCCACCACACCATCACACAAAATATTAATATAAACATACATGTATGTATACATACATACATGTACACTTTAGTTTTAACACTTTTATTACATTTTTCCCTAATATGAACGTCTGTTTTACATACATACGTTCATTAATACATAAACATACAATAATCGAATTAAACTAAGTTCTTTTCTTGTTTTCCAATTAATTTTGGGCAACGCCTTTTAATAATATATTTTCTACACTTGAAGTTCATAAGAGGCATTGAACTCATTAATTTTAATTCTATTGAATTTTATTTGTTTATAAAATGCTTGAAACTGCATTTCGTATTTTAACACTTTCCACTGACAAAATTCTAAAGAATTTTAAGTGCATTTCCCTTTTACTTTCTATGTGTTTTTACGACCGAAATTCTTAAGAGGCGTTGAACATATTAATTTTAATAATAAAAATTCTATGTAATTTTGATTGTATTTTTATTTTGCTTTCTAATCAGAATTGCATTTTGTATTGAAGTACGTGCTATCAATAATTTTTAAAACCGGAATTCTGAAGAATTTCCCGTTTGCTTCAAAATGCAGTTCTGTCAATTTATTATTATTGATTTAGTATTTAATCTTAAGAACTTTTGTAAATCGGACAGTCATATTCCTTGATTCAACAAATAAAGTAAGATATTAAAAATAAAAACAAAGAACTGTTTTATTTTTTTTTTATATAATTGAAAACTTGTGATTTAATTGGCGACGAGGATGGGATACGCGTAAAAACATCCCTGAAGAATCAAGGACATTTTTTATTTACACATATTATAAGTATATACATAGTTTAGTTTTTACAAAGTTACTGCTACGAAAGAAAATTTTTCAAAAGAAAAGAAAGAAAATGAGAAGAACAAAAATCATATAAAACAAAGATATAAATTATAAATAAAATTTTTTTTTACACAAAACCAATCTTTTAGGTAAGAAAGAAAAGAATCATTAAAATTATTAAATAAAAGTTTTAAGTGTTTGATATATATAGATTCATTTTTGCTTATTCAATCATGGCTCAAGCACCTTCTGTTACCCTTGACCCTATTAAATACCTCAAAACATTACCTTAATTTAGCGGAACACAACATGACCTTTACAACTTTATTACCCTTATAGATAGAATACACCCTTTACTAACGCAATACGACCAAACGTCTCAACTTTTCTTCTCTGATATAATAAAAAGTAGGTTACAAGGTAGAGCTAGGGAAGTAATGGAAATAAATTTTCATGTACAGTCATGGGCGGACATTAAGAATGTCCTTATAAATAATTTTGGAGAAAGATTGAACATAGAGTAACTTTATGATAATATGAGAGCAGTAGTATTTAGAACAAACACGACAGAATTCTATAACGAAATAAAAAATAGGCTACGAAGATTAAATAATAAAACTAATTTAATAATGGGAGAAAATCTTGGCACAGCCGAAATAGCCAAAAACAACATGAAGTCAGCACTTAATATTTTTAAAGGAAAAATTCCCGAACCAATGAAAACTATACTTACTTGCCGAAACCCAAATACGCTGGAGGAAGCAATGGAAATTCTCTTTCAAGCAGGATATGCATACAGTGGCAACAAGATCAATCAAACCGAAAATGAACCAAGAAACCAAAATTTTAATAAACAAAATTACAAAAATGATAACAGATACAATTCTAGTTCACAAAGACCAAATTCAAATTCTCAATATAAACATAATTTTAATTCTAACAATCATAACAGACACAATATCCAACACAGACCTAATTACAATTCACAAGAAAATTATCCTAGACAAAATTTTCAGTATAGGCTTAACAATAATTCAAACCAAGAAAGAAACTACAATAGCCCTTATACACCAAATATAAGCCACCAGCAAAATAATCAACCAGAACCTATGGACGTAAATACTTTCCAAAACGTCAAACAACAACCAACATATGAAAATTTTCAATTTCCAGCCTCACAGGAAGATTACCACATATAACAATAAAATCTAAATTAGGCTATTTAAAATTTTTAATTGATACAGGAGCTTCACATTCAATTATTAATCCAGGCATATGCCACCCAAAATGGAAATAACTATTAAAACTCTACAACATATAATCAAAATAAATAAAAAGGTTCGTATCCCTCTTTTTGAAGAACTAGGTAGTAAGGACGAATCAACTGAATTTTTTGTTTGTAACTTTCATGACTTTTACGATGGATTGATAGGAAATAATATCTTAAAGCCATCATTGTAGGTGAGAAGAAAATAACACTAAGGTATGAAGATCAACAAGTAGAGTATCATTTTGAAAAACCAATTACCCGTAGAGTACAAAGAAGGATTAGTGTACAAAAACCAAGAATTTTCAACCGATAAAGATCTAGAGATACTAGAAGGCGTATATGAAGCAGATAACTTTAAAATTAACGCTACAATAAATTTTAGAGGAGACACCCCAAAAATAATAAAATTTTCCCCTTCTCAAAATTCAAAACGTTAAAACGGAAAATTTCTGCATATATAATATAGGAGAAGAAACTCAACAACTTCCAATTTCGGAACAAATAAGAGTTGAGCACCTCAATAGCGAAGAAAAAGAAAAAATATTACAATTAATAAACAAATTAAAAAAAAATATTTTATACAGAGAATAGCGATTTAACTTTTACCAATGCAATAAAACATGAAATAAGGACTGTGAATAACATTCCAATTAATACAAAAAGTTATAGATACCCATACATTCACAAAGAAGAAGTGGGTAGACAAATTAAAGAAATGTTGAATGGTGGGATAATCAGACCCAGCCATTCACCATATTCAGCTCCAGTATGGATTGTACCGAAAAAACTGGATGCAAGCGGAAAGAAAAAATTGAGATTGGTGGTTGACTATCGTAAGCTAAACGAAGTCACCATTGATGATAAATACCCGATTCCCAACATCGACGAAATATTGGAGAAGTTAGGAAGATGTCAATATTTCACGACCCTTGACCTTGCTAAGGGGTTTCATCAAATCGAAATAAATGAAAAAGATATTCCAAAAACCGTAGAAGGCGGCCACTACGAGTTCCTTCGTATGCCGTTCGGACTAAAAACAGCACCAGCCACTTGGCTGATGAATAATGTCCTAGGTGATTTTGTTAATAAAATTGGTCTCGTATACCTCGACGACATAATAATATTCTCAACCTCACTTCAAGAGCATTTGGAATCTAAACCAAAAGTATTTAATCGTTTAAAAGAAGTAAATTTAAAAATCCAATTAGATAAAAGCGAATTTATGAGAAGGGAAACTAAATTTTTAGGACATGTAGTGACTAAATCTGGTATAAAACCAAATCCAGATAAAATTTTATGCGTACAAAAATTTCCATTACCAACAACCCAAAAACAAATTAAGCAATTCTTGGGTCTCGCAGGTTATTATCGCAAATTTATTAAAGACTACTCGAAAATTGCACGACCAATAACAAAGTATTTGAAAAAAGACGCTAGAATTGATGTTAAGGATCCTGATTACATGGAAAGTTTTGATACACTAAAAAAATTATTAACTAATTCACCTGTCCTAGCATATCCAGATTTCAATAAAAAGTTTGTTTTAGAAACAGATGCAAGCAACTTTGCAGTTGGAGCAGTGCTGCCCCAAGATGGACACCCTATTTGTTTTGCTAGTAGAACACTTAATGATCATGAGCAAAACTATAGCGTAATAGAGAAAGAATTACTAGCAATCGTATGGGCTACTCAACAATTGAGACCATATTTATTCGGCAGGCGATTTCTGATAGAAACGGATCATAGACCCTTAAAGTGGCTATTTTCTATTAAAGAGCCGAATTCTAAATTGGTCCGATGGAGACTTCGTTTACAGGAATACGATTACGAAATAAAGTATAAAAAAGGAATTTTAAATGGTAACGCCTCAAAACATTACCTTAATTTAGCGGAACACAACATGACCTTTACAACTTTATTACCCTTATAGATAGAATACACCCTTTACTAACGCAATACGACCAAACGTCTCAACTTTTCTTCTCTGATATAATAAAAAGTAGGTTACAAGGTAGAGCTAGGGAAGTAATGGAAATAAATTTTCATGTACAGTCATGGGCGGACATTAAGAATGTCCTTATAAATAATTTTGGAGAAAGATTGAACATAGAGTAACTTTATGATAATATGAGAGCAGTAGTATTTAGAACAAACACGACAGAATTCTATAACGAAATAAAAAATAGGCTACGAAGATTAAATAATAAAACTAATTTAATAATGGGAGAAAATCTTGGCACAGCCGAAATAGCCAAAAACAACATGAAGTCAGCACTTAATATTTTTAAAGGAAAAATTCCCGAACCAATGAAAACTATACTGACTTGCCGAAACCCAAATACGCTGGAGGAAGCAATGGAAATTCTCTTTCAAGCAGGATATGCATACAGTGGCAACAAGATCAATCAAACCGAAAATGAACCAAGAAACCAAAATTTTAATAAACAAAATTACAAAAATGATAACAGATACAATTCTAGTTCACAAAGACCAAATTCAAATTCTCAATATAAACATAATTTTAATTCTAACAATCATAACAGACACAATATCCAACACAGACCTAATTACAATTCACAAGAAAATTATCCTAGACAAAATTTTCAGTATAGGCTTAACAATAATTCAAACCAACAAAGAAACTACAATAGCCCTTATACACCAAATATAAGCCACCAGCAAAATAATCAACCAGAACCTATGGACGTAAATACTTTCCAAAACGTCAAACAACAACCAACATATGAAAATTTTCAATTTCCAGCCTCACAGGAAGATTACCACATATAACAATAAAATCTAAATTAGGCTATTTAAAATTTTTAATTGATACAGGAGCTTCACATTCAATTATTAATCCAGGCATATGCCACCCAAAATGGAAATAACTATTAAAACTCTACAACATATAATCAAGAGTCGAAATAAATATTAATGAAGAAACCCAAAATACTGAAATTAATGAAACTGACGATAGGACTCAAGATGAAAATATCGTTTTGGAAACTAATTACCCAATAAATTTCTATCGACGACAAATAATTCTTAATAAAACTACATCGGGATCATTAAGAATAAAAAACGAAAATATTTTCAAAAATAAAAGAAAAACAATAACTGCAAAAGTATTCGACGAACAAACACTTATCACTATAATAAAAAATCATTTAGCCCCTGATAGGACAAATGCTATATTAATTAAAGAAGAATCTTTATTCAATATATTCAATGAAACAGTCAAGAAATATTTTAGCGAAAACAGGCAATTCAGAATCATTAGATGTAAAGGCTACTGGAAGATATTACAGATGAAAATAAGTTAACAGAAAAAATTGAAAAAGAGCACAAACGAAATAATCACAGAGGAATAAATGAAAACTTTGCTGAATTGAAAACAATAATCTATCACCCCCAACTAAGAATTCGAATAACCCAATATATAAATAACTGCGATATCTGTAACAAAGAAAAATATGATAGACACCCAATCAAACAAGAATATAAAATAACTGAAACTCCTGAGAAACCTGGAGAAATTATCCATGTAGATGTTTTTTATAGCTTACAGAAAACATTGTTTTTAACGTTTATACACAAATTCTCGAAATTTGCCCAAGCAATTAAAATTAAAAATAGATCCTGGATAGAATTTAAATTGGCCCTAACACAGTATTTGTCAGCAGTAGGAAATATAAAGAAATTAGTCGTAGACAATGAATTAGGCTTTAAGGCTCTACCCCTATTAGACTCTCTTAGAGAACAAGAAATTGAAATACATTATACGTCAAATAATAACCATACATCTAACTCAGATGTAGAGAGGCTACATAACACTATAAAAGAACACATTAGAATTTTAAAACACGATCCTAACAGAGATACAGAAAATACAGAAGAAAAAATATATAAAATAATTATGTTTTATAACAATACAATCAATTCAAGTACAGGAAGGAAACCAATTAATTTTAGAAACGGAAATATAGGCCCAAACGAATACCAAATAATTAGAGAACTCATAACAAAGAATAAAGAAAAAACTATTAATAAACTCAACAAAACACGTGAAAATGTAGAAATTCAGACAGGCCTTGTCTATTTAAAAGATGAAAGAGGAGGTAAAAACCATTCTAAATTTCGAAAAACAACTGTCTCCGCATTAGATAATGAACACGTGATAACAGATCAAGGACATAAATATTATAAATCACATATTAAAAGAAATAAAAAGTTTCAGAATTTAAATAGCTTAATACCCCAAAATACTTAACATACCATTTTTTCAGATGATTTTTCTTATATTGCTTTATGCATCAATGCTACTCGACACAGGAGCACAATACTTAGAAGTTGAAGACTTGACAAACAACCACGGTTATATACCAATTAAGCTGAAGGACACGGAAATTATCGAAAACTATTTAAGAGTAATACATATTATTAACACTACTCAATACTTTGAAACAGTAAATGTTTTACAAGACAATATACATAAACTTTCCGACACATATACAAATGTTACTCCTCTACTAGAGAGCGTTAACAAAAGCATGGACATATGTAGGACAAAAATTAAAAACTTGACTCCTAATTTTAGACAAAAACGAGGACTGATAAACGTAATAGGGAAAGGACTTAAATATGTAGCAGGAACAATGGATAGTGATGACGAAAAAGAAATTATGGACAAAATTCAAACTTTAGAAAAAAGTAAGACTGAAACAATGACTGCACTAAACGAAATGAATTATCTAGGGAGTTCTATAGAAAACAAAATATTAAATATCACAAATCATATTAACAAACAACAGAAAACTATTCAAATATATATAAATAAGTTTAAAGCAGAAATTCAAAACAAAATTCTCAATTTAGAAGACGAAACAAATTTTCTCGAAAACATTTTTCAGATTAATAATGATACCAACTTATTAATAGACCACGTAAATGAAATAGGACATGTTATCTTTAATTCAAAACTAGGAATAATTCCATCAGACATATTGACAACTAAAGAATTCAATTTTATGAATATAACAGAATCTTACCTACACACAAAAGTAACCGTAAAGAAAACTTAGTAGTTTTGACATTAAGCATCCCAAAATTTCTAAACGAAACATTCACTGAAGTTGTATTTGAGCCACTACCAAACATTCAAAATAAAACTGTAGTGTTAAACGAAAATACTGTCTTAATATATAAAAATTAAATATATGAGTCGAACACTTTAGAATATAAGAAATTAAGAAAAATACACGATAACTGCTTAACAAACATTGTGAAAAATTTGGAACCTAATTGTAATATGACTACAACAAAAAATCAAGAAGAAAAATAAATTTATCCAGGCTTACTTATATTTAAGAATTACCATGATAAAATTATTACCAATTGTAAAAAAGCACAAATATTTGAAAATTTAAAAACATTTTTGATAAAATATGACAATTGCTTTGTTGAAACTAATTTGAAAATCTATGAAAATTATAAAATAAATGTAAAAGAAATGTTTATCCTAAACAAACTAGCATTAAGAGTTAAAGAAAGTAATATGTCACTCCCCAATTTAAATTTTAATGAAATACACTTTAACGATACAATAAAAACTGTAAAACATAATATTTTTAGAAATAATATAGTAAACACTGGGAGTAATATAGGAATTTTAATGATTTTTATTTGTACTATTACTGTAATTTACATAAAAAACAATAACAGAACTTATGTAGTTTCTTCGTCGGAGCCTAAGGCTAACGGTGGGGGAGTTACGATAACCACCACACCATCACACAAAATATTAATATAAACATACATGTATGTATACATACATACATGTACACTTTAGTTTTAACACTTTTATTACATTTTTCCCTAATATGAACGTCTGTTTTACATACATACGTTCATTAATACATAAACATACAATAATCGAATTAAACTAAGTTCTTTTCTTGTTTTCCAATTAATTTTGGGCAACGCCTTTTAATAATATATTTTCTACACTTGAAGTTCATAAGAGGCATTGAACTCATTAATTTTAATTCTATTGAATTTTATTTGTTTATAAAATGCTTGAAACTGCATTTCGTATTTTAACACTTTCCATTGACAAAATTCTAAAGAATTTTAAGTGCATTTCCCTTTTACTTTCTATGTGTTTTTACGACCGAAATTCTTAAGAGGCGTTGAACATATTAATTTTAATAATAAAAACTCTATGTAATTTTGATTGTATTTTTATTTTGCTTTCTAATCAGAATTGCATTTTGTATTGAAGTACGTGCTATCAATAATTTTTAAAACCGGAATTCTGAAGAATTTCCCGTTTGCTTCAAAATGCAGTTCTGTCAATTTATTATTATTGATTTAGTATTTAATCTTAAGAACTTTTGTAAATCGGACAGTCATATTCCTTAATTCAACAAATAAAGTAAGATATTAAAAATAAAAACAAAGAATTGTTTTATTTTTTTATATAAGTGAAAACTTGTGATTTAATTCATAAACACACATCCAACCAACATAGCACAGGCAAGAAAAAGAACATACACACGCACACACAACCAACATAGCACAGGCAAACAAAAGAACATACACACGCACAAACACACCCAACATAGCACACGTTTAAAAACATAGTTGGGGTGTTCACACTGTGGTCATATCAGTCATATTGTCATAATGTCTTATTATTTTACAATGGTTTAAAAAAGTTGTTGTTGTGCTTCAAGCAAAAAAGTCATAAAATAATAAGACTTTTTAAGGTATGTTTTTGGTTTGTCATAAAATAACAGTAGAAATCTTAGTCGAGCAGCTGTAACTCCTTATTCGAGCCGGCAATAATATTAACAAGCCGCCGCTACAAATAACACAAAATGAAAACAAGGCAAATTCATTACCAGGAGGCGAATTAATTATAAGGTGGTTGCAGTGGCGAGTTCACGTGAATTTATACATTAACTGTCCTGTCAAATTTTTTACATATTTTCCATGGTGTAATAATATAAGGTGCTCTTATCAAACAACAATAAAAAACAACATGCATTTTGTTTGTGTAAAATTATCACAATATTGTCAAAAAAAGCTGTATACAAAACATAACAAAATGTGGTTTGTATGTATTTAGTGGTTATGCAAAAACAAAAAGCATTACGTAAACAAAAATATTCATAATGGCGGCCAAAAATGTAAACAACTTTTGACAAGACCGTGAAACTTACCATTTTTTTTGCAGATTATTTAACGGTCAAAACACAACCCTACAAAAAACCATATTCCTTGTTGCGCACACCTGATATTATTACACCATGATATTTTCCGGCGCCATTTTAATGTAATTTTCGTGCAAAAGGCAAATTTATTACGACTACAATAAATCAACAACAAAGCAAACAACAGGCATTTTGTTTGTGTAAACGGTGAATTCATTATATACGCTGTCAAAATTCTCCATGCATAAAAAATTACATTAAAATAGCGCCGGAAAATATTTAACAAATTTGAAAGGGCAGGTAATGTATAAATTCACGTGAATTCGCCACTGCAACCACCTTATAATTAATTCGCCTTGAATGAAAATTATGCGTTTGTGTAAGCTATCTGCCTGGCAGCTTATGGATGTTTTTCTACTTGCCGCCGTAAGAAAAAATATTTCGGCTCATTAGTTTGTTCTTCCTCCTCTTCATCACCTAGAAAAGGGTGTATTTAAATTTGAATACATACATACATGAATTTTTTTGTTCATATTTACTTGAGGTAGCCATTATCACGTTTAACATGTAATTTTCGCACAAACCAGCTATTATTTTACTTTTTTCACTTGATTTCGGCATTTTGATATGAAATTGTATTTTTAAATGTTTTTTTTGTATCAGCTGGCACAATTATGACATAGCACACTATATTATGACGGGGTTGTTCACACTTGTCATATTTTGGTGTGCTATTATTTTATGACATATGACTTATGACTACAGTGTGAATACCCCAAGTTATTTTTATTGCTTTTACTTTTTATTTGAAAAAGTTAATTAATTAATTTTTTGTTAATTCTTTTAAGAATTTTTGATAGCTTTAAATTATTTTCAATATGAAGATAATATTGGAACATTTTAATCATTAGACTAGCAGATTTATGTAATAGGTGTCGATATTTTTTATCTATTTTGGGGGAATTTCTTCATTATTAAACCTGTTCTTACGTTTCAAATCATTTCTTTGTTTAGTCGAAAACCACTGGCTTTTTGATAAAGACGTTGAAGCTCTTCTTGGATGTGTGAAAAATTATATAAGCGCTAATAAGGGGATTTTAATATTTTTATAATGCACCCCAGGCAAGAAAGTGTTTCAAATTTGTTACGGAATTCATAATTTATGGCTGAATTCATAAACGCAGTTTGCAAAGTAACACGAGAATGCCTTGTAAACTCATGCTTCCAGTGTTGCTTTGGAAGCTGTGTTTATGAAATCAGCCTATACTATGAAATAGAGATTAGAACCAATAATGCGTGATCGTGATTAATTTTTTGTTCCCATCACGAGGGGGTGCGTCCGTGAGACGGTGAGTGGCAATTTTTTTTGCTTTAATGTAAGTTTTTCCATTTAAATTATTTTTTTTTAGTTTTTTTCGTATTTCGTGGGCGCGAAATTTTGTGATTTTGACTTTTTTCGTCACTCCATACTATGGTGTAGGGTACATAAGATTCGGCACAGCCGAATATATCTCTCTTACTTGTTTTTAAGTGTAACTATTCTTTGAGTGTAAACAAATTCGCAAATTTAACAACAAAAAAAAATTTAATTTTTCTGTAATAATAGTAAAATCTCCAGTTGATTTTACTATTTTTTTAGTGTAAAAATTTTTTTTAATGTAACATTAAAAAAATCCATTATTACAAAATATATTTATAACTAATATTAATTTCCAAATATTAAATTTTTTAAGGAATCAAAAATAATAAACCCATATTTCGCTCTAAAAGATAAAAATATTCAAAAGTTCAACTTTGACCTAGAATTCCTTAAAAAGTCCTAAATCAATTTTAATGTAATTAAAACTAAGTCAAGCTGAACTAAATATCTATCCATTAAAGTAAAAATTACTTCAATATTTTGATCGGTTCAAAAGTTACAGAATTTTAGTCAATGAAAAACGAAACGTTTAAGTAAGCAGAATTAAAAAAAACAAAGAAATATCAAAAAAATATATAAAACAGCCTCAAATATATAGAACAACAAAAACAAAAACTAATAAACAAAATTAATATAACGATACCAAAGTGATCGCAACATACACACACACACACGTTCAAATACACTCTCATACACACGCTGACGTCAGTGATGAAGACTCACCTAAAGTAATCAGATATACACACACAGCCTCTGCCAAAAAAATATTTCTCTGCCACGATTCCAACAGCAACACACCGAACAACATAAACACACACGCCCGCTATGACGACACACGTAAAATAATAAGATACACACACCAGGGATGCAAAAGTTGGTACAATTGTACTTTTTTTACTACTATTTGAAAGTAAAAAGTACAATAGCACCCCTATGCCTAATTTAGTACTATTTCATATATTTTTTATATTTCATATATTTTTTAATTTTATTTCGTTACACGAAAGTATTTTAAGTCATTATTCCATTATGGCAACTCCATGTTAACCATTCGTTGTGAATTGTTTTATACCCAAGGCGGAATTATATAGATGGTGGCGATTCTACAACAGGTACATTGCAATAACAACTGACATCTCAACCCTTATGTTAACATATACAAATTTTGTAATACGAGCCTCTAATTTGTGGAAAAAAGTAGAACACCTGTTTAAATACGCCTTGTTTTGAACGAAGGTATCAGAGACGAAAAATGAACTAAATGAACCGATGTTTACTGATATTTAAAGAATTGCTAGAGGAATACTATCCATCCCACATTCTTCTGCAATATGGAAAGATTTATTTTCGTTTCAAAATTTAATAAAAACAAAAGAGAGGAACAGGTTGTTTGTTTCGACTGTCTCTAATCTAATCCAAAAAAAGGATTTGCTGAAGTCATCTAATTCGTGCTGGTACAATTTAGAAATGACTAAGAGTTTGTTACCAAGAAGTATATCATAAAGTATAATTTTATATTCAGATCTCAACAACTGACAGTCTTTTGTGTACCTTTTCGAATTAATCATTAAATCTGATTGTTAACTTTGTGTACATAATATACTCGTACAAGTACTTAGTACAAATGAATTTCAGTGTACCTTTTTGTTAATTGTTAATATATGTACAAACGAATTTTTATGTACGTTTTTAGTCAATTGTTTTAATAAAATATATTTAAAAATTAAAAAGTACAATCGGACTGAAAAAAGTACACTTTTTCTTTAAACTTAGTACAATTTGAAAATTTCATTTTGTATCCCTGACACAGACATTCCCTGCCAGCAAAAAATTCACTGCCAACATACCAACAGAAACACACCCAACAACATAAAAACACACAACACTGGCTGGCAAACATACACACACACAACCAACATAGAGTAGTGTACCACACAAGTCTATAATGCTTGCACAGTGAATACAAGGAAACAATAAATAAAGTATCAATAATATTTCTTTTTGTTGTATGCGTGGTGCAATGCTAAATTGCTTATGAAGAACTATTTGAGTGACACATTTCTGTTTGAGTGCAATTGTAAATACAAAGTACAATGATTGGTCAAACAGAAATGTGAATATGATCCTTCATAGTATTGAAAGAGAAAAATGATAAATTTGTATGTTTAGAATAAGTTAGAAAGGTTAAGTTATATTCTTATAATTAGTATATAAACCCAAACAAAATTATAATAAAACCAGAGTTTGATTTGATAAAGATAAATCGGCTTTTCAGCCTTGTTTAAATTTTAAAGTTTCAAAACTCCTTTTGGCAGTTCTTCTGAACGCCTAAGTTTTAGCTGGGACTCCCCCCAGCTGTTTTAAAATAAAAAGGGACTATAGTGAACCCAGACAAATCAAAATAAATACATTTGAACATATTAGAATATAACATGGCGATCCTGCGGACCTAACCTGCGAGCCACATCCTGCAACATTTAGTCCTTGTCACAATTAAAAAAAAAACGAGAGAAAACCTGGTGACATAATTCTTGATGTCGGAGGCTGAAATAGACGAAATCATCACCCGTTGGGAAAGATACATTGAGGAAACCAAATCCGAAGAATACGAGCCTGCAAACATATCGGACACAATAGAATCAGCACCGGTATACACACCACTTCCCCATACAGCACGTCCTAAAGCAATTACCATCGAGGAGTACAGAAGACGGAATAATAAAAGAAAGAACACACCAATAGCACCACCAAAACCAGTACAGAAGAAAAAGGCCGGCAAGAAATTCCAGAAGCGAAGGGCATTAGCCCTGCTATATAAAGATTTAATACTGGCAACCACGTTAGAATCTAAGACTAACATTAAAAATAAAATGAAACAGATAAAATACCAAATCTATTAACAATCTAAAACAAACAAACAAAAATTTTAAAGATTTTTAACATGCAATATATATAGTTTTATAAATAAATTAAATTCAATTTAATATTCATAAAATACACTAATGGTAGGTCCCATTTGGGGCAACAAGATAGAACACACAATGGGTAAACCACAAAGTAAAGTGGAAATACAGGAAAACATTGTAAACAATGGAGAAGGGAAGAATACTGCAACTATTGTACCAGAATATTGTGGTAAAATTTTAATTTTTTTTAAAAAAAAAAAGGATTGAGTATTTCAAAGCTCTCCAGCCGATATATATTAGCGTTGAAGACGCCTTTAAGGTTTTTTACAAAGCACCTCTGCCGATCTATCTTAGAGTTAACACTCCGTTATATTTTGAGAATTAAGTTCGAAATACTTCTTGGTTGTAGGTCTAGATTAATTCTCATTTTATTCAACAACTTATTCTACTTAAATACTATTTTATTGATTATTCATCAATAATTTCTTCGATACTTATTGCCTATGTATTTTATCAATATGTATATGTATGTTTATCTACATACATGAGTTATTGACAGGAATTGGCCTTGAAAGTAAAAAGTGCCATTTAGGCAATTTGCATTATACCATGGCAATGTACATTGAACTATAAATTTTGTGCAGTCTAATCACATTCTTCGACACACAAAAAGTTCGTTGCTTCGCGTGTGAGTTGGTTTGTTTACAATTGCCAAAGTAATAAAAAAATGAAAAGTTCTTATGTTACAATTTAATAAGTTACAGTGCTGTACATGAATGTACATACACTACAATATATAACAACACTAATTGTAATAGGAATAGTACTATATGTAGCATATAAGATTAACAACTACTTTAAAAATTATGTACACAAGCACAAAAACACGCGCATTATAGATAATGCTGGTACAGACGTCTAAAATTTAATGGAAAAATATAAACAATCAAAATAATTAATGTAGCTAAAGAACAAATACATATATAAAAAAATATATATATACATATTTTAAAATTAAAAGGGTTAAGAACAAAAACAAAATGTTGTCAATAAACTATGGAAGAAAATATAGAAAAATTGAAAGAAGTTATAAAAACTCTAAAGAAAAATCCAAGTAGAACATATACAAAGAAAACTATAAAAGAAAAATTAGAATATATTGAAAATATAAACCAAGACTTTATCATAGCAGTGGAAGAATAGAAAGACACTGATCTAGTAATAGCCTTAAAAATACAATTCAAAAATATTTATGCAAATATCAAAAAATATTAAGCAGAACACGAGAAAGAATTTGAGATAGAACAAAATATCACAATGGCAGCATTTAGTTTAGAAACCGTTTCAAAAGCTTTACCATTGTTTGCTGGTAATTATATAGAGCTTCAAAGTTTTTTAATAACAGCAGAGCTGATAAACAAAACATTATCAGACACAGCAAAAGTAGATTTTCTGCAATACATTTATTATGCCAAACTAACATCTAACGTTAGAACAGCGATAGGAAGTTATATCAAACCAGAAAGCTTTGCAGCACTAAAAGAATTGCTAGAAAACAGGTACAAAACCACTAAAACTATACCAGAATTACAAAACAAGCTTAGTACATTGTCCCAAGGGAAAATGCCAGTTAATTTATTTAAAGACAAAATATTATATATAATAGATAGCCTAAACAAACTAGGGATAGAAGAACTCGGAAATACTGCCCCAACAGCAGAAAAGAACATAATAATTAAACTAAATAATAAATTATCGCTAGATACTTTCAAAAAGGGACTAAACGAAGGCTTTAAATCGACCATATACGCGTCGCGACCAACCACATTGCAAGAAGCATCAGAACTTGCAATTGAACTTGAAAATGAAAATAAGGCAACTAATAATGCAATTCTACATATCAGAAAGGAAAAACCACGGTACCAATCACAAAATCAAAACAGAATTAACAACACATTCACTAACTACAACAATAATAGGCCTTACAACAATCAAAACTCTAACAGAAACAATTACACAAGAAATAACAACTATCACAATAATAACAATAACTTACCAAGGAACACAAATTTTTCTAGGAGCAATAATTTCAACAATAATAGACATACTAATTTCAGTCACAATAGGTTTAATAACAATCAAAGAAGAAACTTTAACAATAACCACGATACACAAACAGAAACAACAATAGATATGTACACACTATACAAAGTTCGGGAAACGAAGTAGGCCCGGAATACATACCTATTCCGGAGAGCCAGAATTAAGAGTATATAAAGTATTTGCCAACAGAACAAATTTTATAAACACAAAATACAAGAATAGAATTTTAACATACCTTATCGACACAGGTGCTGACATATCACTTTGTCGCATGTGTAAAGACTTTGAAGGTTAACCATTTAACCCAGAACAAATATGTAAACTTACAGGAATCACGAAGGAAGAAATATACCCCTTACGCACAATAGATCTTGAACTCTCCTTACCAAATAAAAAATGTAAACATTCTTTTCAACTAGTAAATTCAGATTTTCCTATTGAAACAGATGGCGTAATTGGTAGAGATTTTCTGCAAAAATATCTTTGTAAAATTGATTACGAGACATTTACAATTTCTTTATTTATAAATGATTCTAACATAA
The DNA here is from genome assembly GCA_956483585.1 of Gymnocheta viridis. NCBI lineage: Eukaryota > Metazoa > Arthropoda > Insecta > Diptera > Tachinidae > Gymnocheta > Gymnocheta viridis. The sequence continues at coordinate 56,729,073 of OY101442.1, read as the reverse complement.
TTCAGCCCATGCAATCAAAACCAATTTCTTCACTACAAATAATAATCCCACCCAGAACAGAAATTATACAAGCCATAAAATTAAAGCTAAAAGAAGATTGCGTCATATTTAACAAACAATTACAAGAGGGAACATTTTTAAGTAATTCAATAGCACCAAAAAGCGGCATGACACACATACAAATTTTAAACACAACTAAAGAAACAGTGACAATAAAAGGCATTCAACTCCAGACTGACCCACTTAAGAATTATGAGATATTAAGTTACAATAATGTGAGCACTAACAAACGTTTTAAAAAAATAGTGAATGAACTGCAATTAGACCATCATAACGAATTTGCAAAATCACAATTAATAGGAATATTTAAACAATATCAAAATGTTTTTCATTTAGAAGACGAAAAATTAACCGTCAACAATTTTTACAAACAAACAATCACGACCTCAGACAACACACCAGTTTACATAAAAAACAAGTAGAAAAAATGCTTAATGACGACATAATAGAAGCATCAATTAGCCCATATAATGCTCCACTCCTTTTGGTACCAAAGAAAAATATAGAAGACAAAAAGAAATGGAAACTTGTTGTAGATTTTAGAAAGCTTAATGATAAAATTGTCAATGACAAATTTCCTCTAACTAGATTAGAAGACATTTTAGACAAATTAGGTAGAGCAAAATGGTTTTAGTAGTGTGTTTACACCGGTTCTGTATATTTTTTTCCCATAAGGGACAATGTAAATTGCACATCTATGCCTGGCTGGGAAACGTAATCGTTAAAAATATATTTTGTTAGGTAATTAAGTGTATTTATTATGGAAATGCGTTTTCCATCCTTGGATGGTTGTTTGTATTAGGAGGTTTCATAAAATTTGTATTATGTATTAAGGGGTTTCAAAAAAAAATTTTTATATGTAAAAATTTTTTTTGTTTTCACATGCCTGATTGGAGAGTTAGTCAGGGCTTCTCTATTGAATATCCCCCCCTGAAACTTCTGTACGAACACCCCTACCCGGGCACCTATATTGAACAACTCTGTTGAATGTTTGTCAGGAAGCTGGAAATTTTCTTCATAGATACAAAATATTTCACCGAGTTAAATATGAACTTCCCTACTATTTTTTTTCAGTTTTGATTGCTGAAAGAAAACGAAACTAATAAAAAAAGGGCATTTCGGTCTATTTTGATTACCCTTGTCCTTTCTGTCTATTCATTAGCATTTTCTTTTTATTGCACTTGATAAGATGCATCAACTTAGGGCTTGTGTTTTTTCTTATGTTTAAAGTAAACCATAAATGTTTGACTGTGTCCTCTATTGTCTGCCTATTTTTAATGAAAAATAAGGGTGCGAGAAAGTGAAACATTGTCTATTTTTAAATGCATTCATATGTCGTGTATGTACATATGTGTGTACATTTATATCGCTATTGGTCAGTTTGAGTGAGCTCGTTAGAATATTTTATTATATTGCGCATGTGTGCGTTTGTTTGCATTGGATCATTTTCTGTCTGTCCTTCTCTACCGTCTAGCTTGTTATCTATACCTATTTCACACCCCAGTGCGTATATTTATGTGTATAAGGATACACAATTTCATTACATATACATATTTCTTATTTTTTTCAAAGAAAAAGGATCAGAAATTTAAAAAGAGGTTACAAAACCAACATGCATTTGCATTACATAAATGTATGAGATACATGGAAAATTCTTAAGCAAAGTTAAACACCTGTGCCGGTCTATCTCTTTTTTATTACACTTGTCCTTTCTGTTTTTCTTTTCTGTCTACCTTTTTTTATTGCAGCTCATCTTTTTTTTTATTGAAAAATTTTGAGTTGGCATTTTCATGAGTGTCTGCTCCTCTACCAACTTTCTTGTTGATCGCTTTCATTTATCGAAAAAAATAAATGTTTGCGATGCCGAGAAAATTCTTATAACGTAAATAGTTGTGATTGATGTTTTGGTTTTTTGCAGATTTGATTGTTGAAAGAAAATGAATCTAATAGAAAAACGAATTCAACATGTAACTGTTTATCAGCATACAGATGTGAAAATTGTATGACCGAATGTTGTAAATTTAAAGAAATTTGTTTACTATGAAAAATAAATATTTTCTTCATGGTTTTATAATATTGCTTTTTCTTAAGACATGCGCGAGCATAATTTAGTATAAATGCGAGTGTTTTTCAGAAATTTTTTTTAAACAAAGCTTAGAACAATAAATAACATTCTTTCTATTTTCAGCCTAATCTAATAAAAATACATACTAAAATAAATATTTTAAATAAAACTAATTGATATACAGAAATATATATGATGTGTTTTTATTTATTATGAAGATTTTTTATCTTACTTTTTCAGATTTCATAACAATTAAAATGTTTATATGTATTTCTTTTACTTTTCAGATATAGTTTAATAGTTTAAAAAGTCTTATATATAAATTAAAAAGTTTCTGTGTTAATATTCATATATTCGTTATAATATAAATTAAATGCACATATATTAACATTTGGTATACTGATATTTTCAATATTACATCTATGAATTCAATTATGAAAATATATGAAAGGATAAGACTCATTACTATACATTCTTAATTCCTCAATCATTCTCAGGAATAATTTCTTGTGTTCCTTATCGATATGACAACTGTATCCATCAAATAGATCCTTTAATTCAGCTGATGTGACCTTTTTTTAATACAGTTGATCTAGTTCGCAACAGAATACATAAATAACTAAACAAAAGTTTTAAATGTTTTCAATATTCTCTTTGTTTACATATAAATTAATAAAATTTCTATATAAAATTGCACTTTTTTTAGCACACATTTCCTTACAACTATTTCTATGATATTTACAGTTATTGATGTTACTCGTAATATTACTTTTATATAACGTTCTTATATTTGGACAATTAAAGTCATCTAAATTATAGATATATATTTCCATTTCTCCAAGCAGTTGACTTAACCATTTTACTTTTTCAATTCCTTTAACATATATAATATGATAATATTCTTTTTTAAGATATGATATTATATATTCTCTAAATTCGTTGAGCGTTGAATTTCCATCATTCCAACATAATCCATGTAAATGATTGTACAACCATTTATTTGTAATCCTATCTTTATATGTTAATTCTGAATATTTAAAAGGCGGTAGAATGAGAAAAGTTTTAATTTCTGAATCAACTCCTACAACGCAGACTTCCTTTGCGAATAAATTATTATTAATACAGAAACCATGTACATCTATGACTACATTTCTATTATGATTCATTATCTTATTATAAGTGAAAATATTTACAAAAAGTATTGTTCTTTTATTACTTTTTTAATATCAATAAAAAAATCAAAAGTTATTTATGTTCATTTGCTTGCTTTCAAAAATAATCTTATAATAAAATCCAACTGAAATTTTTCTTATGTAATGAGAGATCAATAATGATATATTTCATCAGTGATATAGTTGTATATTTCAGGTAAAAAACAAAATAGCTCTCCAGTTCCAACATAATTTGTAACATACAATACAATGTTAGCTTTCTTTCACATCGTATGATTTCCACAGGTTCATTTAGCAGAAAATCTCTTAGAGATATGTTTTTTGATTTTATTTACAGATGTTATTAAGAAATTCAATTGTATTCATCTTCTTATTTTTATTTATTTTTTATTATATGTATAAGCTAATTCTCAAATTTTAGTTATAATCAGCTTTTAGCTGGTTCTGAACAGCTTTTATCTGATCATGAACAGCTTTTTATCTGCTCTATATCTGCTTTTTATCTGGTTTGTATCTGCTCTGTATCTGCTTTTATCTGGTTTGTATCTGCTCTGTATCTGCTTTTTATCTGCTCTGTATCTGCTTTTATCTGGTTTGTATCTGCTCTCTATCTGCTTTTTATCCGCTCTGTATCTGCTTTTATCTGGTTATGAACTGATTGTATCTGCTTTTAACTGGTTGTGATCTGCTTTTATCCGGTTGTGATCTGCTTTTATTTGATTTGTATCTATTCCTGAACAAATCTATCTTACAGTTGTATGAATTCATCAAAACTTTTTCTATATCACCACTTATTTATTTATAAAGTCATCCTTATTGACAACAAGATCACCCCATATTTATCTCTCCAGCATTGACTACATATATCTGTTAATTCTTTAAATGACATCTCTAATAACATGATCGTTATATACGTATCGCAAATTCATTTTATCTTTTTAAAAAAATTATAATTATGTTAGCACTATTAAGTAATAGATGCTTTGGAGTTTTTGTATTAGACCTGGTCTAATACCTGATCAGACCTGATCCAATACCTGATCAGACCTGATCCAATACCTGATCCAATACCTGATACCATACCTGGTCATTAGTGGTATCAGGTTCGATCACGTATTGGATCAGGTATTGGATCAGGTCTGATCAGGTATTGGATCAGGTATTGGATCAGGTATTGGATCAGGTCTGATCAGGTATTAGACCAGGTCTAATACAAAAACTCCAAAGCATCTATTACTTAATAGTGCTAACATAATTATAATTTTTTTAAAAAGATAAAATGAATTTGCGATACGTATATAACGATCATGTTATTAGAGATGTCATTTAAAGAATTAACAGATATATGTAGTCAATGCTGGAGAGATAAATATGGGGTGATCTTGTTGTCAATAAGGATGACTTTATAAATAAATAAGTGGTGATATAGAAAAAGTTTTGATGAATTCATACAACTGTAAGATAGATTTGTTCAGGAATAGATACAAATCAAATAAAAGCAGATCACAACCGGATAAAAGCAGATCACAACCAGTTAAAAGCAGATACAATCAGTTCATAACCAGATAAAAGCAGATACAGAGCAGATAAAAAGCAGATACAGAGCAGATACAAACCAGATAAAAGCAGATACAGAGCAGATAAAAAGCAGATACAGAGCAGATACAAACCAGATAAAAGCAGATACAGAGCAGATACAAACCAGATAAAAAGCAGATATAGAGCAGATAAAAAGCTGTTCATGATCAGATAAAAGCTGTTCAGAACCAGCTAAAAGCTGATTATAACTAAAATTTGAGAATTAGCTTATACATATAATAAAAAATAAATAAAAATAAGAAGATGAATACAATTGAATTTCTTAATAACATCTGTAAATAAAATCAAAAAACATATCTCTAAGAGATTTTCTGCTAAATGAACCTGTGGAAATCATACGATGTGAAAGAAAGCTAACATTGTATTGTATGTTACAAATTATGTTGGAACTGGAGAGCTATTTTGTTTTTTACCTGAAATATACAACTATATCACTGATGATATATATCATTATTGATCTCTCATTACATAAGAAAAATTTCAGTTGGATTTTATTATAAGATTATTTTTGAAAGCAAGCAAATGAACATAAATAACTTTTGATTTATTTATTGATATTAAAAAAGTAATAAAAGAACAATACTTTTTGTAAATATTTTCACTTATAATAAGATAATGAATCATAATAGAAATGTAGTCATAGATGTACATGGTTTCTGTATTAATAATAATTTATTCGCAAAGGAAGTCTGCGTTGTAGGAGTTGATTCAGAAATTAAAACTTTTCTCATTCTACCGCCTTTTAAATATTCAGAATTAACATATAAAGATAGGATTACAAATAAATGGTTGTACAATCATTTACATGGATTATGTTGGAATGATGGAAATTCAACGCTCAACGAATTTAGAGAATATATAATATCATATCTTAAAAAAGAATATTATCATATTATGTTAAAGGAATTGAAAAAGTAAAATGGTTAAGTCAACTGCTTGGAGAAATGGAAATATATATCTATAATTTAGATGACTTTAATTGTCCAAATATAAGAACGTTATATAAAAGTAATATTACGAGTAACATCAATAACTGTAAATATCATAGAAATAGTTGTAAGGAAATGTGTGCTAAAAAAAGTGCAATTTTATATAGAAATTTTATTAATTTATATGTAAACAAAGAGAATATTGAAAACATTTAAAACTTTTGTTTAGTTATTTATGTATTCTGTTGCGAACTAGATCAACTGTATTAAAAAAAGGTCACATCAGCTGAATTAAAGGATCTATTTGATGGATACAGTTGTCATATCGATAAGGAACACAAGAAATTATTCCTGAGAATGATTGAGGAATTAAGAATGTATAGTAATGAGTCTTATCCTTTCATATATTTTCATAATTGAATTCATAGATGTAATATTGAAAATATCAGTATACCAAATGTTAATATATGTGCATTTAATTTATATTATAACGAATATATGAATATTAACACAGAAACTTTTTAATTTATATATAAGACTTTTTAAACTATTAACCTATATCTGAAAAGTAAAAGAAATACATATAAACATTTTAATTGTTATGAAATCTGAAAAAGTAAGATAAAAAATCTTCATAATAAATAAAAACACATCATATATATTTCTGTATATCAATTAGTTTTATTTAAAATATTTATTTTAGTATGTATTTTTATTAGATTAGGCTGAAAATAGAAAGAATGTTATTTATTGTTCTAAGCTTTGTTTAAAAAAAATTTCTGAAAAACACTCGCATTTATACTAAATTATGCTCGCGCATGTCTTAAGAAAAAGCAATATTATAAAACCATGAAGAAAATATTTATTTTTCATAGTAAACAAATTTCTTTAAATTTACAACATTCGGTCATACAATTTTCACATCTGTATGCTGATAAACAGTTACATGTTGAATTCGTTTTTCTATTAGATTCATTTTCTTTCAACAATCAAATCTGCAAAAAACCAAAACATCAATCACAACTATTTACGTTATAAGAATTTTCTCGGCATCGCAAACATTTATTTTTTTCGATAAATGAAAGCGATCAACAAGAAAGTTGGTAGAGGAACAGACACTCATGAAAATGCCAACTCAAAATTTTTCAATAAAAAAAAAGATGAGCTGCAATAAAAAAAGGTAGACAGAAAAGAAAAACAGAAAGGACAAGTGTAATAAAAAAGAGATAGACCGGCACAGGTGTTTAACTTTGCTTAAGAATTTTCCATGTATCTCATACATTTATGTAATGCAAATGCATGTTGGTTTTGTAACCTCTTTTTAAATTTCTGATCCTTTTTCTTTGAAAAAAATAAGAAATATGTATATGTAATGAAATTGTGTATCCTTATACACATAAATATACGCACTGGGGTGTGAAATAGGTATAGATAACAAGCTAGACGGTAGAGAAGGACAGACAGAAAATGATCCAATGCAAACAAACGCACACATGCGCAATATAATAAAATATTCTAACGAGCTCACTCAAACTGACCAATAGCGATATAAATGTACACACATATGTACATACACGACATATGAATGCATTTAAAAATAGACAATGTTTCACTTTCTCGCACCCTTATTTTTCATTAAAAATAGGCAGACAATAGAGGACACAGTCAAACATTTATGGTTTACTTTAAACATAAGAAAAAACACAAGCCCTAAGTTGATGCATCTTATCAAGTGCAATAAAAAGAAAATGCTAATGAATAGACAGAAAGGACAAGGGTAATCAAAATAGACCGAAATGCCCTTTTTTTTATTAGTTTCGTTTTCTTTCAGCAATCAAAACTGAAAAAAAAAATAGTAGGGAAGTTCATATTTAACTCGGTGAAATATTTTGTATCTATGAAGAAAATTTCCAGCTTCCTGACAAACATTCAACAGAGTTGTTCAATATAGGTGCCCGGGTAGGGGTGTTCGTACAGAAGTTTCAGGGGGGGATATTCAATAGAGAAGCCCTGACTAACTCTCCAATCAGGCATGTGAAAACAAAAAAAATTTTTACATATAAAAATTTTTTTTTGAAACCCCTTAATACATAATACAAATTTTATGAAACCTCCTAATACAAACAACCATCCAAGGATGGAAAACGCATTTCCATAATAAATACACTTAATTACCTAACAAAATATATTTTTAACGATCACGTTTCCCAGCCAGGCATAGATGTGCAATTTACATTGTCCCTTATGGGAAAAAAATATACAGAACCGGTGTAAACACACTACTATAAATGCATATAAAAATTAAAACAAATGTTTTTTTATTTCACATACATATAAACTAAATATTTCACAGCTACACACAACGGGGCATTTAAACGCTCAAGCGAATATTTGACACAAAATAAAAAAATTCCCACTGATCAAAAAATTAATACAAACAAAGAGCAAACACTTATTTGTATGTACATGCATACATCAAATAAATTTGCAGATAGGTATATATATGTACACATATCAAATTTTACACCCATGCGATTGCGTACTCAAATATTTATTAGAACTTACATATCCACATACTGAAACTATACAAACAGTCCACCAAGTGACCGACCGACGTTAGAAAAGACGCTCAGTCAAAAAGACGGACATGCTTAAATAAATAAGTAAAAGAAAACATTTTAAAAAGAACCCCACACATTAAATGTAAACAAACACACTTTAACACAGAACAAATATAAGCTGGACAAAATAAGAAAATCTCATCGTCCAGTATTATAAACAAAAAACACACACACACAAAATTAGGGCCATTCAGATATATCAGAATATTTTATACTACGTACCGTACTCCTGATAGAAACTCTCCTCCGCCAAATGTCGACATGAAAAACAATTTATTTCTACATATACATAAATACCAGCCTGAGAAAATTACACACAAACAACAGATCTCACATACAAAAAAAGAAATCAAACTATTTCAACAACACCCTCAAATCACTAACAGATTTAATTAAATTCCCACAGACAGACACACAGATATTCCCACAGACAGACACACAGATATTCCCACAGACAGACAGAAATTCTCACGCCCGCATACTCACAAAATACTAAAAATAAAACAACAAAGCTGTGAACCCCCTTAATATAACGTGGGAAAAAAAATCACACAAACACACACCAACATATCAAAGAATGCCGAAAAAAAAATTTCTCAAATTTCAGTAATTTAAATCAAAATTTAGGCAATTAACATCAAAATTTTAAATTTTAATTGCTGAAATTTGAGAATTTTAATTGGGGCAGGACATCTAATTCATAACTACTAAAGTGCATCAGCATTTGTATTCATTTTTCCTTTTTTATAAACAATTGTGAAATCATAATCACTTATTCTTGTCATTTTTGATGAGGGATTTTTATGTGAAAATAGTGAAATTAATGGTCTGTGGCCTGTAACTACAATGAATTTTCTGCCATATAAGTAAGGTTTAAAGAAATTTATGCTCGAATGAATTGCTAAAAGTTCTTTTTCAATTACCGGTTTGTAAATATCATGTTTTTGCAATGATTTACTAGCGTATGAAATTGGTAAATCTTGACCTATTTCGCCTTGAGATAAGACTGCTCCTAACGCGTAGTTTGATGCGTCAGTTGTTAAAATAAATGGTTTTTCAAAATCTGGATATTGCAATACTGTGGGTTTCATTAATTTGTCTTTTAATTCCTCAAAAGCATGTTGGCATTGTTCCGTCCATATAAATTTTGCTGATTTCTTTAATGGTGCGTTCAAATTTTTGGCAATGTCTGCAAAGTTTGGTATGAATTTTCTGTAGTAGTTGCAGAATGCAATGAATCGTCTTACTTCGTCCGCATTCTTCGGTATTGGATAGTTTTTTATCACATCGTATTTGGATGGGTCTGTTTTCACACCGTCTTTTGTTATTAAATGTCCTAAATAAACTACTTCTGGTCTTAAAAAACAACATTTCTTTGGATTTAGTTTTAGATTGTATTTTTGTAGTCTGTCCAATCCGGAGAGTGCTATTGTAAGAATTCTTTGGAAACTATTTGAAGAAATTTTTAGTCCGAATGGAAGTCTTTTAAATTGAAAATGGCCTTGTGGTGTAGAAAAAGCAGTTAGTGGTCTGGATTCTTTATTTAATTCAATCTGGTGAAAGGAACTGGTCATATCGAGTGTAGAAAACCAGTAGTGTGTTTACACCGGTTCTGTATATTTTTTTCCCATAAGGGACAATGTAAATTGCACATCTATGCCTGGCTGGGAAACGTGATCGTTAAAAATATATTTTGTTAGGTAATTAAGTGTATTTATTATGGAAATGCGTTTTCCATCCTTGGATGGTTGTTTGTATTAGGAGGTTTCATAAAATTTGTATTATGTATTAAGGGGTTTCAAAAAAAAAATTTTTATATGTAAAAATTTTTTTTGTTTTCACATGCCTGATTGGAGAGTTAGTCAGGGCTTCTCTATTGAATATCCCCCCCTGAAACTTCTGTACGAACACCCCTACCCGGGCACCTATATTGAACAACTCTGTTGAATGTTTGTCAGGAAGCTGGAAATTTTCTTCATAGATACAAAATATTTCACCGAGTTAAATATGAACTTCCCTACTATTTTTTTTTTCAGTTTTGATTGCTGAAAGAAAACGAAACTAATAAAAAAAAGGGCATTTCGGTCTATTTTGATTACCCTTGTCCTTTCTGTCTATTCATTAGCATTTTCTTTTTATTGCACTTGATAAGATGCATCAACTTAGGGCTTGTGTTTTTTCTTATGTTTAAAGTAAACCATAAATGTTTGACTGTGTCCTCTATTGTCTGCCTATTTTTAATGAAAAATAAGGGTGCGAGAAAGTGAAACATTGTCTATTTTTAAATGCATTCATATGTCGTGTATGTACATATGTGTGTACATTTATATCGCTATTGGTCAGTTTGAGTGAGCTCGTTAGAATATTTTATTATATTGCGCATGTGTGCGTTTGTTTGCATTGGATCATTTTCTGTCTGTCCTTCTCTACCGTCTAGCTTGTTATCTATACCTATTTCACACCCCAGTGCGTATATTTATGTGTATAAGGATACACAATTTCATTACATATACATATTTCTTATTTTTTTCAAAGAAAAAGGATCAGAAATTTAAAAAGAGGTTACAAAACCAACATGCATTTGCATTACATAAATGTATGAGATACATGGAAAATTCTTAAGCAAAGTTAAACACCTGTGCCGGTCTATCTCTTTTTTATTACACTTGTCCTTTCTGTTTTTCTTTTCTGTCTACCTTTTTTTATTGCAGCTCATCTTTTTTTTATTGAAAAATTTTGAGTTGGCATTTTCATGAGTGTCTGCTCCTCTACCAACTTTCTTGTTGATCGCTTTCATTTATCGAAAAAAATAAATGTTTGCGATGCCGAGAAAATTCTTATAACGTAAATAGTTGTGATTGATGTTTTGGTTTTTTGCAGATTTGATTGTTGAAAGAAAATGAATCTAATAGAAAAACGAATTCAACATGTAACTGTTTATCAGCATACAGATGTGAAAATTGTATGACCGAATGTTGTAAATTTAAAGAAATTTGTTTACTATGAAAAATAAATATTTTCTTCATGGTTTTATAATATTGCTTTTTCTTAAGACATGCGCGAGCATAATTTAGTATAAATGCGAGTGTTTTTCAGAAATTTTTTTTAAACAAAGCTTAGAACAATAAATAACATTCTTTCTATTTTCAGCCTAATCTAATAAAAATACATACTAAAATAAATATTTTAAATAAAAATAATTGATATACAGAAATATATATGATGTGTTTTTATTTATTATGAAGATTTTTTATCTTACTTTTTCAGATTTCATAACAATTAAAATGTTTATATGTATTTCTTTTACTTTTCAGATATAGGTTAATAGTTTAAAAAGTCTTATATATAAATTAAAAAGTTTCTGTGTTAATATTCATATATTCGTTATAATATAAATTAAATGCACATATATTAACATTTGGTATACTGATATTTTCAATATTACATCTATGAATTCAATTATGAAAATATATGAAAGGATACGACTCATTACTATACATTCTTAATTCCTCAATCATTCTCAGGAATAATTTCTTGTGTTCCTTATCGATATGACAACTGTACCCATCAAATAGATCCTTTAATTCAGCTGATGTGACCTTTTTTTAATACAGTTGATCTAGTTCGCAACAGAATACATAAATAACTAAACAAAAGTTTTAAATGTTTCCAATATTCTCTTTGTTTACATATAAATTAATAAAATTTCTATATAAAATTGCACTTTTTTAGCACACATTTCCTTACAACTATTTCTATGATATTTACAGTTATTGATGTTACTCGTAATATTACTTTTATATAACGTTCTTATATTTGGACAATTAAAGTCATCTAAATTATAGATATATATTTCCATTTCTCCAAGCAGTTGACTTAACCATTTTACTTTTTCAATTCCTTTAACATATATAATATGATAATATTCTTTTTTAAGATATGATATTATATATTCTCTAAATTCGTTGAGCGTTGAATTTCCATCATTTCAACATAATCCATGTAAATGATTGTACAACCATTTATTTGTAATCCTATCTTTATATGTTAATTCTGAATATTTAAAAGGCGGTAGAATGAGAAAAGTTTTAATTTCTGAATCAACTCCTACAACGCAGACTTCCTTTGCGAATAAATTATTATTAATACAGAAACCATGTACATCTATGACTACATTTCTATTATGATTCATTATCTTATTATAAGTGAAAATATTTACAAAAAGTATTGTTCTTTTATTACTTTTTTAATATCAATAAATAAATCAAAAGTTATTTATGTTCATTTGCTTGCTTTCAAAAATAATCTTATAATAAAATCCAACTGAAATTTTTCTTATGTAATGAGAGATCAATAATGATATATATCATCAGTGATATAGTTGTATATTTCAGGTAAAAAACAAAATAGCTCTCCAGTTCCAACATAATTTGTAACATACAATACAATGTTAGCTTTCTTTCACATCGTATGATTTCCACAGGTTCATTTAGCAGAAAATCTCTTAGAGATATGTTTTTTGATTTTATTTACAGATGTTATTAAGAAATTCAATTGTATTCATCTTCTTATTTTTATTTATTTTTTATTATATGTATAAGCTAATTCTCAAATTTTAGTTATAATCAGCTTTTAGCTGGTTCTGAACAGCTTTTATCTGATCATGAACAGCTTTTTATCTGCTCTATATCTGCTTTTTATCTGGTTTGTATCTGCTCTGTATCTGCTTTTATCTGGTTTGTATCTGCTCTGTATCTGCTTTTTATCTGCTCTGTATCTGCTTTTATCTGGTTTGTATCTGCTCTGTATCTGCTTTTTATCTGCTCTGTATCTGCTTTTATCTGGTTATGAACTGATTGTATCTGCTTTTAACTGGTTGTGATCTGCTTTTATCCGGATGACTTTATAAATAAATAAGTGGTGATATAGAAAAAGTTTTGATGAATTCATACAACTGTAAGATAGATTTGTTCAGGAATAGATACAAATCAAATAAAAGCAGATCACAACCGGATAAAAGCAGATCACAACCAGTTAAAAGCAGATACAATCAGTTCATAACCAGATAAAAGCAGATACAGAGCAGATACAGAGCAGATACAAACCAGATAAAAGCAGATACAGAGCAGATAAAAAGCAGATACAGAGCAGATACAAACCAGATAAAAGCAGATACAGAGCAGATACAAACCAGATAAAAAGCAGATATAGAGCAGATAAAAAGCTGTTCATGATCAGATAAAAGCTGTTCAGAACCAGCTAAAAGCTGATTATAACTAAAATTTGAGAATTAGCTTATACATATAATAAAAAATAAATAAAAATAAGAAGATGAATACAATTGAATTTCTTAATAACATCTGTAAATAAAATCAAAAAACATATCTCTAAGAGATTTTCTGCTAAATGAACCTGTGGAAATCATACGATGTGAAAGAAAGCTAACATTGTATTGTATGTTACAAATTATGTTGGAACTGGAGAGCTATTTTGTTTTTTACCTGAAATATACAACTATATCACTGATGATATATATCATTATTGATCTCTCATTACATAAGAAAAATTTCAGTTGGATTTTATTATAAGATTATTTTTGAAAGCAAGCAAATGAACATAAATAACTTTTGATTTTTTTATTGATATTAAAAAAGTAATAAAAGAACAATACTTTTTGTAAATATTTTCACTTATAATAAGATAATGAATCATAATAGAAATGTAGTCATAGATGTACATGGTTTCTGTATTAATAATAATTTATTCGCAAAGGAAGTCTGCGTTGTAGGAGTTGATTCAGAAATTAAAACTTTTCTCATTCTACCGCCTTTTAAATATTCAGAATGAACATATAAAGATAGGATTACAAATAAATGGTTGTACAATCATTTACATGGATTATGTTGGAATGATGGAAATTCAACGCTCAACGAATTTAGAGAATATATAATATCATATCTTAAAAAAGAATATTATCATATTATATATGTTAAAGGAATTGAAAAAGTAAAATGGTTAAGTCAACTGCTTGGAGAAATGGAAATATATATCTATAATTTAGATGACTTTAATTGTCCAAATATAAGAACGTTATATAAAAGTAATATTACGAGTAACATCAATAACTGTAAATATCATAGAAATAGTTGTAAGGAAATGTGTGCTAAAAAAAGTGCAATTTTATATAGAAATTTTATTAATTTATATGTAAACAAAGAGAATATTGAAAACATTTAAAACTTTTGTTTAGTTATTTATGTATTCTGTTGCGAACTAGATCAACTGTATTAAAAAAAGGTCACATCAGCTGAATTAAAGGATCTATTTGATGGATACAGTTGTCATATCGATAAGGAACACAAGAAATTATTCCTGAGAATGATTGAGGAATTAAGAATGTATAGTAATGAGTCTTGTCCTTTCATATATTTTCATAATTGAATTCATAGATGTAATATTGAAAATATCAGTATACCAAATGTTAATATATGTGCATTTAATTTATATTATAACGAATATATGAATATTAACACAGAAACTTTTTAATTTATATATAAGACTTTTTAAACTATTAACCTATATCTGAAAAGTAAAAGAAATACATATAAACATTTTAATTGTTATGAAATCTGAAAAAGTAAGATAAAAAATCTTCATAATAAATAAAAACACATCATATATATTTCTGTATATCAATTAGTTTTATTTAAAATATTTATTTTAGTATGTATTTTTATTAGATTAGGCTGAAAATAGAAAGAATGTTATTTATTGTTCTAAGCTTTGTTTAAAAAAAATTTCTGAAAAACACTCGCATTTATACTAAATTATGCTCGCGCATGTCTTAAGAAAAAGCAATATTATAAAACCATGAAGAAAATATTTATTTTTCATAGTAAACAAATTTCTTTAAATTTACAACATTGGGTCATACAATTTTCACATCTGTATGCTGATAAACAGTTACATGTTGAATTCGTTTTTCTATTAGATTCATTTTCTTTCAACAATCAAATCTGCAAAAAACCAAAACATCAATCACAACTATTTACGTTATAAGAATTTTCTCGGCATCGCAAACATTTATTTTTTTCGATAAATGAAAGCGATCAACAAGAAAGTTGGTAGAGGAGCAGACACTCATGAAAATGCCAACTCAAAATTTTTCAATAAAAAAAAAGATGAGCTGCAATAAAAAAAGGTAGACAGAAAAGAAAAACAGAAAGGACAAGTGTAATAAAAAAGAGATAGACCGGCACAGGTGTTTAACTTTGCTTAAGAATTTTCCATGTATCTCATACATTTATGTAATGCAAATGCATGTTGGTTTTGTAACCTCTTTTTAAATTTCTGATCCTTTTTCTTTGAAAAAAATAAGAAATATGTATATGTAATGAAATTGTGTATCCTTATACACATAAATATACGCACTGGGGTGTGAAATAGGTATAGATAACAAGCTAGACGGTAGAGAAGGACAGACAGAAAATGATCCAATGCAAACAAACGCACACATGCGCAATATAATAAAATATTCTAACGAGCTCACTCAAACTGACCAATAGCGATATAAATGTACACACATATGTACATACACGACATATGAATGCATTTAAAAATAGACAATGTTTCACTTTCTCGCACCCTTATTTTTCATTAAAAATAGGCAGACAATAGAGGACACAGTCAAACATTTATGGTTTACTTTAAACATAAGAAAAAACACAAGCCCTAAGTTGATGCATCTTATCAAGTGCAATAAAAAGAAAATGCTAATGAATAGACAGAAAGGACAAGGGTAATCAAAATAGACCGAAATGCCCTTTTTTTTATTAGTTTCGTTTTCTTTCAGCAATCAAAACTGAAAAAAAAAATAGTAGGGAAGTTCATATTTACAAAATATTTTGTATCTATGAAGAAAATTTCCAGCTTCCTGACAAACATTCAACAGAGTTGTTCAATATAGGTGCCCGGGTAGGGGTGTTCGTACAGAAGTTTCAGGGGGGGATATTCAATAGAGAAGCCCTGACTAACTCTCCAATCAGGCATGTGAAAACAAAAAAAAATTTTACATATAAAAATTTTTTTTGAAACCCCTTAATACATAATACAAATTTTATGAAACCTCCTAATACAAACAACCATCCAAGGATGGAAAACGCATTTCCATAATAAATACACTTAATTACCTAACAAAATATATTTTTAACGATCACGTTTCCCAGCCAGGCATAGATGTGCAATTTACATTGTCCCTTATGGGAAAAAAATATACAGAACCGGTGTAAACACACTACTATTTATTGAAAAGTTTCTTGGAAGATTCCGTTTTAAGTAAAATTGCATTCTTTAAGGCACAAACACCATAGTTGTGGTAACTACAATATAAATATTTCGGATGCACAGTTTCCATTTGTTTAAAATTAATGCAGCCAATTTCTTCAATGTTAAGAACTGTTTGATGAATCATTTCTTCTAACCATTTTTTCTTCTCTTCTCCTTTAACATAGATTGTATAATATTGTAAATTGTCTTTTAGAAATCTGCAAATGCTTTCAAATGATACTGATCCATCATTCCAGTATAGATGGTGGTAGTTTTTTGTTAACCAATTTGCTTCTCTTTGCTTTTTTGCCGATAAACATTGGAAATCATATGGAGGTTTTATAATGAAATTGGTGTGTTCATTATTGTTGAAAACAACTGCTACTCTTTGGCAATAAAATTGTTTGAATTACTTTTGAAAACTTGTAGATCAATGAAAACAATATGGTTATCCATATTACTTAATTTACAAGACTTTTCGAACTTGTCCTTTTATAGGAATATATTCAATTATACGATCATGAATAAGAATGCAGTAAGCTGATGTCTTTGATGGAATATTTGTTGCTGTTTCAAATTCAATTTTTATATCAATTGGTACGTTATTGAGCGACTCGTTTTGATGGCTGACATCTACTACAATAATCGGCGCATTATTTTTAAATTCTGGGGCGGTGAGAAGCGGTTGAGATTCTCTCATGTAGTAGCTCTGTTGAAATCTTAGATACATATCGTAGAGAATTGCATAGCGCTCATTCTTAAATTTTATATTTAGATCATCATATGGGTATGATACTGAATTTAAATGCACATTTAAATTAGTTAGGTCACAATGAACAAACTTATTGTCGTGTTGAAAAGCAATCAATACAAAACGGGGGCGTTCTTTACTTGCGGCTAATTTAACATTCTAAATATGACTTGTTACTGTATTTAATTGAGGATTAATATGACAATCCCAGGTACGGAATGCCATCGGTATAGAAGCACCATTGTTAATAATTTTGATCATATTCAACTTGCTAAGATCAGATAATTGTACGTGTGGAATTCTCCATGAGATGAGTGAAATTGTAAGTTTTGCTTTTTCAGTAGAAACGTTCGAGTTTACAAGATCTTCATCATTCTTATTACGCAAGAGTATCAATTCATGTTTTCCATTTAGTATAACTTTGTTGTAGTCTTCAGCGAATCCTAAAAGCATCTTAAGTGGTACATAGAAATTAAAGTATCCATTTACAAGATTGACATCATCGACTTTGTTCCATCCAGCATTGTACATCGCAATGCTTTCCGTTGGTGATAAAGAAACCAAGTTTTTTATAGTGCTTGTGGCTCCTAAATATCTTGTATGATCAATTTCAATACCATTCAGCTCATAGCGAATTTCATCAAATAGATATGCCACAAAGTTGTTTTTTAATTTGAAATTAGCTGAAGATTTAGAGGTTTTCTCATCTAAAACAGACCCTTCCACATATATATAACTTTCACTAGGTAACACGTACAAATCTTGATTTTGTATTGAAATGCGAATTTCATCATTATTGTTGTAAGATTGTAGGTATGGTATATAAGTATGATAGTCCTTTTTAATTATATTTTCATAAGATAGAGGTCTATCTAAGACATTTATTATTGAACTCATTTTGTTTTCAATTTAAAATTCAAAGACTTGAGAAAAGTTTTATTTTCTTTCGTTAGAGTTTTTTGCTGAACTGCTGATCTCTTTAAATGTTGTTTAGATTGTGATAATGTTTTAGGATTGTATGTTGATTTTGTTGTTATATTTTTTGATATGTTCGAGTTGAATATTAACATTATTTAGTCGGCCTTAAGTGTATTCGTATTGTTATTTCTTCTCCTCGGAAATTAATTAAATAACCGTGCTGATCAACCACTCGTAGCGTTAGTGAACTTATCTCTCTGGAGTTCACAGGTAAATAAATGAGGTTTCTAGGAATCTCAGCTATTTTATAGCCTGGTGGTACATTAATTGGAAACTCATGTAGTGTATGCGATTTGGAATTGTTCATATATATATTAACAGAGATACTACTTTCAATTCGCAAGAGATTAACCTTGAAAATGTTAACTGGAAGGTCAGAGTAGTGATCATCGTTTGGAGTTAGGATTTTGCTGTTGAATCCTAAAAGTTTACCAATTGTATTTTCTTTATTAAAATAAATAGAATCATTGGAGCTGTTGACTTTAACTTGCATTGTATTGTTATTGGCTTCTATAAAAATCTTATTTTCTGGTCTGTGTCGTTTGTATTCTTCCTCTATATAATCAACTATAGCATTCAATTCATAAGATCCAATTGGTACTTCAATTACAAGTTCGCCTATATGAAACTTATTGTTATAGTCATCAATATTCGGTATGCTGTTGTATGAATGAAAATCTGTTAGAGCACACTCATATGCGCCATTTAAATCGATAGGAGGAAAGTAATTGGCTGATAACTCTGATGTGTTGGAGCTCAGAGTAAGTGTTATTGACATTATGACTGACCGATTACAAATGAATAAAGTTTAACACACAAAGTTTATTTATAAATTTACATATTTATTTAATTTATATTTTAAATTTACATTATAATCTTAAGTACTAAGAAGTATGTTAATTATTGATGTTTTGTTTTATCTATGATATTTCATCTTTGGTTATCCAAGAATTGTGCTCTTTACTAAATCCTAACCATTTAACAAATGCTTTGGCTCCTCTAGTTTTAATAACCTTTTCAACTAGATATGTATTTGGAAATCTAGTTTTTGAAAGTTCTTCAGAATAGAATCCACCTTTAATCGGATTTCCAAGATAATCTTCTAATATGTATGTTGCAGGATAAGTGTTTTGAACTCTTTTAATTGTGAAAATTTCTGTTGTCCAATTTGGAGTATAACCTTTTTCAAATGTATGTTTATATTTGCTTATGCGCACATGATCTCCAACATTAAATTTCGAGATTTTATACATCTTCAAATGACTGTATACTGTATTTAATAATCTTTGCTCATTTGTTGAGTTGACTTTAATTGGAGGCATTTTAATGGTACGATGAACTTTACTGTTGTATGCTTT
This sequence comes from Gymnocheta viridis, assembly GCA_956483585.1. Classification (NCBI taxonomy): domain Eukaryota; kingdom Metazoa; phylum Arthropoda; class Insecta; order Diptera; family Tachinidae; genus Gymnocheta; species Gymnocheta viridis. Next base: position 56,709,215 of record OY101442.1, on the reverse strand, counting down.
TAATAAATCTTTGTAGATATCTAACCAGTTATATGAACCATTAAAACTAAATTCTTTCCACATCATCCCTTTTAATGTTCTATTAAATCGTTCTACTATTGATGCTTTCATTGTGCTATACGTTGAATAGTGATTAATGTTGTGCTTATCCATCAATTTCGCAAAGTTTTTATTAAAAAATTCTTTACCATCGTCTGTTTGTAGGTTTTTTGGTACTCGTCCCAATTGTAAAATATCTACCATTGCTTGTGTTGTTTCAAGTGCAGTTTTTGTTTTCAGCGGTACTGCCCATGCATATTTTGAGAATGTATCAATTATGGTTAACAAAAATCTATAATTTTTATTGTCTATAGAGTAATTTCCCATTTCAACTAAATCAGCTTGCCAGAGATCATCTATTCCTTTCATCACAACTCTACGACGTACAAAAGATTTTATAGTTTGGTTATGGAGTTCGTTAACTAGATTTCTTTTCGAAGACATGTTTATAGTTTTAAGAATTGTTTTGGATGCGTTGTAATCTGTTTGATGAACTTTTACTTATTGATGTGAACATGTAGTTTTCCAATCTATAAATTTACTTTCTTTAACTTCTCTTTTGTAGGCTCTCAACAAATCTTTGTAGATAACCATCTTCTAAAAATGTATTGATTTTGGAAATGCTTTCTTCAATTTTCTTATTCTTTTCCAACTGTAATGTTGTTGCTTGTTGTAGCATTTCGAGTTGAATTCTAAAAGTATCGTACATTTTATTTTTATCTTCCTTAAAGTATTTTAATAGTTTGTATTCTATTTCTTCGATTTGATTTTGCAGAAACAATTTATTGATAACATCGTTTTCCTCCACAGCCTTTGCCACATTTTTGATTCTTTTGTTTTGGACATCGATGTTGTTGTTCGTATCCATAAAGAACCCCAACAGTCTAGGGGCATTTTTCAGTGAAATTATATCGCTTGTACCGTTTACATAGTGTCCAAACTTATCAACAGACATACTTTATATAGATTATTGTATTATATTAGCTTCGCGTAGTTCTTCAATAATTGATACAATCTCGTTATTATGATTAGTATGACCAGCAGCTTGTGATGCTATCAGTAGACGAAGTCGATCTACCAACTCATTTGGATCATCCCAGTATATATAGTTTGGTTTATGGGGGTTAAATTGCATCAATCCACCACCTTTATAATTAGATGATGTCTTATTTGCTATTGCTTTTGATACAGACTGTTGGTTTTTCTCTTTAAACATCTTTTTAATAATATGTTTATATTTATATGCTTTCGTTCCCTTGATTTGACTATCAGGTTTATATTCTCTTCTGTACGCATTTGTACTAATTAAGATTTTTTTGTAGAGTTCTAGTTCATATTTATCATAGTTTTTTGGCGTTTTATGAAACATTAGAGAAAACAGTCCTGGCGTTAGAGCCCATATTTGACCACCAACCTGTATTTTACCTTCATTTAATTTGAGGTTACTATCACCAAATTTCCATTCATTATTGAAATCTTTATGTGGCCCATAGTTAGTATCTAATTCATTTCTGCCCTCCAAGGCTAATAAGTCAGTGTAACTCTCTTCAATATTTGAATTCTGTGAGTGAAAATTATCATCATCCTCATTGTCACTATTACTTTCATTAGAATCATTGAATGATTTGCTATTATCAAATATTGCTCCTTCTACAAGTTTCTTTGGTGTACTTATCTCCAATTTAATTGGTGATTTATTAATATGACGACTGTTAGTTTCTTCAATTTCTGTTTTCATCTCATTCTTTTCTTTTTTGATAATTCTATTGATATTGTTAGAATTATTTATAAATTCATTTAAGGGGTCTGTTATAGGTTTGAATGTATCTCTTAGTTGATCACGTATATCTATTTCACCAGTTTTTATACTACGAAGCTTTTTCTTCAAGACGTTTCTTGTTGCAACCAATTCTTTTAAAACTTTCTCATCCATGTTTAGCAACAGCAAATATCAGATCAGGTTATCAGGTATCAGATCAGATTATCAGGTATCAGATCAGCTTATCAGGTATCAAATCAGATTATTAGGTATCGGATCAGATTATTAGGTATCAGATCAGATCAGATTATCAGGTATCAGATCAGATTATCAGGTATCAGATCAGATTATTAGGTATCAGATCAGATTATTAAGATTCAGATCAGCTTATCAGGTATCAGATCAGATTATTAGGTATCAGATCAGCTTATCAGGTATCAGATCAGATTATCAGGTATCAGATCAGATTATCAGGTATCAGATCATCAGGTTATCAGCTATCTCGTCTTAACAAATAGATGTATGAAGTTTGAAGTCAGATTGCATACTAAAGATTTTTTTTATTTATTTTTTTTATGTAGAGTAATTTATATTGTTATGAAATAGTCGAATAATTTTCTATAGCGACCATTGTTTAATTCATTATCTTTGCTTATCATCAGAAATCCATATTTTTCCTTCCAACACACTCGACAAATTTCACGAAACTTTTCATAACTCATATCGGTGGCAACATGATCCCTATAAACGTGCTTCATATTTGTCTCATCTTGTTTAAACATTATAATTACATTCGCATTGTCTCTTATTAAATGCTTAGGAATTCTGGTATAAGTTTGACACAAGTAGAATGAATCGACATCCTTATGTCGTCCCATACAAAAATAATCTCTTACATTATTTTGCTTCTCACATGCAACATCATCAAATATCATAATTGAATTAGTTTTAGCTTCATTAGAGGGGATAACTGATTCATTGTCGGCGAATGTGTAATATCCCATACCTTTAATTGGTGAAATTAATCTCTTCAAGTATTCATATTTCGGCTGATATAGTGATTTTGAGTATAAATAGATGTTTTCAAACTTTAGTCCGTTAGGACTTTCTAGTAAGCCAATCATAACATTAGTCTTTCCACAATTTGAGGGTCCAACTATTAGACCACGAATGGAATTTAGTAAGAGTGAACTATGTTTTATTTTTGAACTTATGTTCGATGAATCATCAATATTACGAATCAAAATATTTTTATGTTGTTTTACTAACTGCATTTTTGTAACTAAATGCAATTCATGTTTGTTACGTTATATTATAGAAAAATTAAATAAATAAGATGGTTATACATTACAACAAGTCGTTTAGTCATAAAAACACCTTCGTTGGAGCAGGTACAGTAGATAAAATAATAAATAATCTTCCTGTTGAACTTCATCTTCCTGGATATCAGTACTGTGGACCTGGAACAAAACTACAAAAACGTTTAGACCGATGTGATAAAGGCATTAATTTATTGGACTCTGCCTGCAAAAATCACGACATAGCTTATTCTAAAAATAGGGATTTAAGTATTAGACATCAGGCAGATAAAATTCTTGAAAATTCAGCTTGGGATCGAGTTTTATCAAAAGATAGCAGTCTTGCAGAAAAACCATTTGCATATAACTAACGCAATGAAAGCGAAAACAAAATTTGGGATGGGTGTGGAGAAAAAGAAAAAGTATAGGAAAACCAAATTAAATGGCAAAAAATTGTTCACTTCATCAATTAGAGCTGCAACAAAAATACTAACGAAGGAAAAACCTTTAGACATTAACTCTGCCATTAGAATCGCACGTAAAACTATCAACAAATCATTAAAAGGAAGAAAATCACATGTTATAATACCACGCATAATAAGTGTTCCAAAAATTGGCGGTTTTTTACCCCTAATACCGATTCTAACTGCTCTGGGTGCAATTGGCAGTCTAGCCACTGGAGGTGCTGCCATAGCTAAGGCTGTAAATGTAGCAAAGAATGCGAAAAATCAACTTGATGAAGCAACTAGACATAATAAAGCAATGGAATCGATAGCTGTCGGGAAAGGGCTTTACCTAAAACCATATAAAAAGGGTTATGGCTTAGTTTGCAAAGAGTAGTTATGAATTAGATGTCCTGCCCCAATTAAAATTCTCAAATTTCAGCAATTAAAATTTAAAATTTTGATGTTAATTGCCTAAATTTTGATTTTAATTACTGAAATTTGAGAAAATTTTTTTCGGCATTCTTTGATATGTTGGTGTTGTTTGTGTGATTTTTTCCCACGTTATATTAAGGGGGTTCACAGCTTTGTTGTTTTATTTTTAGTATTTTGTGAGTTGCGGGCGTGAGAATTTCTGTCTGTCTGTGGGAATATTTGTGTGTCTGTCTGTGGGAATTAAATCTGTTAGAGTAGTATATTTGTGGGCATTCTGGCACACCAATTAGAATCCCACTAGATTTGGCCTCCTTATGGAAAAAATACACGTATGGGCATTCTGGCACACCAATTAGAATCCCACTAGATTTGGCCTCCTTATGGAAAAAATACACGTATGGGGAAAATACACTTATAGATATACTGAGTCATATAATGAGAAAAATATGATAATTCTGTTACACATGCATTCATATATTTTTCCATGTGTATGCTTTTACAATAAAGAGAAACTCAAATGAGATATTTTTTCGCACCATGTCAATGAGATTCTCATTTGAGTAGTTTTTATTAAAACCTAAAATAAGAGTTTTACTATCCAGCACAAATTGATATAAAAGAACGTTCAGATTTTTTTGTTTATTATTGTTCTTCACAGTTACTTGAAATCACATTAAACAAAAGTTAAAGCAGATTTTCGCATCAAACAAAATGGTAAGTATACAGTTTTATAATATATAAAAAATTTTTTATTTATTATATAGGTGCTGTAGAAAAAATATACAAATATTTATACATATTATATGATTGTTTTTATTTGATTGCTTTTAGATCTATCAACGGTTAATTAACATAGCCCAAGGAATAAAATCAGAGTACACGAAAATTGATGATATTCCCTTAAATAAACCATTAAAAATTTTAAATTTTGAGTGGAAGGTTACACAATATGGATCCAAAGTCATAGCATATTTGGAGAACAATAAATGGTTTTATCTACCTCAAAGAATGGTTAAATATTTAAACAGAGAGGATCCTTACTTAGCCAATATGAATGAAAAAATTTGGACAATTATTTACAAAGGACGACAATCGCCAAATGGTTCTGCAATATTCGAACCAAACTACAGCTAATTTTTTTAATAAACAAAACTAGTTTTGTAATTTTGTAAATCTGTATATTATAAAACAATAAATGTACATATGTGGTAATGTGAAATGAATCTCGATTATGTATTTATTTTTGCACATGCGTAGACTTGCATTTTATTCGCTTTATATATTTATTTTTCATTTTAAGACATGCGTAGGCTTGCATTTTAAGAAAAAGTATAGAACAATTCAAAATTAATTGAAAAGTTAAACATGCATGAGCAAGAAATAAGGTCAAAAATATGCTGCATTATTTCCTATTTTATTTCATTTGTTGTTTTTAATCTTTCTATGACAAGGTAGTAAAATTTAAACATTTGTTTGTATGGAAAAACTCTTAAGGACGAAAGACATGCGTATGCTTGCTTTCACTTATTTTTGTCGTAGTGTGTGGGTACATTAACTATTTTTATTGAAGGACACAGTTTCAGTAAAATTTCTTAAGAACGAAAGACATGCGTATGCTTGCTTTCACTTATTTTTTGTCGTAGTGTGTGGGTACATTAACTATTTTTATTGAAGGACACACATTTTTTTCTACTTCAATGTTTTAAAATGCAATAATTTATGAGGCTATAAATCTGGTATGGTATGTTTGTTTCTTAAGCAAAAAAAGGGTATGGAAAGGCAATAAAATTTTAAAATGCGTTTCAGGAAAATTTCTTAAGAACGAAAGACATGCGTATGCTTGCTTTCACTTATTTTTTGTCGTAGTGTGTGGGTACATTAACTATTTTTATTGAAGGACACACATTTTTTTCTACTTCAATGTTTTAAAATGCAATAATTTATGAGGCTATAAATCTGGTATGGTATGTTTGTTACTTAAGCAAAAAAAGGGTATGGAAAGGCAATAAAATTTTAAAATCCGTTTCAGGAAAATTTCTTAAGAACGAAAGACATGCGTATGCTTGCTTTCACTTATTTTTGTCGTAGTGTGTGGGTACATTAACTATTTTTATTGAAGGACACACATTTTTTTCTACTTCAATGTTTTAAAATGCAATAATTTATGAGCGCATAAATGTGTTATGATGCTTTTGTTACCTAAGAAAAATGTTTAAACAAGGGTGATTAACAGTATATGTGTATGTAGTAGTGCCTCTAGAAAAGTATAAAATCAGCTATTTTTTCGAACAAAATTCTAGTTCTGTGAAATTATTCAACATAGTAAGATTTATGTAAAATTGTTCGAAGTAAAAAGATTTATAAAACTTTTAATTTGTGGTTTTTTATTATTCAATGTATTAAGATTGTTTCCAAAGAAAAGAAAAAAAATTATATTTGTGTTTTAGCAAGACTTTTTTAAAAAGAAAAAACTTTAAATTTGTGTTTTATAATTCTGATTCATAACAGGTTAGTAAAAATGATTTTAATATTAATTTTTATCACTACGAATACACAAGAATTTGATCGACATTGTGATATAGACTGTTAAATAATTTTACTATACAAAAAAATTAATTTTTTAAACATCTTTAGTGAATTTCCAAAAAAATTGTGATATTATGGAAAGAATAGCAACCAAGCTAGAATGCTCAGAATGTCAAAGAGCTTTTCAAAGTGAGGAAAATTTCAGGGAGCATGAAAGATCTCATGCTTCGAACTCAAAAAAAGTGTTGTAAAGCTACTAAAAAGTGCTTTTAAAAAGAGGATTATAACACTAGAATATGAAAATAGTAATGAAGAATGTCTTCTACCGGAGATGCTTATGAAGGAAGCTGAGGAACCGTTAAAGAGAGAAGTTGACAACTTCTTAAAGGCTAATGATGCTCTTAAATTTAATATGGAGATATATGGATTATATGCTCGCCCCAATGTAAATGACTTAGAAAATAAATACCCCAATAGAGGTGAAACATTTTCAAACGAAAATGAAGGAAGTTTTCCATATAGAAGAGTTTGCCGATGAATATGGTTATAATATTCAAAGAATATTAACAAAAATGGAAGACTTTCAAGAGCGGGATAGTGGTTGGACTCTAGTTCAACTTTTAAAACTTCATATAAACCTAAATAGATACCAACCACTAAAGGGTTCCAGTTTCATTCCTCTCCCAAATAAAATAAAGTTAAAAAAAGCATGCATAAATGTACAAAACAATGATGAATTTTGCTTCAAATGGGCAATACTATCAGCCTTAGCAACCCATAGAAATTCTCAAAGAACAAGCAGTTATGGCGTCAACATTGATGAACAACAAATTTTCTTTAACGGCTTTTGCTTAAAAATTTCAAAAATTTCTATATCTTTTATTTTTAGTGGGAAGCATAAGCCACTAAATGCTTCCCACTAAAAATAAAAGATATAGAAATTTTTGAAACTAATAATCCGAATATTAGTGTAAATGTCTTTGGATATGACATGGAAAAAGACTTGATTGTGGGACCCTATTATAAAACAAAAGGAAAAAAATCTAAACATATCCAACTTTTATTTATGCAGAAAAAAGTTGAGGGAAACATAGTTTCACACTATGTTTATATAAAAAATATATCAAGGTAAGTGTTATGATTACGAATAAAATTATAAATTTCTTTTTAGTTTTCATTATTATACTATTTTTTATTTATTCATACATCCATTTTGTAATTTTTTCAGATTCATTAGAGCTCAACAGACAGCTCATCATGGAAGCATTATCCTATGTGATGATTGTCTACAGAATTTTCACCATGAACAACAATTAGAAATTCATAGGCAACATTGTAAAAAACAAATTGCATATACACCACAAGCAGATAAGTCTACAATACAATTTAGTAATTATAGTAATAGTATAGATGTACCGTTCGTAATATACGCAGATTCGGAATGCATATTTGAAAATATTCAAACTTGCTTTCCGTGTGGTGATATTTCTTCAACAACATTAGTTGATAGACATGTGCCCTATGCTATATCATATTTCATTAAATGTACTTTTAACGACAATTTAAATAAGCTATGTAGCTTTAAAGGTTTAGATTCACCTACACTGTTTATAGAGAGTTTAATTAAAGACGTAAAATATTTAAGTAATAATTATTTATCTATAGTAAAACCCATGCTACCCCTAACAGAAGAAGAAAATTTAGACTACCATTCGACCAATATATGTCACATTTGTTCTAAAGTTATTTTAGATGATTCAAAAGTTAGGGATCATTGTCATATGAGTGGGAAATATAGAGGCGCTGCACATAGTTTGTGTAATCTTAATTACAAAGTGCCAAAATTCTTTCCAGTAATTTTCCACAATTTTTCTGGTTATGACTGCCATTTATTTGTGAAGGAGCTAAATAATATAAATGATGGCCCTATAAATATTATTCCACTCAATAAAGAGCTTTATATATCTCTCTCTAAAACTATAACTGATGAGAATAGTGCTAACATTGAAATTCGATTTTTAGATTCCTATAGATTTTTACCAGCAAGCTTAAATGATTTGGTTGAAAATTTAGCTAAGCAAGATTTAAAAGTAGTAAAATCAATATTTGGAGAAAACGAAAGTAAATTTAATTTGCTTATTAGAAAAGGTGTCTTTCCATACAGCTATTTAAATACTATAGAAAAACTTAAAGAAACTTCTTTGCCGGATATAGAGAGCTTTTATAATAAATTAACTGATGAAGACTGTTCTCAAGAAGATTACGCCCATGCTAAAGAAGTATGGAGCACGTTTGATTGTTCAACTTTAGAAGATTATTTATTATTGTATTTGAAAACTGATGTTTTGTTGTTAACAGATGTTTTTGAAAACTTTAGATTTATTAGCAAAAATATTTATAAATTAGACCCCTGTCATTACTATACAGCCCCAGGACTTTCTTGGGACGCGATGTTAAAAATAACAGATATTAAATTAGAGTTGTTGATAGACATAGAAATGATTCATTTTATACAAAAGGGGATAAGAGGAGGAATAGTACAGTGCTCTCAACGGCATTCTATTGCAAACAACAAATACATTAATGATTACAATGAGAATCTACCATCTAAGTATTTAATGTATTTAGATGCAAATAATTTGTATGGTTGGGCAATGTCTGAAGCGCTACCAGAAGGTAATTTTGAGTGGGAAACAGATATTGAAAACTTTTTTCTGGATAGTATACCAGAAGACTCAGCTACTGGATATATATTAGAAGTTGATTTGTTGTATCCATTACAAATTCATGATATTCATAATAATTTACCTTTTTGTAGTGAAAATAAAAATCCTCCAAATTCTAAAGAAAAGAAATTAATTGTTGATTTAAACAATAAATATGGATATGTAATATATTATAAAAATTTACAACAATGTTTAAAACATGGTTTAAAGTTAGTAAAAATTCATCGAATTTTGAAATTTAAGCAATCAGCTTGGTTAAAGCCATATATTTCATTAAATAATTTACATAGAACTAACGCCCAAAACACGTTTGAAAAAAATTTCTTCAAATTATTAAATAATGCCGTATACGGTAAAACAATGGAAAACGTTGACAAGCGTAAGAATGTTAAAATTGTTAATGAGTGGGAAAGCGTGGGTAGGAAAATGGGTGCTCGTGTCCTTATTGCCAAACCAGAATTTCATTCATTCAGCATATTTGAGGAAAATATGATAGCTGTGGAGCTAAACAGAAGTTATTCGTTTTATAATAAACCAATTTATTTAGGATTTACAATACTAGAACTTTCAAAGTGGAAGATGTACAACTTTCATTATGGTTATATACTACCAAAATATAATATCAAAGCAGAGCTGAATTATATGGATACCGATTCGTTCATATACACAATCGAAACTGATGATTTTTATAAAGATATAATAAACGATATTGATGGAAAGTTTGATACATCAGATTATGAAGCGAATAATAAATTTGGTATTCCACAAAAAAATAAAAAAATATTAGGCAGGATGAAGGATGAAAATAATGGTAGGGTAATGAAGGAATTTGTGGGGTTGAGAGCGAAAATGTACTCATACAAAATGGAAGATATGAATGAAGTCAAGAAAGCAAAGGGTATAAAAAGTAATGTATCTAGAAATTTAAGTTTATTAGATTACAAAAACTGTCTGTATAATAAGAAAGTATATTATAGAAGTATGTATACTTTTAAGTCAAAACTACATGTTTTATATACGTCTTTAATCAATAAGGTATCTTTAAGTTATTTAGACAACAAAAGATACGTGTGCAATAATAGTGTAAAAACCCTTGCTTGGGGGCATTATCAAGAATCATTTATAAACGATAGCAATGACGATTTTCTAATGGAAATCGATCATATAGACAATCAAAGGTCACCTGATTGTATAGACCAATTTATAAATGATTCTGCTGACGATAATTTGTTAATGGAAATTGATTGTTAATTTTTTTATATTTTTATTTTTTTTTTTAGCTTTGGTTAGCACATGAGTTAGACTCAGAACTACCGGGTCGATACATATTAGTTGTCGAGTCTATATGGGTGGACACCTCAGTCTATGTCATATGCTAGCAATTACTATGGACACCGGTGATGAAAATGGAAGTCGATAATTACAATCTGACTCCCAGAAATCACTAAAGTCCAGAGCAAACGCTGATATTAGCGCGTGTCTCAGGGATTGGTAGATCTATTCCAATGGTGGACTGAACAATCAACTACTGAGACACGAAAGGAGGGGAATCGAAAAGGGGTCCCGTTACACTTGTGGACTGCTTCGATAACAACCCCTCCCACATATGTATAATATTTATTATATATTTATCAATATAATAATATAATATTTATTTATTAATATTTATATATTTTACAACTGAATTCAAACGATTATAGTATGAAACAAAAAGAAAAAATTTAATAAAATTTTAATTATGTATTTATGTTTAAATATAAAAATATAACTATTTGTGTTTTATTTATTTCAAATTATATTTTATTTATTTCAAATTTAGACATAGGTGACCACAATTAAATGTATTAAAGTTTTGTTTTCGCTCATAATTATATTCAATAGGTCTCTTTAAATAATTAACTACTTCAATTGGAGGTTGTAAGTTTCCAAAGCTATCAAAATACTCTTTATAGTTGCGATTTTTATAATAAGCTACCCAATGAGTTCCAGGACCCTGAAAATTATCTAAATTAACAATACCACATTCTTGAAGTAATGGTTTTTTAGGTAAACGGTCACGCATAAAAACTCCTCTAAATTTACTTAGTTGTTTACCATATTTCATCAAATCTATATCAGTTAATGGTCGATTGGGTAGCTTATCTAAAAGTTTTTTGGAGCTGGCTTATAGTACAGACCATATCCAGATCTATATGGTTTTAGATATAGACCTCTTCCCATAGCAATTGATTCCATGTGTTTATTATGTCGAGTAGCCTCTGCTAGTTGTTCTTTTCCATTTTTTATATCATTAACAGCCTTAATAATAGCTGACCCACCTGTAGCCAAACCTCCAAGTGCTGACAAAGCTGTTAGGATTGGAATAATTGGAAGAAATCCACCAATTTTCGGCATTGGTATAACTCTCGGTATAGCAATATTAGCTCTCTTCTTCCCTTTAAAGTTTGAAGTAACGGCTTTTCGCGCAATTTTAACAGCGGCATTTAAATTGTTTGGTTTTTCGTTTCTCAAGAGCTTTAGAGTATTTTTAACAGTTGTTGAAAACAATTTTCTATCACATGCTTTTCTCTTTTTACATTTTTTCTTCTGTGATTTTATGGACTTACGAGTTTTGATATGATTCATACCTAACCCCAACTTAACTTTTGATTTCATAGTGTTTGTTACGAGCCAAGCGTGTGCTCGTTCTTTGAAATCACTATCTTTAGATTGTACTCGTTTCCAAGCTTTTTCAACTAATATTTGATCGGCTTTATGTCTTTTGTTAATATCGTTTGTTTGTGAATATGCAATATCGTGTTCCCTACAAGCTGCGTCTAACAAATTTATCCCTTTATCACCCCTCGCTAAACGTTTTTCAAGTTTTGTTCCAGGTCCACAAAACTGATAACCAGGTAAATGCAGTTCGACAGGTAATTTATTTATTAAGTTGTTTACAAAACCACTTCCAAAATTATACTGATTATTTTTAACTCCTTTGCTATAGTTTATACTCATTTTTTCTTTTAATTATATAATATATATAATATTATATTATAATATACGTTTAATATGATTGACACTAAAAATTTAAATGATTAGGTTTTGTTATATAAGAGGAAATTTATATCAAAACCCATTTAGTTATCAAAATGAGACTAGTAAAGCAAGCTAAGCAAATTGTAATAAGAAATGCTGATGAAGCTCAAGACAAGAAATCTAAAATTAAACATAGTACACTTTTACCAAATTCAATACGAGCATTAATTGTGGGTCCCTCAAATTGTGGTAAAACTAATGTTATGATTAGTTTAATAGAAAGTCCCAACGGTCTTAGTTTCAAAAACATTTACATATATTCAAAATCTTTGTATCAACCAAAATATTGTTATCTAAAGAAATTGATAGACCCAATAAACGGAATAAATATTTTTACATTTGCGGAAAATGAGGAAGTTCTAAGCCCGACTGAAGCCATCCCTCATTCAATAATAATCTTTGATGATGTTATATGTGGGAAACAGGGGGCTATAAGAGATTACTTTTGCATGGGTAGACATAAGAATATAGATTGTTTTTATTTATGTCAAACATATACGAAAATTCCCAAACATCTTATTCGGGATAATGCGAATATGATAATAATATTTAAACAGGACGCAATGAATTTGCGTCATATATATAATGATCATATTGTTGGAGATATGTCATTTAAAGAATTTACGGATATATGTAGTGAGTGTTGGAAAGATAAATATGGATTCATGGTTGTCAATAAGGACGATTTGATTAATAAAGGGCGATATAGGAAAGGTTTTGATGAATTCATACAACTGTAAGGAAGATATATAAATCACTTCATGAATAGTTAGAAAAGCAGTTCACAATAATATATGGAGTAGTTAACAAATATATACATAACAGTTTATAATCAGATAAAAAGCAGGTCGATAGCAGATAGAAAGCAGTTCATATAAAACAGTTCACAATCAGATATAAAGCAGTTCGACATCAGATATAAGCCCGATTGATTTCAGATATAAATCAGATCGATATGAGTAATAATAAAATATTAAAAGATATTGTTAATACAAGGGCGATTTTAAAGGAAAAACTAAAAAATATTAAATTAAATGAAGTAGAGAGACTTAATTTATTGGAAGATACATTTACACCTATAACAAAACCTTTGAAAAAGATTATTAGAAAAATTGATGATTATCAATCAGACAATTTATTAGATGATACATTTAAATCTCTAACGAAACCTTTAAATACAAAAAATGAAAAAAATGCTGATTACCAATCAGATGATTTATTGCACGAGTCATTCAAAGATATAACAAAACCTTCAAATAAGAAAATTGAAAAAATTTATGATTATCAATCAGATGATTTTCAGTCAAATGATGATGACATAACAGATTCACAACTTCCATCACTACCATCCGATAATAGCTCTGATAATTATGACGATGCTGTAGCTTATGATCAAGAAGCGTTAAATGGTAGTAAAAAATCGTCACTAGCGGAAAATATAGAATTGCTCCTGACTAACAAAACGATAGATAAAGTTTATGGTTTCAACATAGATGAAAGTGGAAAATGGCGCTATGCAAATAATGTGCTAAATTTTAATGTGGATAACTCAATTCAAATAGGGAATTTAACGTGGAAAATGACTCCAGGATTATTTGAATTATTATTTCATTCAAAACCCCTACATTACAATAAAAATGATTTAAAAAAATATAAAGAAATTTTAATAAGTACAAATGCACATAAACGACAATATCAATCAAAAGCTCAAATTAAAGGTACACGAGCGTTCAAATATGTTCGCATAATAAAAAATTTATTTAATACTAAAACAAATGTTTTTACGAAAGGTAGTGGATTATCGCTAAAATCTGTAGACAATCGTAAGCCTAGCTATATATATTGGGATGACCCGAATGAATTAGTTGACAGAATGCGTTTACTTATTCATCGGAAAGTGCTGGTCATAATAATCACAGAAATGAAATAATTTCCATCATTGAAGAATTAAGAGAAGCTAACATAATATATTAAAAATGAGTTATATAAATAAATTTGGTGAAAGTTCAATTAAGCATAATCTAAATAACTCGAAGTTAAGGATATCCCAATATAATTTAGAAATCAATAACATAACAAAAGATATAGAAAAGATATATACTACTATAAAGATTATAAAGGATCAGTTCCATGATATAAATATGAACCTCTCCAATAAAGTCGAAAATAGACTAAATGAGATTGAAGCCTATATTTTTAAATGGATTAGCATAGAAGAACTTAAAAATGAATATGACTCACAATTAAATATTATTAGGAGTGATATAAAAATATTACAAGAAAACATAAAAAAAAATATTGATGATGATGTTGCACTTATTGAAAAAGCTGTGAAGGGTCAAATATACTCTTCAAATAAAGACTTTATAAAAAATATAGAAGAAAGATTTAATAAAATTGATGATTTTATTTTTAAACGGATTGATAAAAACACTAATGTGGATGATGTGAAAAAACGAAAACTTGAATGGCCTAAAATTAAGACGGCTAAGTAAACAAAACTTTATAAGATATATATATATGAGAATGACATAGAAAAAATAATAATATACAAAATGAACGAGGATAAAAGAGAAATAGTTAATGAACTACACAAACAAGCGCGAAAAAATTTTAAAAGAAGACGAGTTATAATGAAAGGAATTGATGATTTATGGCAAGCTGATTTGGTTGAAATGGGGAATTATGCGTTATATAATAATGGATATCGTTATCTTCTAACAGTAATAGATACCTTCTCAAAAAAAGCTTGGGTTGCAGCAGTAAAAAATAAAACTGCACTGAGTGTAGCGTATGCTATGAGGAGTATTTTCACTAATAACAATCGAAAACCAAGAAATTTACAAACAGATGATGGTAAAGAATTTTTCAATAATCAGTTTCATCAACTAATGCAATCAAACAAAATTAATCACTACTCAACATATAGTGTTCTAAAGGCATCCATAGTAGAACGATTTAATAGAACTTTAAAAGGAATGATGTGGAAAGAGTTTAGCTATGGGGGTTCATATAAATGGATAACCATATATCAAGACCTTGTTGACAAATATAATAACACATATCACAGAACAATAAAAATGTCACCTAATGAAGTGAATTCTTCAAAAGAAAAATTGTTATTGGATACCGTTTACAACAATTTAAAAATATTTAAAAAACCAAAATTTAAAGTGAATGATAATGTTCGAATAAGTAAATATAAGCATACATTTGAAAAAGGTTACACACCAAATTGGACTACAGAAATATTTAAAATTAAAACTATAAAAAATACAAACCCTAATACTTATATATTACAAGACTATCAAGGTCATGAAATTAAAGGTGGTTTTTACGAGCCCGAGCTAATGAGAACTAAATTTCCAGACACATATTTAGTAGAAAAAGTTTTAAAACGAAAAAGGAATAAGGTTTATGTAAAATGGCTAGGATTTTCATCAGAACACAACTCTTGGATTAATATAAGCAATGAATCATAAAAATCAAAACAGATGTTATTAATAATTCATTCATTCATCAGTCTTTAAAATGTCAATAACACTCACATTAAACGGAAACTCTTCATATCTTGTTGCAAACTATTTTCCACCGATGGAACTAAATGAAAATTATGTTTGTGGCTTAATAAGCTTTGACACATATCATTCAATTCCGAATGTTGATGTAGAAAACAATTTATTTCATATTGGCAATCATGAAATAGAAATTCCTGTTGGATCATATGAATTAGCTGATATAGCTGAATTACTAAGAAAGAAATATCATAATCTGAATGAGAAAGGAACCCTTGACATACAAGCAAATTATAATACATTACAAACATTCATCAAAAGCACAACTGATTCCATTTATTTCAATAAAAAGAACTCTATCGGCTCCTTATTGGGCTTTAGCGAAAGAGTATTAGAACCAGATATTGATCATTACTCAGATAAAACAATAGATATAACAAAAATAAATACAATAATCGTTGAATGTAATATTGTAAGCGGATCATATATAAATAACATGTCTGCACATATTTTACATCAGTTCTCACTTAACGTTAGCCCAGGATATAAAATAACAGAGGCGCCATCGAATGTGATATATTTACCCGTGAATTCAAAATCAGTTAATAGTCTTGTTTTGAAAGTCGTCGATCAAAACGGAAATTTAATTAACTTTCGCGGTGAAAAAATAACAATAAGATTACATTTAAAGCCAATAAGAGAATGATTATATTTAATAAAAGTGAGTTGCAAAATAAGTCCGACTTCATTCTAGCATCAACAACAACGAAATACAAATCAGAAAAGTCATCGCGCTGTGAAAGTCAATCAGAAAAGTATAAAAGAAAAATTGAAGGTATTAAGACTGAACTAAGTAACACTCTTAGTGAAGTTAATAAAAAGTTTTTAATAAATTTGGGATTTATATTAAAAAAATAGAGCTAATCATATAGCTATCGAGCCTGAAAAATTCTATAAAATGAGTAATATTATTAATATTTTACAAAAACCACATTTGGATAGTTCAATTATAAAAAAGGAGTATCACAGCTACACATCATATCTACAGTCATTCAAAAATAATGATGAAATTCGTATAACAATTCAAAATCAAGATTTATATGTTTTACCAAGCGAAAGTCTTCTATACATTGAAGGGCTTGCAACAAAGGAAGATTCAACAGCTTCCACATCTATACGTCTCTTAAACAATTGTATTGCACATCTGTTTGACGAAATTCGATATGAAATCAATGGTGTAGAAATTAATCGTACACGTCATTTAGGTATTGCAACAGAATTAAAAAACTTTGTGTCGCTGAATAAGTCGGAAAGTGATAATCTAGTAAATGCAGGATGGTCGCCACTTAATAATGATGATCTTACACTTGTAGACGGTTATTTCAATTTCTGTATGCCACTAAAATTCTTACTTGGATTTGCTGAAGATTTTAATAAAATAATAGTTAATTCTAAACATGAATTGATTCTTTTGCGATAAAGATGATAAACAAGTTTTAAAATCTAATGTATCAACCGAAAAAACTAAGTTTTCTATTTTAAACATTTCTTGGAAAATACCACACATTCAACTTGCTGACGCTTACAAATTGCAGATGTTTAAAACAATTAACAATCGCCATCCTTTAAATATATCTTTCAGAAGTTGGGATATGTATTACTACCCGTCACTTCCAGAAAGTACAACAGTTTTATGGAATGTTAAGTTAGCCAGCGAAAACGAAAGACCACGTTTCCTACTTCGAAACAGTGCCAACAAATTTCAACATTGTGATTTGACAGATATAAAAGTACATCATAACTCTGATACATATCCCTATGATGATCTAAACCTAAAATTTGATAGAAATCGTTTTGCCATACTATATGATATGTATTTAAAGTTTCAATCAACTTATTATTCACGCGATCCTCAACCACTATTAACAAGAGAAAATTTTAAAGCTTTAGCTCCAATAGTTGTATTGGATGTAACACATCAAAATGAATCAATCAAAACTGGACCAATCGACATACGGATTGAAATAAAAACCTTAAAAAATATCCCCGCTAATATGTCTGCTTATTGCTTAATTATACATGATAAAATGTTTGAATATATCCCCCTGACAAATGAAATAAGAAAACTATTGTAGATATAAATAAATTAAAAAATGGTATAAATATCTAATCTAACATCATTAAGGTTTATTCACAAACACTTTGTCTACATATGTAGTCATTCTCATTAACAAGGATGATTCTAAAAGATATGTACGATTTCTTAAAACGGTGTTCCCATATTATTTCCGATGAAGATAAAAATAAACTCATGACTATTCAATCACATTTAGAAGGGACAAATAATTTGAAAACAACGATAAATAAATATGGAGAGCATTATGACAATTGCTGTTGGTCTAATGAAAATGAGACATGTGGACCAGATACCTGTTCATGTGTACAACATAGGATACGTAATACTGAAATAGAGAAAGAAGCAACCACACTTATGAAATTTTATTACAAAATATATAATATTAGCAAATGTAAAAATTGTAATTTTCAAAAAATCTAATTAATAAAAAAGAGAAATAATAAAATTTAGTGAAAGACATACATTTTAATTTTTATATATTTTTTTATTTATTCAATTATAAGTTTTTCTAGACTAGTGGAATTTTATTTACTGCCTCCATTAATACATCATCTTGGCCATCATATAGGGCCAAGTATGATGCTACATCAAATGGAGGCAGCATAATTATTTCACTAATGTGAATAATTTCTTTCGATAATTTAATATTTAGAAAGATATCATCATCTCCATCGAGAAGATGATGATATGTTTCTGATGTTGTGGCTTCTGATGATATTGTTGCTGTTGTTTCTGTTGATGTTGTTGTTGTTGCTGCTGCTGCTTCTGCTGATGATATTGCTGTTCTTGTTGCTGCTGATATCGTTGTTGTTTCTGATGTTGCTGCTTCAGATGATGTTATTGGTGTTGCTTCTGCTGATGTAGTTGTTGTTTCTGATATTGCTGTTTCAGATGATGTTATTGGTGTTGCTTCTGCTGATGTAGTTGTTGTTTCTGATATTGCTGTTTCAGATGATGTTATTGGTGTTGCTTTTGCTGATGTAGTTGTTGCTTCTGATGATATTATTATTGCTGCTTCTGATTCTGCTTTTTTTAAATTAGCCTTCATAACTTTATGGTACAGCGGAGTGTTCCATATAGGCTTTCTTAATACAACGTTGTGTTGTTTTAAATAGTGTCTTTTTTTGTTCCACCATGTGGAAAAACTAATTAATTTACATATTTCGCAAATATATTTTTTACATTCCATGTTTAAAGTTTTATAAATCTTTTTACGTCGAATAATTTTACATAGATCTTACTATGTGTAATAATTTCACAGAACTAGAATTTTGTTCGAAAAAATAGCTGATTTTATACTTTTCTAGAGGCACTACTACATACACATACACTGTTAATCACCCTTGTTTAAACATTTTTCTTAGGTAACAAAAGCATCATAACACATTTATGCGCTCATAAAATATTGCATTTAAACATTGAAGTAGAAAAAAATGTGTGTCCTTCAATAAAAATAGTTAATGTACCCACACACTACGACAAAAAATAAGTGAAAGCAAGCATACGCATGTCTTTCGTTCTTAAGAAATTTTACTGAAACTGTGTCCTTCAATAAAAATAGTTAATGTACCCACACACTACGACAAAAATAAGTGAAAGCAAGCATACGCATGTCTTTCGTTCTTAAGAAATTTTCCTGAAACGGATTTTAAAATTTTATTGCCTTTCCATACCCTTTTTTTGCTTAAGTAACAAACATACCATACCAGATTTATAGCCTCATAAATTATTGCATTTTAAAACATTGAAGTAGAAAAAAATGTGTGTCCTTCAATAAAAATAGTTAATGTACCCACACACTACGACAAAAAATAAGTGAAAGCAAGCATACGCATGTCTTTCGTTCTTAAGAAATTTTACTGAAACTGTGTCCTTCAATAAAAATAGTTAATGTACCCACACACTACGACAAAAATAAGTGAAAGCAAGCATACGCATGTCTTTCGTTCTTAAGAGTTTTTCCATACAAACAAATGTTTAAATTTTACTACTTTGTCATAGAAAGATTAAAAACAACAAATGAAATAAAATAGGAAATAATGCAGCATATTTTTGACCTTATTTCTTGCTCATGCATGTTTAACTTTTCAATTAATTTTGAATTGTTCTATACTTTTTCTTAAAATGCAAGCCTACGCATGTCTTAAAATGAAAAATAAATATATAAAGCGAATAAAATGCAAGTCTACGCATGTGCAAAAATAAATACATAATCGAGATTCATTTCACATTACCACATATGTACATTTATTGTTTTATAATATACAGATTTACAAAATTACAAAACTAGTTTTGTTTATTAAAAAAATTAGCTGTAGTTTAGTTCGAATATTGCAGAACCATTTGGCGATTGTCGTCCTTTGTAAATAATTGTCCAAATTTTTTCATTCATATTGGCTAAGTAAGGATCCTCTCTGTTTAAATATTTAACCATTCTTTGAGGTAGATAAAACCATTTATTGTTCTCCAAATATGCTATGACTTTGGATCCATATTGTGTAACCTTCCACTCAAAATTTAAAATTTTTAATGGTTTATTTAAGGGAATATCATCAATTTTCGTGTACTCTGATTTTATTCCTTGGGCTATGTTAATTAACTGTTGATAGATCTAAAAGCAGTCAAATAAAAACAATCATATAATATGTATAAATATTTGTATATTTTTTCTACAGCATCTATATAATAAATAAAAAATTTTTTATATATTATAAAACTGTATACTTACCATTTTGTTTGATGCGAAAATCTGCTTTAACTTTTGTTTAATGTGATTTCAAGTAACTGTGAAGAACAATAATAAACAAAAAAATCTGAACGTTCTTTTATATCAATTTGTGCTGGATAGTAAAACTCTTATTTTAGGTTTTAATAAAAACTACTCAAATGAGAATCTCATTGACATGGTGCGAAAAAATATCTCATTTGAATTTCTCTTTATTGTAAAAGCATACACATGGGAAAATATATGAATGCATGTGTAACAGAATTATCATATTTTTCTCATTATATGACTCAGTATATCTATAAGTGTATTTTCCCCATACGTGTATTTTTTCCATAAGGAGGCCAAATCTAGTGGGATTCTAATTGGTGTGCCAGAATGCCCATACGTGTATTTTTTCCATAAGGAGGCCAAATCTAGTGGGATTCTAACTGGTGTGCCAGAATGCCCATACGTGTATTTTTTCCATAAGGAGGCCAAATCTAATTAGATTCTAATTGGTGTGCCAGAATGCCCATACGTGTATTTTTCCATAAGGAGGCCAAATCTAATTAGATTCTAATTGGTGTGCCAGAATGCCCACAAATATACTACTTGTTAGTGATTTGAGGGTGTTGTTGAAATAGTTTGATTTCTTTTTTTGTATGTGAGCTCTGTTGTTTGTGTGTAATTTTCTCAGGCTGGTATTTATGTATATGTAGAAATAAATTGTTTTTCATGTCGACATTTGGCGGAGGAGAGTTTCTATCAGGAGTACGGTACGTAGTATAAAATATTCTGATATATCTGAATGGCCCTAATTTTGTGTGTGTGTGTTTTTTGTTTATAATACTGGACGATGAGATTTTCTTATTTTGTCCAGCTTATATTTGTTCTGTGTTAAAGTGTGTTTGTTTACATTTAATGTGTGGGGTTCTTTTTAAAATGTTTTCTTTTATTTATTTATTTAAGCATGTCCGTCTTTTTGACTGAGCGTCTTTTCTAACGTCGCACAGTGGCTGAAAATCGTTTTTCATTGGCCAAAATTCTGTAACTTTTGAACCGATCAAAATATTGAAGTAATGTTTATTTTATTGGATAGATATTTAGTTCAGCTTGACTCAGTTTAAATTACATTAAAATTGATTGAGGACTTTTTAAGGAATTCTAGGTCAAAGTTGAACTTTTGAATTTTTTTTACTTTTAGAGTGAAATATGGGTTTATTATTTTTTTATTTATTAAAAAATTGAATATTTGGAAATTAATAATAATTATAAATATTTTTTGTAATAATGGAATTTTTTTAATGTTATACTTAAAAAAATTTTACACTGAAAAAAATAGTAAAATCAACTGGAGATTTTGCTATTACAGAAAAATTGAAAATTTTTTGCTGACAAATTTGCAAATTTGTTTACACTCAAAGAATAGTTACACTTAAAAAAACACGTTAATAATATTATCTAAAAATATTACTATTACTACAGAAATATTTATTATTTTTTGCTGTCAAATTTGATAATTTTAAAAACATTTTAAAAATAAAAACTGCAATAAATTTTAATAGCATTTGCAACAATGGTAGGTTCTGTTTATTATTATTTTTTACTAATATTATGTTTTTCGTACTTAAATAACAATGAAAGGCAATTATAATTATTATTCATTTGACTCAAATATTGATTGCAAATATTCCATATTTTGTTCTGTGCTATTTCTGTTCTTTAGTAGTTTTTTGGCTTCTTCATCTAAATCCCGATGTTCCACTTTCCATTGATTTCGAATACTGGAGATGAACGGATCTGACGTTGCCAATAATATATTAAATAGATCTTCATTTGTTGAATTTCTTGAAATTTTTCTAGTATTGTGCTCTCTATAAAATCTGTAATCCTTGTTCCTTTTTTCCTGAGCCTCCTCTGATAGATCTCCAAGTGGCACCAAATGATATTTAATGACATCTTCTCCATGATAAAGGATTTTGTGAACTGTTGCAGACATATTTCTCCATGGGTAGTTGGTTGTATATATTTTTGCAGTTTCCTTAGCATAATCTCCAAATTTTCTAGAGTCAATTTCTTCATTGCACGCAAGTACTTCTAGGATTATTTTAAATCTGAAAATGAGGTTTAAATCCACTCCTGTTATTTCAGATGCTGTTTCTGGATCTGAAAAGAATCTTCTTGCGGTATTGCCATCATTTGTATTGCCTGACCCTTGTTTTGGCTGATCTATAATCAATCCAAATTTGCGATATTCATCTTGAACATGTTTCTTTTTTGAACTTCTTAACTCTTTGTTGGTTTCGTTGTTTCTTATTGATCCTGAAGACCCGAAATCCAAATCATAAATGATTTTTAGTAATGTGTTCCATAAGTCGTATTCTTGCATGTAGTGGTGATAATCCAAATTCATATGCATCGGTATTATCTAATGATTTTGTAGGTATTTGGTTTAATTGGGTTGATGTTGCTTGGCATATAATGCAGCTGGATGCAGCCTTCGTGCTAGTCAAAGCCTGACCTACTTTTCCATCTATCATTGTCAGCACTAATTGGTAGCTTACTTCAATTTGCTGCCCATCCAACTGTAATTGTAATGGCTGTAGTGTTGCAATTTGGGCCTTAATATCACTAACTTCTTTGTTAACGGCATCATGAGTTTCTTTTTTGAAAGTTTTGTTTACTGTAGCTAACTTCTTTGTAGCGTTTTTTAGTGCTTTGACGAAATTATATAATTGCTCTTGCATTTCGGTGCTACACGAATTTAAGATTAATTTTATTTTAACGTAACTAAGAACATCTTCCTGGTTTTTGTTTCTAAAATACTCTTCCGCCAGTTCTTTATAACTGAAGCTCTCCATATTTTTGTGAATATTTTTATTTGCGTCTGTTATGTTTTACCCGTATACCTAGAGGATTAACTTATTACTGAGTAATCCCTTATCGAATCCGTAGTTTTATACATTTTTAGATACATGTTATTCACACATTGATCTTTAATTTCATAGCAGGTAGTGCTTAAATTGCACAAAACTGCACATGTTGTCCAGACCTTAATATCAGGTAAAACTAATTAGTATCTCGCCAATATTTGTTGTTGTTGTTGGGTTGTTTTTTTATTTTTAGTGGTTTAATGTCCCGATTATTGTTATAAAATTGCTTATGACTTTGGTTGACCCTAACATTTGATAACAGGTAAATTTAGAAACAGATCATATGTTTACTGTAGAATTTTGTGATAATTTGTGATAATTTTATGACTTATTTTTTGCTGATCAAAACAAAGCCATTAAACCCTTTCGCAGGTATTATATTTAATTTTTTTAGTTTTACGTAGTCTAAAGTAAAAACATAAACTTTTAGGCAAAAAAGTAAAAATTATATACACCATTGTATACGAGTACTTTGGAGTAATTTCATTAAAATGAAAAAAGTGTTCTACACACGGCTCGTCACGGGTGCAAAAGTATATATAGCGGTAAAGAGGACACTTTCACCTTTCTCCGGGTGGTATACATTTCTTGTTCCCTTTTGTTCCCTAGAAGTTCTATTCTACTAAAGTTTAAATTTGAGAAAAATATAGTAGTTTCATAAATATTCCGTAACGCCCTTAATATTAAACGCTAGAGCTCTGACCACTTACAAAAACTAAAGACTATAATCCTACCAACATTATAAAAAAGACCGCAGGCCATTATCGATGATAGCTTGCGAGTAGTAATCATTTATTTTTGATAAAAAACAACAGAAAAACACCTTTTTCTGAAATTACAAAAAACCGTTGAGTTTGACAGCATGCCACGCTCACAATTATCAATAGTTTAAGCTAATTTTTTGGCTACCTTAATCTGGATATATTAGCTGCAAAAGGGCGTAAAAATTTTAAAAATCGGTGACAAAAAAAATTTGACTTTTGGCCAATGAAAAACGATTTTCAGCCACAGTGCGTCGGTCGGTCACTTGGTGGACTGTTTGTATAGTTTCAGTATGTGGATATGTAAGTTCTAATAAATATTTGAGTAAGCAATCGCATGGGTGTAAAATTTGATATGTGTACATATATATACCTATCTGCAAATTTATTTGATGTATGCATGTACATACAAATAAGTGTTTGCTCTTTGTTTGTATTAATTTTTTGATCAGTGGGATTTTTTTTATTTTGTGTCAAATATTCGCTTGAGCGTTTAAATGCCCCGTTGTGTGTAGCTGTGAAATATTTAGTTTATATGTATGTGAAATAAAAAAACATTTGTTTTAATTTTTATATGCATTTATTGAAAAGTTTCTTGGAAGATTCCGTTTTAAGTAAAATTGCATTCTTTAAGGCACAAACACCATAGTTGTGGTAACTACAATAGAAATATTTCGGATGCACAGTTTCCATTTGTTTAAAATTAATGCAGCCAATTTCTTCAATGTTAAGAACTGTTTGATGAATCATTTCTTCTAACCATTTTTTCTTCTCTTCTCCTTTAACATAGATTGTATAATATTGTAAATTGTCTTTTAGAAATCTGCAAATGCTTTCAAATGATACTGATCCATCATTCCAGTATAGATGGTGGTAGTTTTTTGTTAACCAATTTGCTTCTCTTTGCTTTTTTGCCGATAAACATTGGAAATCATATGGAGGTTTTATAATGAAATTGGTGTGTTCATTATTGTTGAAAACAACTGCTACTCTTTGGCAATAAAATTGTTTGAATTACTTTTGAAACCTTGTAGGTCAATGAAAACAATATGGTTATCCATATTACTTAATTTACAAGACTTTTCGAACTTGTCCTTTTATAGGAATATATTCAATTATACGATCATGAATAAGAATGCAGTAAGCTGATGTCTTTGATGGAATATTTGTTGCTGTTTCAAATTCAATTTTTATATCAATTGGTACGTTATTGAGCGACTCGTTTTGATGGCTGACATCTACTACAATAATCGGCGCATTATTTTTAAATTCTGGGGCGGTGAGAAGCGGTTGAGATTCTCTCATGTAGTAGCTCTGTTGAAATCTTAGATACATATCGTAGAGAATTGCATAGCGCTCATTCTTAAATTTTATATTTAGATCATCATATGGGTATGATACTGAATTTAAATGCACTTTTAAATTAGTTAGGTCACAATGAACAAACTTATTGTCGTGTTGAAAAGCAATCAATACAAAACGGGGGCGTTCTCTACTTGCAGCTAATTTAACATTCCAAATATGACTTGTTCCTGTATTTAATTGAGGATTAATATGACAATCCCAGGTACGGAATGCCATCGGTATAGAAGCACCATTGTTAATAATTTTGATCATATTCAACTTGCTAAGATCAGATAATTGTACGTGTGGAATTCTCCATGAGATGAGTGAAATTGTAAGTTTTGCTTTTTCAGTAGAAACGTTCGAGTTTACAAGATCTTCATCATTCTTATTACGCAAGAGTATCAATTCATGTTTTCCATTTAGTATAACTTTGTTGTAGTCTTCAGCGAATCCTAAAAGCATCTTAAGTGGTACATAGAAATTAAAGTATCCATTTACAAGATTGACATCATCGACTTTGTTCCATCCAGCATTGTACATCGCAATGCTTTCCGTTGGTGATAAAGAAACCAAGTTTTTTATAGTGCTTGTGGCTCCTAAATATCTTGTATGATCAATTTCAATACCATTCAGCTCATAGCGAATTTCATCAAATAGATATGCCACAAAGTTGTTTTTTAATTTGAAATTAGCTGAAGATTTAGAGGTTTTCTCATCTAAAACAGACCCTTCCACATATATATAACTTTCACTAGGTAACACGTACAAATCTTGATTTTGTATTGAAATGCGAATTTCATCATTATTGTTGTAAGATTGTAGGTATGGTATATAAGTATGATAGTCCTTTTTAATTATATTTTCATAAGATAGAGGTCTATCTAAGACATTTATTATTGAACTCATTTTGTTTTCAATTTAAAATTCAAAGACTTGAGAAAACTTTTATTTTCTTTCGTTAGAGTTTTTTGCTGAACTGCTGATCTCTTTAAATGTGGTTTAGATTGTGATAATGTTTTAGGATTGTATGTTGATTTTGTTGTTATATTTTTTGATATGTTCGAGTTGAATATTAACATTATTTAGTCGGCCTTAAGTGTATTCGTATTGTTATTTCTTCTCCTCGGAAATTAATTAAATAACCGTGCTGATCAACCACTCGTAGCGTTAGTGAACTTATCTCTCTGGAGTTCACAGGTAAATAAATGAGGTTTCTAGGAATCTCAGCTATTTTATAGCCTGGTGGTACATTAATTGGAAACTCATGTAGTGTATGCGATTTGGAATTGTTCATATATATATTAACAGAGATACTACTTTCAATTCGCAAGAGATTAACCTTGAAAATGTTAACTGGAAGGTCAGAGTAGTGATCATCGTTTGGAGTTAGGATTTTGCTGTTGAATCCTAAAAGTTTACCAATTGTATTTTCTTTATTAAAATAAATAGAATCATTGGAGCTGTTGACTTTAACTTGCATTGTATTGTTATTGGCTTCTATAAAAATCTTATTTTCTGGTCTGTGTCGTTTGTATTCTTCCTCTATATAATCAACTATAGCATTCAATTCATAAGATCCAATTGGTACTTCAATTACAAGTTCGCCTATATGAAACTTATTGTTATAGTCATCAATATTCGGTATGCTGTTGTATGAATGAAAATCAGTTAGAGCACACTCATATGCGCCATTTAAATCGATAGGAGGAAAGTAATTGGCTGATAACTCTGATGTGTTGGAGCTCAGAGTAAGTGTTATTGACATTATGACTGACCGATTACAAATGAATAAAGTTTAACACACAAAGTTTATTTATAAATTTACATATTTATTTAATTTATATTTTAAATTTACATTATAATCTTAAGTACTAAGAAGTATGTTAATTATTGATGTTTTGTTTTATCTATGATATTTCATCTTTGGTTATCCAAGAATTGTGCTCTTTACTAAATCCTAACCATTTAACAAATGCTTTGGCTCCTCTAGTTTTAATAACCTTTTCAACTAGATATGTATTTGGAAATCTAGTTTTTGAAAGTTCTTCAGAATAGAATCCACCTTTAATCGGATTTCAAAGATAATCTTCTAATATGTATGTTGCAGGATAAGTGATTTGAACGCTTTTCATTGTGAAAATTTCTGTTGTCCAATTTGGAGTATAACCTTTTCCAAATGTATGTTTATATTTGCTTATGCGCACATGATCTCCAACATTAAATTTCGAGATTTTATACATCTTCAAATGACTGTATACTGTATTTAATAATCTTTTCTCATTTGTTGAGTTGACTTTAATTGGAGGCATTTTAATGGTACGATGAACTTTACTGTTGTATGCTTTTAATAAATCTTTGTAGATATCTAACCAGTTATATGAACCATTAAAACTAAATTCTTTCCACATCATCCCTTTTAATGTTCTATTAAATCGTTCTACTATTGATGCTTTCATTGTGCTATACGTTGAATAGTGATTAATGTTGTGCTTATCCATCAATTTCGCAAAGTTTTTATTAAAAAATTCTTTACCATCGTCTGTTTGTAGGTTTTTTGGTACTCGTCCCAATTGAAAAATATCTACCATTGCTTGTGTTGTTTCAAGTGCAGTTTTTGTTTTCAGCGGTACTGCCCATGCATATTTTGAGAATGTATCAATTATGGTTAACAAAAATCTATAATTTTTATTGTCTATAGAGTAATTTCCCATTTCAACTAAATCAGCTTGCCAGAGATCATCTATTCCTTTCATCACAACTCTACGACGTACAAAAGATTTTCTAGTTTGGTTATGGAGTTCGTTAACTAGATTTCTTTTCGAAGACATGTTTATAGTTTTAAGAATTGTTTTGGATGCGTTGTAATCTGTTTGATGAACTTTTACTTATTGATGTGAACATGTAGTTTTCCAATCTATAAATTTACTTTCTTTAACTTCTCTTTTGTAGGCTCTCAACAAATCTTTGTAGATAACCATCTTCCAAAAATGTATTGATTTTGGAAATGCTTTCTTCAATTTTCTTATTCTTTTCCAACTGTAATGTTGTTGCTTGTTGTAGCATTTCGAGTTGAATTCTAAAAGTATCGTACATTTTATTTTTATCTTCCTTAAAGTATTTTAATAGTTTGTATTCTATTTCTTCGATTTGATTTTGCAGAAACAATTTATTGATAACATCGTTTTCCTCCACAGCCTTTGCCACATTTTTGATTCTTTTGTTTTGGACATCGATGTTGTTGTTCGTATCCATAAAGAACCCCAACAGTCTAGGGGCATTTTTCAGTGAAATTATATCGCTTGTACCGTTTAGATAGTGTCCAAACTTATCAACAGACATACTTTATATAGATTATTGTATTATATTAGCTTCGCGTAGTTCTTCAATAATTGATACAATCTCGTTATTATGATTAGTATGACCAGCAGCTTGTGATGCTATCAGTAGACGAAGTCGATCTACCAACTCATTTGGATCATCCCAGTATATATAGTTTGGTTTATGGGGGTTAAATTGCATCAATCCACCACCTTTATAATTAGATGATGTCTTATTTGCTATTGCTTTTGATACAGACTGTTGGTTTTGCTCTTTAAACATCTTTTTAATAATATGTTTATATTTATATGCTTTCGTTCCCTTGATTTGACCATCAGGTTTATATTCTCTTCTGTACGCATTTGTACTAATTAAGATTTTTTTGTAGAGTTCTAGTTCATATTTATCATAGTTTTTTGGCGTTTTATGAAACATTAGAGAAAACAGTCCTGGCGTTAGAGCCCATATTTGACCACCAACCTGTATTTTACCTTCATTTAATTTGAGGTTACTATCACCAAATTTCCATTCATTATTGAAATCTTTATGTGGCCCATAGTTAGTATCTAATTCATTTCTGCCCTCCAAGGCTGATAAGTCAGTGTAACTCTCTTCAATATTTGAATTCTGTGAGTAAAAATTATCATCATCCTCATTGTCACTATTACTTTCATTAGAATCATTGAATGATTTGCTATTATCAAATATTGCTCCTTCTGCAAGTTTCTTTGGTGTACTTGTCTCCAATTTAATTGGTGATTTATTAATATGAGGACTGTTAGTATCTTCAATTTCTGTTTTCATCTCATTCTTTTCTTTTTTGATAATTCTATTGATATTGTTAGAATTATTTATAAATTCATTTAAGGGGTCTGTTATAGGTTTGAATGTATCTCTTAGTTGATCACGTGTATCTATTTCATCAGTTTTTATACTACGAAGCTTTTTCTTCAAGACGTTTCTCGTTGCAACCAATTCTTTTAAAACTTTCTCATCCATGTTTACCAACAGCAAATATCAGATCAGGTATCAGATCAGATTATCAGGTATCAGATCAGGTATCAGATCAGATCAGATTATTAGGTATCAGATCAGATTATTAGGTATCAGATCAGGTATCAGATCAGATCAGATTATCAGGTATCATTTATCACGTCTTAACAAATAGATGTATGAAGTTTGAAGTCAGATTGCATACTAAAGATTTTTTTTTAATTTATTTTTTTATGTAGAGTAATTTATATTGTTATGAAATAGTCGAATAATTTTCTATAGCGACCATTGTTTAATTCATTATCTTTGCTTATCATCAGAAATCCATATTTTTCCTTCCAACACACTCGACAAATTTCACGAAACTTTTCATAACTCATATCGGTGGCAACATGATCCCTATAAACGTGCTTCATATTTGTCTCATCTTGTTTAAACATTATAATTACATTCGCATTGTCTCTTATTAAATGCTTAGGAATTCTGGTATAAGTTTGACACAAGTAGAATGAATCGACATCCTTATGTCGTCCCATACAAAAATAAGCTCTTACATTATTCTGCTTCTCACATGCAACATCATCAAATATCATAATTGAATTAGTTTTAGCTTCATTAGGGGGGATAACTGATTCATTGTCGGCGAATGTGTAATATCCCATACCTTTAATTGGTGAAATTAATCTCTTCAAGTATTCATATTTCGGCTGATATAGTGATTTTGAGTATAAATAGATGTTTTCAAACTTTAGTCCGTTAGGACTTTCTAGTAAGCCAATCATAACATTAGTCTTTCCACAATTTGAGGGTCCAACTATTAGACCACGAATGGAATTTGGTAAGAGTGAACTATGTTTTATTTTTGAACTTATGTTCGATGAATCATCAATATTACGAATCAAAATATTTTTATGTTGTTTTACTAACTGCATTTTTGTAACTAAATGCAATTCATGTTTGTTACGTTATATTATAGAAAAATTAAATAAATAAGATGGTTATACATTACAACAAGTCGTTTAGTCATGAAAACACCTTCGTTGGAGCAGGTACAGTAGATAAAATAATAAATAATCTTCCTGTTGAACTTCATCTTCCTGGATATCAGTACTGTGGACCTGGAACAAAACTACAAAAACGTTTAGACCGATGTGATAAAGGCATTAATTTATTGGACTCTGCCTGCAAAAATCACGACATAGCTTATTCTAAAAATAGGGATTTAAGTATTAGACATCAGGCAGATAAAATTCTTGAAAATTCAGCTTGGGATCGAGTTTTATCAAAAGATAGCAGTCTTGCAATGAAAGCGAAAACAAAATTTGGGATGGGTGTGGAGAAAAAGCAAAATTATAGGAAAACCAAATTAAATGGCAAAAAATTGTTCACTTCATCAATTAGAGCTGCAACAAAAATACTAACGAAGGAAAAACCTTTAGACATTAACTCTGCCATTAGAATCGCACGTAAAACTATCAACAAATCATTAAAAGGAAGAAAATCACATGTTATAATACCACGCATAATAAGTGTTCCAAAAATTGGTGGTTTTTTACCCCTAATACCGATTCTAACTGCTCTGGGTGCAATTGGCAGTCTAGCCACTGGAGGTGCTGCCA
The DNA here is from genome assembly GCA_956483585.1 of Gymnocheta viridis. Taxonomy (NCBI): domain Eukaryota; kingdom Metazoa; phylum Arthropoda; class Insecta; order Diptera; family Tachinidae; genus Gymnocheta; species Gymnocheta viridis. The sequence continues at coordinate 56,677,581 of OY101442.1, read as the reverse complement.
TAGCTAAGGCTGTAAATGCAGCAAAGAATGCGAAAAATCAACTTGATGAAGCAACTAGACATAATAAAGCAATGGAATCGATAGCTGTCGGGAAAGGGCTTTACCTAAAACCATATAAAAAGGGTTATGGCTTAGTTTGCAAAGAACAGACAAAAAACTCTTAGAAATGCTACCTAATAGACCACTATCAGAAGTCGACCTGAGAAAATTTTCAATCAAAATTCCACATTTTAGAGGAGTTTTCATGTTGGACTCACTACCAAAAAGGCCAAAGAAAATAGAATGTGGAATAATCAATTTAGATATATCAACAGGAGCTGGTACACATTGGGTAGCATATTATAAAAATATTAATGAAAAAGAATATTTCGACAGTTTTGGAAACTTACAACCTCCTTCGGAAGTAGTCAAATATCTTGGTACAAATATAAAATACAACTATAATCAACATCAGAATTTCAATACATTTACTTGTGGTCATTTATGTCTTAAGTTTCTTTATGAAATAACTGAAAAGATTAAATAAAAACACATACACAAATATATATTTTAATAAATTATTTATTGATTTTTTATATTTATTTATTTTTAATTTATTGTACAGAATTAATTTATTTTACTGCCAAATGGGGTATTGAGCATTTGGAATTAAAAATTCATCGATCTCAGTATCCAAAATCAAGCTTCGTTCCCCTTGTAGTGTATACATAACATAGGGTATAAATTAGTTTAGTGTGTGCATAGCATAGCGTGTGTGTAATGTAGACAAACCACACAATGCATGCACACAAGTATTGTCATTCATGAGACGGTCGAGTTTCTTTGATTAACAAAGTAATATGAGATCCTTTTTGGTATGCGGCTAATGCACTTGACGAGTGCATTAACTTAGCGACCCACTTATGACAAATGTGTGTGGTAATTGGAATAAACACTAGAGTAGAATATACGGCCACTCACATAGCTACATATTGAGTAGCACGTGAACTAGAGTACGAAAAGTAGAGTAATTTTGAGTGATAATTATTAAAATTAACGGGATCAGAGAGAAACTCCGCCCAATCAATGACAATAAAGATCAGTAAGTTATTGAGTGATTTTAGTAAATCTCTCTTAGAGAAGAAGTTCTAGACGATATGTCAACTTCTCATAAGTAGTATAAATAGCAAAGTAAATTTAATAAAAGGAAGACTTTAAGACTTTAATTTAAACTAAGTAAAAGCAACGTCTTTCTTTGAATTATCAGCACTACTGCGATCCTCAAGAGGCCCTCCAGTAGTGCTGCAACAAACCCCTGGAACTAGTACAGGACTAGTTCCCTACATGGCGATCCTGCCAAACATTTAGAAATTGTATTTTTAAATACAAATCTGTATAAAGGATAAAGGCAATTGTAGCTTATGCTCAGCCATTATCCTTGCAGAACAATAGTATATCATTACAGATCCCACCACTGAATGGGGAAACCACTGGATGAAGTGCTGAAAGACATCCAGGAAGCAGAGGCTCGCTGGAAGAAACTACAAGAAGAAGGCAACCCAAAGAGAGAAGAGAGGCCAACAATACTAACGGTCGGGCCTAGACCCAAATACCTGCGGAGGGAACAACCAGCAGAACCTAAAATACCGATATTCCCCCTGCCAAACACCGGTAAATCAAGGAGTGGGACAGTGGCCAGAATCCGAAAAGAAATAGCAGTCAAGAGGCACGAGTTAACCTACGTACAAAAGGAAGAAGTACGTCAAACGCTTCAAACTGCAGTTATCAACCTCAAAAAAGAGCTTAAGGAGATAACAAAGGCAAACAGAAAAAGGAGAAGAAGAAGCGATGCGAATAACAAATAAGAAAATGAAAATAACAAAAGCAATTGTGTTAATAATTATAATTACTTTTGCAATAATTTTTATTATTAAGTATATAGAAAAGGAAACAGAAGACCTAAAAGAATGGGCATCGAACAAAATAGGAGAAGTGAACAAAATTAGTAAAGTGACGTATAAAAACAGAGATAATAATAACAAGAAGAAGAAGAAGAAGAAGAAGAATTCACGCAAATATAATTTCATATAGAAAATTTTTTTTTAAAATGAGAGAATCACTGAAAGATTTATTTGTCAAATGTATGACCTGCTTGATCATGATAATATTTTTATCAATGTTAATATTTGTCATAATAAACCTAAATAGGGACATGTTAAAATTAATAAAGGGACTTTTAGACAATTATTATTGTAAATGTAAAAATAAAAAAATAATTAAGAAAATAAAATAAAAGAAAAAAAAATATATATAAAATAAAAGTTTTTATTTTGTACAAGAGAGACCATGAGAGGTATCCATCCTTTTGTTCTAAATGGAATTTATAAAATCATTAGAACAGATTAGTATAAATGCTAGAAAGTCATTGAATAGACCATATACCACAGAGACAATAGAGGAAAAGAAAGTAGAAATTCAGAACATAGAAAAGAATTTAAGCGTCTATATACAGAACTCAGAGGAGGAAGACGAAAAGACAACTAAATTATTGGAGCGATTTGAAAGGTTAAAATCGGAAGCGACAGACATTTTGGAACAACATTCAGGGAAAAGATTAGTTTTGGAAAGAAGACAAGGCATTATCATGGCTAACCTCGATATGAACGAGTTATCTATGATAACAAAGCTAGTACCGAAATTCTCAGGCAAACAAAATGAATTACATGAGTTTTTAAGCAGTTTAGAAACAGTTAGCGTAACAATACCCACTGATAAGCAAAGATCATTCTTTGATTTTATCTTCAAGTCAAGACTGGAACTAAAGGTTCAGAATAGAGTGAAACAGAACAACGTACCGACGACCATAGACGAGTTAGTGCTAGGACTGAAGCAGGCGTATAAGCCAATGCGGACATCGAATAGCATCCTTAACGAGATAACACACTTGGTACAGAGAGGTGACAACCTGTTGGGATTTGCAACAAAGATTGAAAATCTCATCACAGAACTTAATGAAATCCAGATTGACGAGGAGGGAGAAGCATTTAGAACCTCCATTGTGAGCGCGAATGGGAAAATTGCTTTCAACGCTTTCATGAACGGTCTGACCGATCCACAAACAATAACCACAATATACGCGAGTCAAGTCAAAACCTTCACTGAAGCACTAAAGATCGCTGAAAAAGTTTCCTCACGGGTGGAGCGGAAACAGGTGTTCCATCAAACCGCTCAACACCACAAGCAAAATAAGCAACAATCACGATGCAAAAAATGCGGAAGACAACATAAAGATAAATGCCCTGCCGACGGCAATAAATGCCACAACTGTGGAAAGCTCAACCATTTTGCGAAAATGTGTTTTGCTAAGAATACGACAAACAATAGCAACAATGTCAGCAGAAATGACAACAACAATAACCAGCCGAACAATAGAAGAAGATGGAATAATAGAGGTCGCACAATAAATCAAGTACAAAACCAGGGAAACTCTCAAAACCAGGAGTCCTCACGAACAGAGACTCCAAGGGGAAACATCTAGAAACTAAAGAAATATATAGCATATCATCCAACCTCAAAAATTACGTAAGATTAAGCATAATAGATACAAACAACGACGTAACATTTTTAATAGATACAGGAGCGGATGTCTCGCTGTGCAAAAGGAAATTCTTAGAGAATTATGAGGAGGATCAGGATGACTATTGCAATTTAACAGGAATATCAGAGAATATTATTATATCTCTGGGTTCCACAACTATTGGGATGGAAATAAACGGGAATATAATAGAACAGAAAATACAGTTAGTGGAAGATAATTTCCCAATAAGCACAGATGGAATATTAGGAAGAGATTTCCTATCCAAGATTATGACAAATATGTGTTGACATTCAACATGAACGGTGAAACAATAACGATACCTATACACGATAACACGTTTAGAGTAAACGAAGTAAGAATACCGCAAAGAAGTGAGATAATTTTGCCTTTTTCAATCGAATTGGAAGAAGACGCCATTGTATTGAATAGAGAAATAACTAAAGGAGTGTTTTTAGCGAACGCAATAATACCTAAAGAGGGAAACCAACATATTAAGTTATTGAATGTAACAGATAAAATAGTGATAGTAGAAAATCTAAGAATAGAAACTATCCCTTTGGCCAATTATGAAATATGCGCAGTTAACAGTAAGAAAAAAGAAGAGCAATATATGGATAAACGCTTTAAAGAACTGATGAAAAATTTTAATTTAGATGACTTAGATGATGAGAATAAAGGAAACATTGTGTCAATACTGAGAAGATACCAATCAATATTTCATATTGATGATGAGGATTTGACCACTAACAATTTCTATAGACAAACGATAAATTTACACGACAATAGTCCAGTGTACATAAAAAACTATAGATTACCTCATACGCACACGAGGGAAATAAATTCTCAAGTACAAGAACTTTTGGAAAAAGACATCATCGAACCATCAATAAGCCCGTATAACGCACCACTACTGTTAGTTCCGAAAAAGGGACACACAGATTTAAAAAAATGGAGATTAGTAGTCGATTTTAGAAAGTTAAATGACAAAATCGTAAATGACAAGTTTCCATTGACACGTCTGGACGACATTTTAGACAAACTAGGTAGAGCCAAATATTTTTCGACCTTAGATATGACAAGTTCTTTTCATCAAATAGAGCTTGATCATCAGTCTCGTCCTTACACAGCATTTTCTACACCTAATGGTCATTACCAGTACACTAGGTTGCCATTTGGCCTAAAAATATCATCGAATAGTTTTCAGCGTATGCTGACCATAGCTTTATCTGGCCTGGAGTCCGAAGCTTTTTTGTATGTTGATGACATTATAATATTCGGATGTAGCCTAAAACATCACAACGACAATTTGATAAAGGTTCTAGATAGATTGGAGAAATACAACTTGAAACTGAATCCGAGTAAATGTTGTTTTTTAAAACCGGAGGTTGTATATCTTGGTCATTTGATCACTCCGAATGGGATTAAACCCGATCCTGCAAAATTCGATGCGATAACGAATTATCCAATTCCGAAGAATACCGACGAAGTTAGAAGATTCGTGGCATTTTGTAACTACTACCGACGCTTTGTTGAAAACTTTGCTGATACAGCAAGTTGTTTAAATGCTTTGTTAAAGAAGGGTACAAAATTCGAGTGGACAGAACATTGCCAAGCGGCATTCGATAAACTTAGGGAAAAATTGATAAGCCCACCAATTTTACAATATCCTGACTTCGAAAAACCATTTATACTAATAACGGACGCATCTGATTTCGCTCTTGGAGCCATACTTTCGCAAGGAGAAATTGGAAATGATAGACCAATATCCTATGCAAGTCGTTCATTAAACAAACATGAGAAAAACAAGCCAGTGATAGAAAAGGAATTACTAGGCATACATTGGGGGATACAATTTTTTAGACCCTATTTATATGGGAGAAAGTTTATTGTAGTAACTGACCATCGCCCACTTATATCTCTTTTCTCACATAAGAACCCAAGTTCGAAACTAACTAGAATCCGACTTGAACTATCCGATTACGATTTTGAAATAATATATAAAAAGGGCATAAACAATACAAACGCGGATGCGCTGTCTAGAATACAGATAGATTCAGACATGCTAAAGGAAATGATACCTCAAAGAATTGATGAGACAATCAAAAAATCGCTGGTGATAACAAGAAGCATGAGGAAAAATGAAGAAAAAGAAAATGAGAAAAAGAAAAATGAGGAAAAAGAAGATACAGTAAGAAAAAATAAAAGAAATGAAAATAAAGAAATAAAGAACAGAGGAAAAGAAACTGACAAAAATGGTAATACAGATCCTAATGAGCCTGATCAACTCAATATTTGGGAGTGTACATCCATAAGAGATATAAAACTTGCAAGAAAGTTGAAGTTTATATTAGAAAAAAGACCGGCAAATCATAGAAAAGAAAATGATTTAAAAATTAAAAAAGAAAAGAATTCGAGAAGAGAATTCAGTATTGAGAACAATGATGCTTTAAATCAAACGGCCGTCAGATGTGGCGATAATCCCATTTATCTAGATAATATGTTGGAGAAACTACTTTCTGTTTTGGGCACATTGGATTTCAATAGTTTCGCACTAGAGAAAAGTGACGAAATATTTAAGAGAATAAATGAAGAAAAATTAAAGGAAAAAATAAACAAAAGTGAAAGTCAGAATTCTATTATACAGTAATCCTCAAGAAATAACAGATGAAAAAAAAAACAAGAACTGATAAAATTGTATCACAACACACCATGCGGAGGACATTTCGGAATAAGAAAAACAGTATTAAGATTGAAACAAAAATACATTTGGAAAAACATGAATAAAATGATAAAAGAGTATGTATCATCGTGTGATCTTTGTCAGAGGAACAAGCAGATAAGACACACAAAAGAACCGTTATGCGTCACAGACACACCAGAAAATAGTTTTAGCACCATAGTCATCGATACAGTCGGACCACTACGTCCCTCAAAGAACTATCGATATATATTGACAATGCAGTGCGAACTAACTAAATATGTTATAGCAGTCCCAATAGAGACTAAAGAAGCCAAATCCGTGGCAAAGTGCTTAACAGAAAACCTGATATTAAAATATGGTTTATTCAAGACTCTTAAATCTGACAGAGGTACAGAGTTTGTAAATGAAATGATGAAGGAAGTATGCAACTTGTTAAAAATAGAACAAAGACTATCCACACCATACCATCACGAGACAGTAGGGGCAGTAGAACGAAACCATAGGGTTTTAAATGAATATTTCCTTTCATTCGTGAATGATGACAATTGGGGTGAGTGGGTACCATACTATTCTTTTGCATACAATATAACACCACATGTGGACACCGGATATTCCCCATTTGAACTAATTTTTGGAAAATTACCAATTATGCCAGGTGAGGAAATTCTGAACACTGACAGGGTGTATAACTTGGATAATTACGCGAACGAAATGAAGATTAGGATGAAACTTTCATTAGAAAACGCAAGAAAATTATTAGAAATAGCAAAGAAAAATAGAAGTCTAGAATCATATAATAGGGCAAATAGTATAGATCTTAAGATAGGAGATTTAGTATTAGTAAAATTAGAGAGTAGAAAAAAGGGTGAATCACCATATCATGGACCTTATAAAAATTATAAATATAGACAACTTAAATGTAACAATAGAAATTAAGAATAAAAATAAAACTGTGCACAAAAACCTATTAAAGAAATATAACATAAATAAAAATGAAAACCAGAATAATTTATAATTAATGTAGGTCATAGTAGAAATAAGAAACTTGTAGTATTTAAAACAAACAAAAAAATCATAATAAGCAATAGTATGTATGTAGTAATTAAATAATATATAAACAAAAAAATATATAAACATATGAACACATGTAAAATTAATTTTAAAGTATTCAAATTACAACACAAAAATTTAACAAAAAAAAAAGAGAATATAAAAAGATATGAATGCAGAATAAATTCTAAAATATTCAACTTACAGAACAAAATATAAACAAAAAAAAAAAAAATAAAAAGAAACTAATTTAAGAATACACTCACATTAAAATGTACTTGAAAAATCATACAATAAGTGCTTACAAACAATTGTACGATTTTTTTAAAGGGTGAGGGTGTAGTGTATACATAACATAGCGTATAAATTAGTTTAGTGTGTGCATAGCATAGCGTGTGTGTAATGTAGACAAACCACACAATGCATGCACACAAGTATTGTCATTAGACGGTCGAGTTTCTTTGATTAACAAAGTAATATGAGATCCTTTTTGGTATGCGGCTAATGCACTTGACGAGTGCATTAACTTAGCGACCCACTTATGACAAATGTGTGTGGTAATTGGAATAAACACTAGAGTAGAATATACGGCCACTCACATAGCTACATATTGAGTAGCACGTGAACTAGAGTACGAAAAGTAGAGTAATTTTGAGTGATAATTATTAAAATTAACGGGATCAGAGAGAAACTCCGCCCAATCAATGACAATAATAGATCAGTAAGTTATTGAGTGATTTTAGTAAATCTCTCTTAGAGAAGAAGTTCTAGACGATATGTCAACTTCTCATAAGTAGTATAAATAGCAAAGTAAATTTAATAAAAGGAAGACTTTAAGACTTTAATTTAAACTAAGTAAAAGCAACGTCTTTCTTTGAATTATCAGCACTACTGCGATCCTCAAGAGGCCCTCCAGTAGTGCTGCAACAAACCCCTGGAACTAGTACAGGACTAGTTCCCTACACCCTTCTCTGTGTAAACGAAATTTTCCACTCGAGAGCTCCTTAATTTCATCATCTGCGAGCGAACCGTATCGGTTAGGTAAGAACATTATATGGTTTTCTAATTCTATTTGAATTGTTGCCCCATATTTTGTTGTCACTCGTTTTGCGTTAATTATAGGATATTTTACTAAAATATCCAATTCCTTAGCGTGGATTAGACTTTTATTATTAAACGAATTAAATTTGTTCACCAAATTTTTTGCTGAGTCCATTTTTTATAGTCTTCTCACTTTGAATCTTTATTTGAAATTGATCTTGAAAGTATATTTGATGGTTCCAAGAAGCCTAACAGAAAATATTTGTTGTGAAATAGTGAATATAGTGGAGAGGAATAGCGATAGAGAAAGAGAAAAAGATAGTGATAGAGATAGAGAAAGAGAGAGAGGGTGTGCTTAAAGGAAGTAATTATAGATTTGTTAATAGAAATATTTTTAAAGACCAGAAGAGCTCACTTTCAAAATTTAGCAAAGCAAATTAGTAATAGCAAGGTGATATTCAAACAATCATCATCGTTATTCACCAACAATTAAGAAAATGACTCAAATCAGAAACAAAATTAATAAGTTTTTGGTAGATTTCGAGTGCTTCCAACTTTACGAACACTGGGAAATGATTAAATTTTTCCTCAATATGCTCAACGAAAATGAGGAGTTTGGAATCACAGATGATGAGGAAAAAGATGAGGGGCATTTTAAGTGTTGCCCGTGGTACAATCCAACTTGCCTAGAAGGGCCAGATACCTGCCGCTGCTCTATATTCTATTTACGAAAAGCAGTAATAAACAATATAATTACCACATACTATGAAATGTTTTCTTCATTAAAACTAATAAAGCAAAATCAATTTATTAAATAAAATACCTAATTTGTCTTGTTATTTGAAGGATTGATTAGGAATGTGGTATCCTAGACAACATCAATAACTTAATGTGATCAAATTCTTAAAATTTCGGTAGCTGTATAAAATATTGTAAAAATTTAAGAATTCTAAAAAAATATAAGAGAGTGGAAGATTCAGCAACGTATTAAATAAATAATAATAGAAAATAATAAAATAGAAAAAATATAAATAAAACAACAAATCCATTTTCCATTTTCATTATAAATTTATTTATACATTTATTTATTTCTTTTTTATTTTAGCAATAAAAGAATTTTTCTTAATAATTAGGATATTATTATTATAATTTCAACCTTCTTCTTGAAGTTTAGTAATCTCTACTAACAGCATATCAAGTTCATACTGAGGATTGGTTTCCTCTATTCGAAAATGATACCATCCATAAGTGTTTATATTAGTCCTTATTTTTCTTTTATCATCTGCACAACTTAATACTACTTTATTTAATTGATTAGCATATATTTCATGTAATTTGGATTTAAATGTTAGCATGGTATCATATATAATAGACTTATCAAATAAGCAGTTTCTATAAGAAACTAAGCTGTACTTATCTAAAACGGATTTCTTCACCCCCTTCGATTTTTTTACATCATTTTGGTCTTGCACACTAAAGGAATACATCTTAGATCGCAGCCCAACAAACTCTTTCATTATTTTTCCGCAATTTTCATCCTTCATCATACCCAAAACCTTTTTGTTCAAACGAGGAATACCATATATATTATCTACAGAATAATCAGATGTATCAAATTGTTGTTCGATATCAGTTTTTATGTCAGCGTAAAAGTCATCAGTTTGTACAGTGTAAATAAAAGAGTCAGTATCCATATAATTTAAAGATAACCTTTCCTTGAATTTAGGTTGCATGTACCCATAATGGAAATTATACATTTTCCACTTGGAAAGCTCCAGTACACAAAATCCTAAGTAAATAGGTTTATTATAACAAGTCTTGACTCTATTCATTTCGATAGCTACCATATCTTCAGAAAATATGGATAAACTATGGAAATTGGACTTTGATATCCAATCTTGAGCTCCCAAATGATTCCGGTTTGTTCTGCTCCAATTCGTTACAATTCTTACGTCTCTCCTCTTGTCCACATTCTCCATAGTTTTGGCATACACAGCGTTATTGAGCAATTTGAAGAAATTTTTCTCAAAAGCATTTTTAGCAGTGGCTCTATGTTTGGTATTTAAGTCGATATAACCTTTTAACCATTGAGATTGTTTAAATGCGAGAATACGATGTGTATTCTTCAAAACTAAACCATATTCCAAGCATTGCTTGAGAACTCTATAATGTATAACATATGACTGCTTTGTAGAGAAATCAGTTATCAATTTGTTGTACTTCGTTTGCAAAGTTTTTTTTATTCTCAGCGCAAAAAGGAAGATCATTGTGTAAGTCATGCAAATTTGAAGGATAATCCAAAGTGACCTCATATACATAACCATCTGTTCCATTATCAGCTATGCTTTCCGGATCCAGATCCAGCTCCTCATTCGATAACCATCTAAACCCTCCATAAGGGAGATGTTCAGACATCGCCCAACCGTAAAGGTTATTTGCATCTAAATAGACCAGAAATTCTGAGGGCTTCTCTTTGTCGAAATAATCTAAATATTTGTTATTTGCTTTTGAATATCTTTTACTACACTGTACAATCCCCCCACGTATACCTTTTTTTCATGAAATTATACATATCTATGTCCGTTAACAATTCCAATTCAATTTTTGTATGTTTCAACATTGCATCCCAGGCAAGTCCAGGAGCTGTGTAATATTGACATGGATCCAACTCATATATACCTTTACAAACTTTTCTGAAGTTCTCAAAAATATCTGTTAGTAAAAGCACATCTGTTTTTAAGTAGAGTTCCATGTAATCTTTCATTGTTTTGCACCTAAAAGTCTTCCATACCTCTTCAGCGTGTGAGTATTCCTCTAAAGAACATTCTTTATTGTTCAGTTTATTAAAGAAATCTCTGCGTGAAGGAAGCTGACACTCATTAAATTTTTGAAATGAATTTAGATACTCATACGGGAAAGTACCTTTTTTCTTAATGAGTTGAAATTCTTTTTCTGTCTGAAACAAGGATCTAATGGTACTGAAATCATTATCTGATAAGTTGCAGGCCAATGATTCCAAACTGTCAGCCATAAAACGCATTGTATCAAGAAATTTTATTTCAAGATTATGGTCATCGCTCATTTCTGTAAATTGGGACAGAGATATATAAAGCTCCTTATTAAGAGGAAGTACTTTTAGTTTCATAAAAATCTTCCCCAATTCTTTAATAAAAAGATGTGAGTCATAATTTGAGTAATTGTGAAAGTAAACTGGTATAAACTTAGGAATTTGGTAATTTAGATTACAATTTTTGTGGGCTGCACCTCTAAACTTTCCACTAATGTGACAGTGATCTCTAACACGATCATTACCTAGAAATTTTTTACATATATTGCAATTCAATACATTATAAAAACTATAAATTTCGGAGGGGGATAGAGTATCCATTTGTCTCTTATTTACTAAATGATCATTATAAATATCCTGACAGTCTTGAGTTAAAAAGAAAACAAATTTTTCTGAGGCATCTTCCCCTGTGTACACTCTTAACTTATCTAATTTCTTGTTGTTGATACATTTAATGTAATAGCTAAAAGCACAAGGAATGTGCTTCTTAACAAATTTGGTTTTACTACTTACACTACAATTAAAATCCTCTAAAATGCACTCAAAGTCTGCATAAACAACGAAGGGGACGTCCATTTTCTTTTGATGCCCCTTAAACTGAAGAACATCATTTGGAGCCGTTGGCATAGTGGTTACTATTTGTCCACACTCTGTTTTGTGTTTACTCATAGTGTTCTCACTATGAGTGTATTGCAGGCAGCTGTTGCAGAAAATAAGCTTATTACAACCTTTGGTAGTCTGATTCTTCAAAAGTCTGTGAATAAAATGTATTTTATTAAAAATTATATTACGTATATATGTAACCTTAAATTAAACTTTCATTTAATTTTTTTAATTTACCTCGATATGTTCTTTATTAAAATATAGTGATGATCTTCACCATTCTCCAAAAGTAGCAAGTTGACATGATTGTTTTTTTCTTTTTTAGTTAAATAGAATGGTCCAATAATCTCGTCAGTTTCCTCATCATACCCGAACACGTTTATACTTATGCTAGAGTTGTTTTTTTTCAAAAATGTTAATATGTTTTATTTTTAATGGGAACGTTAACAAGGTGAAATCTAATACAACATCATTTTGAAGACTAATGAATTCGTCATTTATGTCAACAATATCATATGAACTACAACGTTCTGGATGTTTGTATTTCCTAGTATCCATTGCAGCAATCAAAGCCCACTTAAAGCAGTATTCATCATCGTTTTCTATATTTATACAAGCTTTTTTTGCTATTAGCTTTTCAGGTGCAGATATCCAATTTGACCCTTTAACAAGAGAAGATTTGTTGATACTTATTTCTGCCCGAACTATACGTGTTAAAGTCCAACCAGAATCCCTCTCTCGAAATTCGGACATTCTATTTGAAATTTCTTCAATTTGTTTAGCGAATAGTTCATGTATGTCGTCTCCTTTGATCAGCAAATTCATTTTAGCTCTATGAGTTATTATACTCAACTCCAATTCTTCTCTAATATTTTTAATGTATTCTGCCACAATACTTATATTAAATTTGATTATTGTATGTTTGAACAAATTGTTCTGAAGCCTGTCAATAAAAATACTATTATTTTCCTCAATAAACTCTTCTAAAAGAAGTTGATCTTTTTTATTGGGAATTCCATATGTGACGATATTGTTTTTGAATGCTTTTGATATTTCATAATATCTCACATTTTCTTCGGCTTCTTCTGTCCTAGCATGTGGAGCATTCGTCGAAGTTGGCAGATTTTCTTGACCTTCGTCTTCTCCTTTTTCTTCTACTTCTTCGTCATTGCTCTCAGGTAAACTAATATCCATATCATCATTCATTAAAGTACCTCCAAAGGCATCTGCTCTTTGTTGTTGAGGTTGTTGTTGGTGGTAAGTAAAAGGCTCCATTTGCATCGAATCAGAATACTGCTGCAATTGATTATTCCATGTTGTGGGATAATAAAAGTAGCTTGGATACTCATATTGCTGACATTGCATTGGCACTCCAGAACCCCACAAAAGCTGATTATTCCATGCCATTGGCATGGGATAGCAGCTAGGCATAGCGTATTGCTGATGGTTCATTGGTAGTGGATATTGTTGGTACTGTACAGAAGCGTGATGAGATGACTGAGGTTGTTGTCTATTTGAGTCCTGATTCATGATCACTTGACCCTGTTCAGAGTGGTTTTGGATGTGATTAAGGAATGATTTTTGGTATTTGTATACCTTATTGCACAAATTACACTGATACACGGAAGAACTCATTTTCTGTTTGATACGTTAATAATTTAAATAAAAAACACAAATATTTTATATAAATTGTTTTGAAAAACAAAATAGCCACTTTAATGAATAAATTAATTTTTAAAATTTTTAAATTAATAAAGTTTTAAACTAACAAAATTGGAAGTATTAAGGATTTGAAATTAAACTTGTAGATACTTGTAGATACAATACTGTACTGACTCAAGCTTAGAAAAGTTGCCAAATAATATATAAGAATATTTGTGGTATACATAATTTCATTAAAGTAGTTTCCAGGGGTAAAGCGACTACTTGCCCCAATAGAAACCTATGTCACAAAAAAAATTAGCGAAACAAAACCTCCAAGCTACAAAAAAAAATGTAGCTAAAGAAATCCCTATGATGCAAAATTTTATGTAAACAAACATTTTTGCATGTTTTTCAAACTTATGGAAATATAACGATAGAAAACACAAGCATGCTACAGCATGCAGATATGTACGTTACAACATTTTGTTGCGAAACAATTCGTCCGTTGCATAAATTTTATTGTAAACAAATATTGAGTTAAAGTAGAAACATGCTAAATCATGTGTGTATCATAAATGTGTATCAAATAAACAAACTGAAAGAGTATTAGGAGCATGCAGAAGCATGCTTAATATAAAAAATTATTTTTTAAAAAGTCCTTACGTTGCATAAATTTTATTGTAAACAAATATTGAGTTAAAGTAGAAACATGCTAAATCATGTGTGTATCATAAATGTGTATCAAATAAACAAACTGAAAGAGTATTAGGAGCATGCAGAAGCATGCTTAATATAAAAAATTATTTTTTAAAAAATCCTTACGTTGCAAAATTTATTGTAAACAAACACTACTTTAAATGTGTATAATATAAAAGAAAAAGGGAGAGAATATTGAGAGCATGCAGAAGCATGTTTAATATAAAAAATTATTTTTTTAAAAAATCCTTACGTTGCATAAATTTTATTGTAAACAAATATTGAGTTAAAGTAGAAACATGCTAAATCATGTGTGTATCATAAATGTGTATCAAATAAACAAACTGAAAGAGTATTAGGAGCATGCAGAAGCATGCTTAATATAAAAAATTATTTTTTAAAAAATCCTTACGTTGCATAAATTTTATTGTAAACAAATATTGAGTTAAAGTAGAAACATTCTAAATCATGTGTGTATCATAAATGTGTATCAAATAAACAAACTGAAAGAGTATTAGGAGCATGCAGAAGCATGCTTAATATAAAAAATTATTTTTTAAAAAATCCTTACGTTGCAAAATTTATTGTAAACGAACACTACTTTAAATGTGTATAATATAAAAGAATAAGGGAGAGAATATTGAGAGCATGCAGAAGCATGCTTAATATAAAAAATTATTTTTTAAAAAAACCTTACGTTGCAAAAATTTTGAAGAATGAAGATATTACTACATATGTCGTGTACGACTTTGTGGTAAATGAAATGACTACGATGCAAAAAATTTTTGAAGTCAAAGATATTACTATGTCGTGTACGACTTTGTGGTAAATGAAATGACTACGATGCAAAAATTTTGTAGCAAAAGACCTTTTCAAAAAATCGAATTCTTAAATTCTAATATTATCATATTCATTTAAAAAATGAGTTTCGCGAAGAAAACACCGTTGTACAGGAGACTGACGCGCCACTATCGCAAAGGATATGATAAGGCCTTCTTAAAAAAACAGATGGAAGAACTTTTAGAAGGTGATGAGGAGCTGTTTCTCAAAATAAATACTCAAGAAGTAATAGTGTCACCAATTACAACACCAGCAACCATTGAAATACTTGATGTGCAAATACTTCCATCCATCGATGTACCAATGTTTCTAGCATTGTATGAAAATTCGGACGATGCAATTTTGGATGAAGCAGCTGAAGCCGTTGAGACTGCTTCTAACCTCTTCTAAAAAATGATTTTTAATGACTTAGATTTATTTAATAAAAATAAATGCATATAAAAATTAAAACAAATGTTTTTTTATTTCACATACATATAAACTAAATATTTCACAGCTACACACAACGGGGCATTTAAACGCTCAAGCGAATATTTGACACAAAATAAAAAAAAAATTCCCACTGATCAAAAAATTAATACAAACAAAGAGCAAACACTTATTTGTATGTACATGCATACATCAAATAAATTTGCAGATAGGTATATATATGTACACATATCAAATTTTACACCCATGCGATTGCGTACTCAAATATTTATTAGAACTTACATATCCACATACTGAAAACAGTCCACCAAGTGACCGACCGACGTTAGAAAAGACGCTCAGTCAAAAAAGACGGACATGCTTAAATAAATAAATAAAAGAAAACATTTTAAAAAGAACCCCACACATTAAATGTAAACAAACACACTTTAACACAGAACAAATATAAGCTGGACAAAATAAGAAAATCTCATCGTCCAGTATTATAAACAAAAAACACACACACACAAAATTAGGGCCATTCAGATATATCAGAATATTTTATACTACGTACCGTACTCCTGATAGAAACTCTCCTCCGCCAAATGTCGACATTAAAAACAATTTATTTCTACATATACATAAATACCAGCCTGAGAAAATTACACACAAACAACAGAGCTCACATACAAAAAAAGAAATCAAACTATTTCAACAACACCCTCAAATCACTAACAGACTTAATTAAATTCCCACAGACAGACACACAGATATTCCCACAGACAGACACACAGATATTCCCACAGACAGACACACAGATATTCCCACAGACAGACACACAGATATTCCCACAGACAGACAGAAATTCTCACGCCCGCATACTCACAAAATACTAAAAATAAAACAACAAAGCTGTGAACCCCCTTAATATAACGTGGGAAAAAAAATCACACAAACACACACCAACATATCAAAGAATGCCGAAAAAAAATTTCTCAAATTTCAGTAATTAAAATCAAAATTTAGGCAATTAACATCAAAATTTTAAATTTTAATTGCTGAAATTTGAGAATTTTAATTGGGGCAGGACATCTAATTCATAACTACTCACTTTCTAGAATAGAACTAGATTCAGACATATTAAAACAAATGATACCAAAAGAAAATGACGAAAAAGTATTAATAACGACAAGGGCTATGCAAAATAAGTTGAATAATGCAAATAAGAATGAGGCAAATAAAATAATAAATAATGAAAAATTACATAGAAAATAATACACGTGTAAAAGAGAACAATATGGAAAAATGCAATTCTCAGAAGTCTGATCAACTTCAAATATGGGAATGTATATCCATTAATGATATCAAAAATATGAAAAAAATTGCAATTTTATAAATTTGAAAACATAGAAGAAAAAGATATATTTATTGAAGATAATATTGTGCACATTGGGCATAATGATAATTCATCGAAACCAGTTTCGACCATGAAGAAGTTATGTGTTAAAAATAAGATTAATAAGAATGATATGAATAAAGTATATAACGATAATTCTCCGAAACTAGATTCGATTATGAAGAAATTGCATACAGAAGATATGAATAATGATAATATGCATGCAAGATTCAGCGATAACTCAGCGAAACTAGATTCGATCCTGAGGAAACTGACATCCAAAATGAATAAAGAAAATATTAAAGAATTAGCGCTCTCAAATGAAGATAAGATATTTAAAATATATACAAAAGAAGAATTTAAAGAAGCATATGCAAAATTAAGAATAAATAACAAAAGCCCTCAACTTAAGATATTAATATGCAATGCCCCGAAAAGTATAACAGATGACATTTTAAAATATAAACTAATTGACCAATTCCACAATACCACCCACGCAGGACACTTAGGAATAAGAAAAACCGTCATTAAATTAAAACAGAGATATATTTGGAAAAACATGAACAAGATGGTAAAACAATTTGTATCTTATTGTGATAGCTGTAACAAAAATAAACAAACAAAACACATAAAAGAACCACTTACAATAACAAACACACCAAACAACAGTTTTGAAGTGATCTCAATTGACACCGTTGGCCCTCTTCGTATTTCAAACGACTATCGCTACATTCTAACAATGCAATGCGAACTGACAAAATTTGTCGTTGCACACCCAATACCGACAAAAGATGCACTTGTAATAGCAAAAACATTGGTTGAACAATTTATTTTGAAATATGGTCAATTTAAGGTACTTAAATCCGACAGAGGTACAGAATTTACAAATGAACTTATGAAAAACATATGTTCACTATTACAAATCAAGCAAATATTTTCAACACCATACCACCATGAAACATTAGGTTCAATAGAAAGAAACCATAGGGTTCTTAATGAGGTCTTGTTGACAACTGCAAATGATTATGAATGGGATAAATGGATTCCATATTTCACTTTTGCCTACAATACGGCACCACATATAGATACGGGATACTCGCCTTTCGAATTAGTTTATGGGAAATTACCAAGCCTACCATCTGACATCATAAATAATAAAATAAAAACATATAATTATGACGACTATGTACAAGAGCTACGAGTCACATTACAATTTGCGTTAATTAAGGCAAAGGAATTAATAGTAAAATCAAAAAAAAAAAAGAACAATTAACGATAAAAATAAAAATGAAATTAATCTTAACGTAGGAGATTTAGTATTAGTTAAAATAGAAGATAGGAAAAAGCACCAAAGTCCATATAAAGGACCATTTAAAATAATAAGTAGGGATGGTGTAAACACCACGATAGATTACAAAGGAATAAAGAAAACTTACCATAACAACAATTTAAAACCATTTAAAACATTATAGAATAAAAATCCTAATGTATGTAACTGCTAAAAATAAGACATAAACGTGTATAGTAAATTATAAGAAATATTGTAACAGTACTATGAAGTTGATTAGAAAAATTCCTCCCTAATTTTTCTCTTAAGGGTGAGGGTGTAGTGTACCACACAAGCTATAATGCTTGCACAATGAATACAACGAAACAATAAATAATCAATAATATTTCTTTTTGTTGTATGCATGGTGCAATGCTAAATTGCTTATGAAGAACTATTTGAGTGACACATTTCTGTTTGAGTGTAATTGTAAATACAAAGTACAATGATTGGTCAAACAGAAATGTGAATATGATCCTTCATAGTAATGAAAGAGAAAATGATAAATTTGTATGTTTAGAATAAGTTAGAAAGGTTAAGTTATATTCTCATAATTAGTATATAAACCCAAACAAAATTGTAATAAAACCAGACTTTGATTTGATAAACATAAATCGGCTTTTCAGCCTTGTTTAAATTTTAAAGTTGCAAAACTCCTTTTGGCAGTTCTTCTGAACGCCTAAGTTTTTTAGCTGGGACTCCCCCCACCTGTTTTAAAATAAAAAGGGACTATAGGGAACCCAGACAAATCAAAATAAATACATTTGAACATATGAGAATATAACAATAGCACAGGCAAGCAAACGAACATACCCACACAAACAACACAACACAGGCAAGCAAACAAAGATATACATACACACACAACACATTCCCACCATACATTATTATGTTTATAAAAACAGCAGCGCACACAACCACATAAAAAATAGAGGATGGCAACACTGGGTCGCTCAAAAGTAATAGCGACAACAGACATGCGCGACTGCGGTGCTATTCCCTATCTTCTTACCGCCTTAGCTATAGCAGCACCTCCAGTGGCTAGACTGCCAATTGCACCCATAGCAGTTAGAATCGGTACTAGGGGCAAAAAAACACAAATTTTTGGAATACTTTTATGCGTGGTATTATAACATGTGATTTTCACCTATAATGATTTGTTGATAGTACGTGCGATTCTAATGGCAAAGTTAATGTCTAAAAGTTTTTCCTTCTTTAGTATTTTTGTATGCAAATGATTTTTCTCCAAGGCTGCTATCTTTTGATAAAACTCGATCCCAAGCTAAATTTTCAAGAATTTTATCAGCCTGATGTCTCATACTTAAATCCTTATTTTTAGAATAAGTTATATCGTGATTTTTGCAGGCAGAGTCCAGTAAATTAATTCCTTTATCACCTCGATTTAAACGTTTTTGTAGTTTTGTTTCAGGCCCGCACTACCGATATCCAGGAAGATGAAGTTCAACCGGAAGATTATTTATTATTTTATCTACTATACCTGCTCCAACGATGGTGTTTTTATTACATTTAGTTACAAAAATGCGGTTAATGCAACACATAAAAATATTTTGGTTCGTAATATTGATGATTCATCGAACATCACTTTAAAAATAAAACACAGCTCACTCTTACCAAATTCTATTCGGGCTTTAATAGTAGGACCGTCAAATTATGGAAATACCAATGTTATGATTGGGTTAATAGAAAGTCCTAACGGACTAAATTTTTAAAATATCTATTTATACACAAAATCACTATATCAGCCGAAATATGAATACTTGAAGAAATTAATTTCATCAATTAAAGGAATGGGATATTACACATTCGCCAACAATGAATCAGTTATTACCCCTAACAAAGCTAAAACTAATTCAATTATATTTGATAATGTTGCATGTGAGAAGCAGAACAATATACGGGATTATTTTTGTATGGATCGCCATAAGGATGTGGATTCATTCTACTTGTGTCAAACTTATACCAGAATTCCCAAGCATTTGATAAGAGACAACGCAAATGTAATTATAATGTTTAAACAAGCTGACAGAAATATGAAGCATGTTTATAGTGATCATGTTGCCGGCGACATGAAGTTTGAACAATTTCATGAAACTTGTAGAGAGTGTTGGAAGGAAAAATATGGATTTCTGATGATAACCAAAGATAACGAGATAAAAAATGTTCGTTATAGAAAATTATTTGACTATTTTAAAATAATATAAATTACACTACATAAAAGAAAAACTTTAGTATATAATCTGACTTTGCACACACATTTACTATACCTGATAACCTAATCGGATACCTAATAGCCTGATCTGGTACCTGATAACGTGATCAGATATTTAATAATCTGATCGGATACCTAATAATCTGATCTGATACCTAATAATATGATTTGCTAGCTGATAACCTGATCTGAGACCTAATAACATGAATTGATAACTGATAGCCTAATCAGATAGCTGATAACCTGGGGGCAAATCACGGCATTCGATATCGATCGAAATCACAATAGAATTTAAATTGAAATGTCGTTCGATATCGAATGCCGTAATCTGCCCCCTGATCTGATAGCTGATAGCCTAATCAGATATCTGAGAATGAACGAAAAAATTCTGAAAGAGTTGATTGCAACGAGAAATATGTTGAAGAAAAGTCTTCGTAGTATAAAAACTGGTGAAATAGATACACGTGAACAACTACAATATACAGTTAAGCCTATAAAAGACCCTTTATATAACTTTATAAATAATTCTAAAATTATTAATAGAATTATCAAAAAGACGGAGATGAAAAGAGATATTGAAGATAATAACAGTTCTCATATTGAGAAACCATCAATTAAATTGGAGACAATTACACCAAAGAAACTTGTAGAAGAAACAATATTTGACATCAGCAACTCAATTAATGCCCCCAATGTTGATAGTAATAATGATGATGATAATGACTTTTACTCCCAAAATTCAAATATTGAAGAGAGTTACACTGAAATTCTAC
This sequence comes from Gymnocheta viridis, assembly GCA_956483585.1. Classification (NCBI taxonomy): domain Eukaryota; kingdom Metazoa; phylum Arthropoda; class Insecta; order Diptera; family Tachinidae; genus Gymnocheta; species Gymnocheta viridis. The sequence goes on along the minus strand of OY101442.1, from coordinate 56,656,228 downwards.
AACATGCAACAACATTACAGTTAGAAAAGAATAAGAAAATTGCAGAAAACATTTCGAAAATCAATACACTTTTGGAAGACGGTTATCTGCAAAGATTTGTTAAGAGCCTACAAAAGAAAAGTTAAATGAAAAGATTTATAGATTGGAAAAGAACATGTTCGTATCAATAAGTAAAAGTTCTTAAAGTAAATTACAAAGCATCCAAAACAATTCTTAAAACTATAAACATGTCTTCAAAAAGAAATCTAGTTAACGAACTCCATTAACAAGCTCGAAAATCTTTTGTACGTCGTAGAGTTGTGATGAAAGGAATAGATGATCTCTGGCAAGCTGATTTAGTTGAAATGGGAAATTACTCTATAGACAATAAAAATTATAGATTTTTGCAAACCATAATTGATACATTCTCAAAATATGCATGGGCAGTACCGCTGAAAACAAAAACTGCACTTGAAACAACACAAGCAATGGTAGATATTTTTCAACTGGGACGAGTACCAAAAAACCTACAAACAGACGATGGTAAAGAATATTTCAATAAAAACTTTGCGAAATTGATGGATAAGCACAACATATACATTTCATTGTATACCACAATGAAAGCATCAATAGAGTAGAACGATTTAATAGAACATTAAAAGGGATGATGTGGAAAGAATTTAGTTTTAATGGTTCATATAAATGTTTGGATATCTACAAAGATGTATTAAAAGCATATAACAGAAAAGTTCATCGTACCATCAAGATGCCTCCAATTAAAGTCAACTCAACAAATGAGAAAAAATTATTAAATACAGTATACAGTCATTTGAATATGTATAAAATCTCGCAATTTAATGTTGGAGATCATGTGCGCATAAGCAAATACCAACATACATTTGAAAAAGGTCATACTCAAAATTGGACACCAGAAATTTTCACTATTAAAACAATTCATGTTTGAGTGATTATTCGTCGCCTCACATTTCATCGGTGGGAAATACATTTATTTTGGTTTCCCGCTAAACTAATTTTAAGTAAATTATAAGTACCTAAATATAAGTTTATAAGTATGTATGTATATCTATAACCATAGAATTAGGGGGTTAATCTTTTTTCTCAAAACTGGTTTATAAGAAGAAGGTTTTACCCAAATAAGCACAATTATAAAACAACATACCTTGAGTAACACTGTTCGTTGCTCGGTAAAATAAAGTAAAAACATATAGTAAACAAATTGTTTCAATTCCCATTACAATCTCATTCAAGATGGATTTTACCATGAAGAACTCTTAAAAACTAGATTTCCAAATATATATCTAGTTGAAATGATTAGTAAACAAGAGATATATTCGGCTGTGCCGAATCTTATATGCCCTTCACCATAGTATGGAGTGACGAAACAAGTCACATTCACGAAAATTCAAGCCCACGAAATACGAAAAAAATTAAAAAAAAAGAATTTAAATGGAAAAAATTACATTAAAGCAAAAAAAATTTCCACTCTCCGTCTCACGGGCGCACCCTTACGTGATGGAACCAAAAAATTAATCACGATCACGCATTATTGGTTCTAATCTCTATTTCATAGTAAAGGCTGATTTCATAAACACAGCTTGCAAAGCAACACTCGAAGCATGAGTTTACAAGGCATTCTAGTGTTGCTTTGCAAACTGCGTTTATGAAGTCAGCTATAAATTATGAATTCCGTAACAAATTTGAAATAATTTCTTGCCTGCACATAAAAATATTAACATCCCCTTATTAGCACTTATATAATTTTTCACATATCCAAGAAGTGTTTCAAAGTCTTTATTAAAAAGCCAGTGTTCTTCGACTAAACAAAGAAATGATTTGAAACGTAAGAGAAGATTTAATAATGAAGAAATTCTCCCAAAATTAAAAAAATCGCATAAATCTGTTAGTCTAATGATTAAAATGTTCCAATATTATCTTCATATTGAAAATAATTTAAAGCTATTAAAGATTCTTTAAAAAAAATTGATTGGTCAGGATTTGAAACCGTATCCTACCCGGTGGCACGGTTTCGAATCCTGAACACAACACAATGCTATTTTTTTTAGAATTTTTCATACATTTTAGTTGTTTTTATTACTTTTACTTTTTATTTGAGAAAGTTTCTTCCACAATTTATTTAGAAAACCAGGGCACAATCTCATTTATAATGTTTTTTTTTAATTTTTGCGTTTTTTCCAATTTTATGAACGATAAAAGGTTTATTTTTCAAAACTATCCAATATGTTATCAGATGGGATTTTGTACAGTGACAAAATAATTATATAATGAATTTAGTAAGTTGTCGACGTTTTTATTTTTTATAATATAATAATAATACCAAAAATAAAAATAACTTGACGGTGTAAGAAAAAATTTTAAATTATAAAATATAACAACATATTTTAATGTAATTTTTTCTTTGAAACTCGTGTGATGTACGTATGTATGTAAACTAGTGGTATTCTGATAGTTGTCTTTTTAAAATTTTCTTAACTTTTCCATTTACTTATCTGTATTGCGGTTGGACCAGACGATAAAGGTTTTGATTTAATATAACCTGTATATTTCTGATGTAGAAACACAATCGAATTTCAACCACAATTGATTTAAAAAATACGAATTCAGCCAGAAAACAAATGGATTTGATTAAAAATATTTTTTATTTAAATCTTCTTCTGCGGTTAGTGTAAGACAGAGAACTAAATATGAAAAATAACGATAAAATCGCAACCAGAAAGCTTTTTGCTGTCAAATACAACCCATAATTCGGCTTATTTTCGTAATTAAGCTAAGTACTCTGTTCATCATTTCGTGCGAACTGCTGTCAAAAGTCCATATAAAAAAAATTCATGCGAAATAATTGCAAAAAAAAATGGCCGAAGTTGTACTCTGTTCAAATTGTGAAAACATACGAAATGTTTCTGGCAGCATGATTTTTTCAAATACAACATGTTTCTGGCAACATATTTTCCAACTGCGAAATAATGTAAGCACCACTTATTTCGTGCGGAATTGCAAACAACAGATGCTCAGCTTTTAATTAGCATTGAATTTGTTGCGCACAATTAACTAAAATAAAGGAAAATAGTGTGAAAATAACATAAAATGAAGGTATGGGATTGAATGAGAACGTGTGTCTTCAAAGCAGCACAAGCTCTTAAAATTATTTTGTTCTCCATTTGTTTTCACACATGGTTTTTGTTTACATAAGAAAAACAATGTTGCTTACTTCAAGGCAATAAAAACGATAAATTTCTTCTAAATCGTAGTGTTGTCACTACTGGCTAATTGTCATAATTTTCAAACGAAATAATCAATGTTGCTCAACATTTTTCGCAAATCAAACAGAGTACTTAGCTTTAGTCGCAAACTTGTTGCTGCTGTTAATAATGTTGACAATGTTAATCAACATTATATAGATGTTATTGACATAACTGATAATAATAAAAATTCATCTGTCTTCGAATCAAATGACTTAATTGCTTGCAAAGAAAAATCTGATTGGAGTAATGTTACTATTAGGAATAAATCTAATAAAGGCAGAATGATCGGTGAACAAAACAACTACTCTGAATCGGATGTGGTACATAATACAAATGCTAACTGGACTAATGTCTCAAAGAGAAATAAACCTAGGGGTAAAATGGTAATAGGGCAAAATAATAATTGCGAATTGGATGTGATACATAAAATGAAATGGGTCCACTTGTCATCGTTTAAGCCTACTGTCACTGAGCAGGATATAATTGCATATTTAAAAAAACATACTCATATCAAAGATGAAAATATTTCCTGTTACAAATTGGTTAAGAAAGACGTCTCATCTGCCGATTTAAAGTTTATAAACTTTAAACTTGGTGTTTCGCCTAACTATTATGATGAACTATTTCGCCCTGATCTCTGGACGTCTGCTTTAAAAGTCCGGCCATTTAAGTTTTTTCCAATGGGAAAACTGAATCCAGCTCAACAAACTTAGCTCCAAGTTCCAATTCGTTAAAATTATACTATCATAATGTCTCCGGTATGCGAACTAAATCATTATTATTCCATTCATTTACATCTCAATGCGACTACGATGTCTTTGTTATTACGGAATCTTGGTTGAATTCATACTTCTGTAGTGAAGAATTTTTCAATCCTTTCCATTATCTGGTTTATCGAAAAGATCGTGATCCTATAAAGACTGGTTGTAATAGAGGAGGAGGAGTTCTTATTGCAGTAAAAAAATCTCTACGCAGCAGAAATGTTATTTTATTTAATACAGATTCATTAATTGATTAGTTATGTATCTCGATTAAAGCTGTAAATTATGAATTATTTATTGCCGTGTCCTACATACCACCTAATAGCTCTGATTATTTATATGAATGCCATATTTCAAATGTAATGAAGGTCTCAGATACCTTGTGTAATAATGATAGATTATGTGTATTAGGAGACTTTAACCTTTCTGATATTGTTTGGTCAGAAATTCCTAACTCTGATTTATTTCTGCCTTGTAATGTAAACAAATCTTTGGAAATGAATTTAATTGATTCTTTTTTCAGTATTGATTTATTGCAGATTAATACTGTTCATAATAGATTAAATAATTTACTTGATTTAGTATTTCTTAGTTGTGATTTAAGATTCTCACTTGAGATGTGTACTTTCCCATTATCGCCACCAACTCTTAATCATTCCCCTTTGGAAATTAAAGTTGAATTCTATGAATATCTACCAAATGCTTTAAATAATGAAATTCATTATGACTATTATAACTGTAATTTCTTTATCTTAAATAATTCTATAAATGAACTTAATTGGTACAAACTACTGGAAAATGAAATTGTTGGTATTTGCTATGACATATTCCTGTCAAATATTACTCGTATTTTTCAAAATAAAATTCCATTAGCTAAGCCTAAAATTCATACACTCCCTTGGTACACCAAAGGATTAAAAATACTGAAAAATCTTAGAAATAAATATTATAAAAGATCTAAATCATCAAACAATATAGAGGATAAAAATAATTTTCAACGATATGAAAGAGAATTTAACTTTCTTAATAAATTTCTATACAATCAATATATAATGCGCTTAAATCAGACTTTAAAGTATAATCCTAAGCGATTTTGGACCTTTATAAACTCCAAAAGAAATAGTTCATGCATTCCAATTAATATGTCTTATAATAATTTAATTTCAAATTCCTTACAAGATACACTAAACCTTTTTGCCTTATATTTCAAATCCAATTTCACTGATGCCTCTTTTCCAATTGATAATTTTGATCTCAGTGGTATAAGTTCCGTAATTGACTTTGGTTCCCTACAAATTTCTGATGATGATGTTGCTGAAGCTATTTTGAAGCTTTCTAATTCTTTCAAATGTGATAATGATGGAATTTCTGCTATTATATTAAAAGAATGCTCATCATCATTATGTTTACCTTTGAGAATAATATTCAATAAATCTCTGAATAAGGGATATTTTATCAAAAAATGGAAATACACAACTATTTTGCCCATCTACAAAGCGGGAAGAAAAGATGATGTCCATAATTATAGACCAATCTCAAAGTTAACCAACATTGCAAAAATTTTTGAGCATATTGTTTATGATAAATTTTTCTTCAGTGTGAAAAGACATATTAGTATTTCTCAACATGGATTTATGTCTGGTAGGTCTACTACCACTAACTTAGGAGTTTTTACTAAATTCTGTATACATAACTTTGAAAACAGACTACAAGTTGATACAATCTATACTGATTTTGCTAAAGCGTTTGATCGTATGCCCCATAAGCTTCTAATAATGAAGCTATCTAAATTAGGTGTTCATTCTCAAATGTTATCTTGGTTCCGTAATTATTTGTCCGATAGGCATTCTGTAGTCTCTGTGGATGGAGTTTACTCTCATTCATTTATTAATGTTTCTGGTATTCCTCAAGGTAGCATTCTGGGTCCTTTATTATTTAATATTTTTATCAATGATATTAGTCATTGTTTTAAGCATTCTTATTTTCTATTATATGCTGATGACTTAAAAGTTTTCAAATCGATTTCCAATCCTAGAGATGCATTTAATTTTCAAGAAGATTTAAATAGAGTGAGTTGTTGGTCAGAGAACAATGGATTATCTTTTAACATAAATAAATGTTTTGCTATGACCTATCATAGATGTCTTAACCCTCTAATTACTCAATATAAAATAAATGGTTTTACGTTGACTTCTATTGATGAAATTCTTGACTTAGGAGTAGTCTTCGATAGAAAGTTATTATTTAATAATCATTTGAATTTTATTATTTCTAAAGGTTATACCATGCTAAATTTCATTCGTAGAAACACTAACAATCTGTTTGATCACTATACGAAAAAAATCTTATTTACTGCTTTTGTGAGATCAAGGCTTGCATATGCTTCATTTATTTGGAGTCCTAATACTCAAATTTATAAACATAGAATTGAAAAAATTCAAATAAAGTTTATAAAATATGCTCTTTCTTTCTTAAATTTTTCTGCTTCTAGTACCTCAAACTCGAATCCTTCCTATGCTGATAAATGTGCATTGATTTCTATGAAAACTCTTGAAACAAGGCGTAATATCTCATCATTAAATTTTTTGTATGGACTTGTCAATGGTCTTATTGATTGTCCTGAACTACTGAATACTATTAAATTTCATGTTCCTGCTGGAATTTTAAGAAATAATAATAATTTTTTTCACCTAGATATTCATAGATCAACGTATGCTAGGAATGAGCCTTTAAATAAATCTATGATTTTATTTAATACATATTCTACTAATTTAGACATAAGTATTTATTTTTCTGAATATAAAAATTTGTTGAATATTATAATCAAATAATAATTTTATATTATAGTCATATGTGCTAGTCTGTAAGGATTTATTGTATCCATAGACTGAATAAATAAATAAATAAATAAATAAATAAATATTTTACCATTAATCCGCGACCAATTCCGCAGTCAATGCAATATTCCGCAAAACAATGATTTCTTAGGTGTTTTGAATGAAAGTAAAACCAGTTAAAATTATATGAATATGAAGAAATCAATTTTTTATCCCCTAAGATCTTAACTTATCATTTTTAATATGTTGAATTAGGGAAAATACGAAAATATGAAAAAAATAAAATACAAATATGTATGCATATACTATTTTTAGACCCGTTACAGCTCGTTGACTATAATTTCCAATATTGCTGTTGCAATTTGTAGAATATGCGCTATTTTCGCTAGGTTTTAAATTTTTTAGTTTCTTTTCTACTTACATTTTGCAGCTTGATATCAAATTAAATTCTTACATCAAACTTTTTTTTATTTTATAGAAAAGGCAATTAATTGAAGTGCTTTTGATGATTAACTCACTGATGTTACAGAATGAAAGAAACATTTCTTATAAAATTCAAGCCGGGAAGAGATTTTTCTGCTTTGTTATGTGTTACTAAGTATCCAAACAACATTTTAATTGTCAAAAGATTTTTTATCACATTGTACAAATACAATAATAATACCGGGTTCTGATATACTGCAGGTACGCTCTGCACCTGAATATAGAAAATAATTAATATTACACAAGTATAAAACAGGATATAAGCATCAATTTTTGACTTTCTTCTGAAATCACAAATAGTCATAAAAAATGACTACATTTTTAAAACAAAACTAAAATTCAATTTCATTGATTTTGTATATTTACTCGTACATAGTGTGTTGACGAACCATTACATATCTTTAACATAAATAATATGAAAAATAATTATGGTTATTTATGTACGAAAAGCAAATATAAGCGATAAAAAATACTGTAATATGCATGCATAATATTATACTAATTAACGTACAAAAAATGTTTAAAGAAAGAAAAAAAACAACAAATCTTTACTTTACGACTGTTTAAATATGCATATGTATACACACAATGTGCCCATGAACGCATTTCAGTATGGAAGGATGTGTAACAACAATAGCGAATTCACAACAACCACACCAATTTCCATCAAGAATTTAAAGTTTTAGTATTTTATAATAAAAAAGATATATTATGTACTTAAACGCGTAAACTACTATGAAAAATACAACTGCTCTGCGGTTCTGACTTCCAACCAGTAGGTTGTTGGATTGAATCCCAACACAGCTTTAAAAACAACAAATTAAAGTAAAATTATTTCGAATACCATTTTTTTGCCCATATTTTAGTTGTTAATGGACCGACTTCAATTATCTTCAGTCTAAGCCTTTGTAGAACTCCATACAAAAGATCTGCTTCACTAAATTGACCGTAGGACAGTTGGGGCCATAAAAACAACAGAATAGGAAATATAACAAAAAAGAGTCTTTTGGCTATATCTTAATAATTATTGGGCAGAGGTTTGTTATTTCCAAACCGAACAATTTTATGAAAAATTCCAAGAGAATGGTATAAAATGTATGTCTCTATGTTGTGTGAGGCCTTAATTGTACTTACACCAAAACGTAGCAGACGGACTTCGCTCATTCGACTATATTATCTGTATCTATCTGTATTAAAGATTATAATGGAAATTCAAAACAAAAAAGATTAAATTAATATAAAAAATGCTTTTTATAAATTATATTGTGTGTTTAACTTTTTTCATTTACAATCAAGCAGGCATAATGTCAATAACACTTACTCTGAGCTCCAACTCATCAGAGTTATCTGCTAATTACTTTCCTCCTATTGAGTTAAATGGGGCATATGAATGTGCTCTAACTGATTTTCAATAGCATTCCAAATGTTGATGTCTATAACAATTTGTTTTATAATGTAGGTGAAAATGTGATTGAAATACCAATTGGATCTTATCAATTGAATGACATAGTTGATTATATAGAGGAAGAATACAAACGATATAGTAGAGAAAATAAATTTTTATAGAAGCCAATAATAACACAATGCAGGTTATAGTTAATAGCTCTAAGGATCCAATATATTTTAACAAGGAAAATACAATTGGAAAACTCTTAGGATTCAACGGTAAAATCCTAACTCCAAACGAAGATCGTTATTCATATCTTCCAGTTAATATTTTCAAGGTGAATCTATACGAATTGAAAGTAGTATGACTGTTAATACATATATGAAGAATTCCAAATCGCATACTACACGAGTTTCCGGTTAATGTGCCTCCAGGCTCTAAAATAGCTGAGATTCCAAGAAACCTCATCTATTTACCTGTGAACTCAAGAGAGGTAGGTTCACTAACGCTACGAGTAGTAGTTGATCAGTACGGCGATTTAATTAATTTCCGAGGAGAGGAAATAACAATAAGAATTCATTTAAGACCAACTAAATAATGCTGATATACAACACAAGTATATCGAAAAATATAACAACAGCAACAACATACAACCCTAAAACATTATCACAACATAAAGCACATTTAAAAAGATCAGTTCATCAAAAAACGTTGACAACAACAAATAAAATGTTCTAAAGTCTTTCAATTTTAAACTGAAGAAGAAATGAGTTCAATAATAAATATCTTGGATAAGCCATTATCTGATGAAAATATAATCAAAAAGGATTATCATACATATGTGCCATACCTACAATCTTACAACAATAATGATGTATTCGCATTTCAATACAAAATCAAGATTTGTATGTTTAACCTAGTGAAAAAAATATATATGTGGAAGGATCTATTGTAGATAAGAAAACCTCTAACTCTACCGCCAATTTCAAATTAAAAAACAACTTTGTGGCATATCTATTTGATGAAATTCGCTATAAGCTGAATGGTATTGAAATTGATTATACAAGATATTCAGGAGCAACAAGCACTATAAAAAACTTGGTTTCTTTATCACCAACGGAAAGCATTGCGATGTACAATGCTGGATGGAATAAAGTCGATGATGTCAATCTTGTAAATGGATACTTTAATTTCTATGTACCACTTAAGATGCTTTTAGGATTCGCTGAAGACTACAACAAAGTTATGGAAATGGAAAACATGAATCGATACTCTTGCGTAATAAGAATGATGAAGATCTTGTACACTCGAACGTTTCTACTGAAAAAGCAAAACTTGCAATTTTACTCATCTCATGGAGAATTTCACAAGTACAATAATCTGATCCTTGCAAGCTGAATTGGATTAAAATTATTAGCAATGGCACTTCTATACCGATGGTATTCCGTAAATGGGACTGTCATGTGAATCCACAATTAAATACAGAAACGAGTCATATTTGGAATGTTAAATTAGCCGCAAGTAGAGAACGCACCCGTTTTGTATTAATTGCTTTTCAACAAGAAAATAAGTTTGTTCATTGTGACCTGACCAATTTAAAAGTTCAATTAAATTCAGTATCATACCCATATGATGATCTAAATATTAAATTTAAAAATGAGCGTTATGCAATTCTATATGATATGTATCTAAGATTTCAATACAGCTACTACATGAGAGAGTCCCAACCGCTTCTTACCGCTCAAGAATTTAAAAATAAAAGGATACGTTCGGAAACTCTTATAAATTAAGTAATATGGAGGATAACAAGGTTTTGATAGACTTGCAAGGTTTTAAAAATAATTCAAACAATTTTATTGCCAAAGAAGTAGCAGTTGTTTTTAACAATAATGAACACATCAATTTCATTATAAGCCTCCATATGATTTCCTATGTTTGTCAGCAAAAAAGCAGAGAGAAGCAAATTAGTTAACAAAAAACTATCATCCTATACTGGAACGATGGATTAGTATCATTTCAAAGCATTTGCAGATTTTTGAAACACAACTTAAAATATTATAGAATCTATGTTAAAGGTGAAGAAAAGAAAAAATGGTTGGAAGAAATTATTCATCAAACAATTTTTAACATTGAGAATATTACCTGCATCAACTTTAAACAAATGAATAGCAAGTATCCAGACGATTTCTACTGTGACTATCACAACTATGGTATTTGCGCCAAAAGAAATGAAATTTTACTTAAAAAAGAGACTTCAAAATTAAGAAAATACACAGGTTATTCATTGTTTTACATTAAAAAATCTAAAATTTTTTTAATGGGAATCGCTAAAATTTCAGTATTTTAAATTTTTATTCGCACTTTTTCCCAAAATTAATATTTTACTTATTCAGTAGAACATTAACCATTTTGTTAAAAATGGGAACTTTACCCTGATGATCTGCATTAGCAACAGTGAAATGCGCATAGGAACAAGCTATACCCCTGAATAATCAATTGCAATTTATTTTTAACAAAATGGTTAATGTTTTACTGAATAAGTAAAATATTAATTTTGTTAAAAATTGCGATTATAAAATTTTAAATGTTTTGTTTAATATTTTTTTCTTAAAAAATCTTAATAATAATACAGATTCTATTTTATATATAAATAAAAATATGGAAAACTTTATACAATATTTCCTTTTTATTTTCAATTGATTGGGGCAATGGTAAGAATACAAAATGAATTCATAATAAATAAATAAATTAATAATTAACTTAAATAAATAAATTAATTAATAGATAATTTAACAAATGAATAGAAACTTATAAAAACAGAACAAAACTAAATCTTAATTGTCATCTTACAGGTAATATTCAAAATAAAATATAATAATCTACATCCATTGCTTCATTAATTCCATCTATATAATGCCCCCAAGCACGCGTTTTTATATTATCTACCATAATATTTTTTTGGAGTAATTAATGGTCAACTTTTTAATTACCTTTTTATAACTTTAAAAACTTATTAATAAAAATCATCAGTTTGAATCGAATAAATAAAAGAATCAGTATTCATATAGTTGATAGAAACATTATCTCCGAAAATAAGTGTGTATAATGGAAAAACAAGTGTTTTTATACCCTTCACCAAAAAATTTGGAAAGGAGATATATAGGTTTGTCATTCCGTATGTAATAGATAGAGAAGTCAAATGAGCGATGTCCGTCTGCTATATTTTAGTGTAAGCAGAATTAAGCCCTCACACAACATAGAGACATAAATTTTATACCATTCTCTTGTTATTTTTCATAAAATTGTTCGGTTTGAAAATAACAAAACTCGGTCCAATAATTAATGAGATATAGCCAAAAGACTTTTTTTGTTATATTTCCTATTCGGTTGTTTTTTATGGCCCCAACTGTCCTACGGTCAATTTTATGGAGTTCTACAAAGGTTTAGACTGAAAATAATTGAAGTCGGTTCATTAACGACTAAAATATGGCCAAAAACAATGGTATTTGAAATAATTTTACTTGTAAATTTTTTTTAAAAAAGTTGCGTTGGGAAACACTAGAACGATTGATTGATCTGCATCTTAGATCGGTAATCAACTCGAACTTACTATCCACCGCTCAACATGCCTATACGAAGGGCAAATCGGTTGAAACGGCATTACACTCGCTTGTTGGTTACATTGAAAAATCCATAAAGCATAACGAATTTGCTCTGGCGGCCTTTCTAGACATAGAAGGTGCCTTCAAAACATCAACCCAGAAACCATCATCATGGCTCTGGCAAGACTGAACGTAAACCAGTCAATAACCAATCTCATCAAAGAATTATTGACTAATAGGGTCATCACATCTACGATGGGATCCTCAAAAATCTATAAAGTTGCAAAGCGAGGAACGCCGCAAGGAGGGGTTTTATCTCCAATCCTGTGGAACCTTGCCATAAACACGGTACTGTTGGAGCTAGACTCAAACAGATTTAAAACAGTAGCCTACGCAGATGACGTTGCAGTAGTAGTGTCGGGTAAATACCCAGACACAATCTCGCATCGTCTACAGTCAGCCTTGAATCACATTACCGGATGGTGTATCAGTAATGGACTCAACGTTAACCCAATAAAGACGGAGCTCGTACTCTTCACAAGAAAATACAAAATACCGTACTTCACCTTACCAACTCTTAACGGAGTCACGCTAAGGTTAACCGATAATGCTAGGTATCATCCTAGACTCTAAGTTATCGTGGAACCTAAACGTACAAGCAAGAGCAGCGAAAGCCGCTATTGCCCTCTATACCTGCAAAAAGGCCATAGGCAACAGATGGGGTATTAACCCCAAAACGGCCAACTGGCTCTTTGAAATGGTCGTCAAGCCCATATTAATGTATGGTGCAATCGTCTGGTGGCCGGCCCTAGGCAAATCCACCTATTCTAAAATCATTGACAGAATTCTAAGAACATCGGCCTTGATGATTACAGGTGCACCTCGCACCACCCCATCAAAAGCCTTGTTCACAATGTTACACTGGCTTCCTGCCGATCTAATGGTCAAACAACTGGCTATGAACTCGGCAATTAGGCTCAGTGCCGCCGGAACATGGAAATCACTAGGTGATGGACATGCGAACATTATAGGACAGTTCGAAAACCTTCCCGAACTTATTGACTACCGTTCTCCCTACCTTATGCCCGAGAAAAGATTCGCAGTGTCAATCTCAGATACTCTCCCTCCATTCATTGATCCTAATTACCGAGGGGAAGTGCTTGAGGTTTACACTGACGGATCCAAATCAGGTGTAGGGGTGGGAGGGGGCATATACATTCCTCAATTTCAGCAGAGGATACGTTTCAAGCTTACAGATCTCTGTAGCATTACTCAAGCCGAAATATCGGCCATAAAAAGGGCAGCTAACTGGTTAAGGTACAATAGGGTATATAGGCAGGATATTCGTATATGTACCGATAGTAAGGCTGCATTGAACGCTCTATCGGGTGTTTACACAACATCTGAACTGGTAAAGGAATGCCGGACATCCCTAAACGAGATGGCGTCACATTCCAACCTCGAGCTAATCTGGGTACCAGGGCATGCGAATGTGCCTGGCAATATAATTGCGGACAAGCTAGCCAGGGAGGGATCTCGTTTACAAGAATGGGACACCGACCGGCTAGTGGGAGCCCCACTAAAAAGCTGCAAAATTCTTATTCAACAGAAACTTATAGGGTTAGCACAAGCTAGATGGTTCAATGAACCCACATGTGCTGTCTCCAGATTAACCTGGCCCCATTATGATCGAGCAAAATCAGCCATCATTCTGGGGATCCCTCGACATCAGCTACGTATACTTGTGGCTGTCCTAACAGGGCACTGCTTCATAGGTGCCCACGCAAATAGACTAAATCTCCCTTTCAATGACTTGTGTAGAAGTTGTCATAATGAGGAGGAGGAAGAAACCGTAAAGCACCTCCTCTGTCAATGTCCAGCTCTGTCTCATTACAGAGCCATGTATCTAGGTAACTCAACTTTACCCGAACTCGCAGACCTTACGGAATGCAATCTGAAGGGAATAAACAAGTTTATTCGGAAAACCGGTTGGTTCAATACTGACCAGAATATAGGATAGCCAATATTTTTTTTATTTTTTTCTCGCTATCCATAACGGGCATCACAAAGGGACCTATTCTTCTGGACTCAAGTGGGCCGGTTGCTTGAAATCGGCAGCCTGTGCAACCTAACCTAACCTAACCTGCGTTGGGATTCAATCCAACAACCTACTGGTTGGAAGTCAGAACCGCTTGTTGTACACCACAGAGCAGTTGAATTTTTCATAGTAGTTTACGCGTTTAAGTACATAATATATCTTTTTTATTATAAAATACTAAAACTTCAAATTCTTGATGGAAATTGGTGTGGCTGTTGTGAATTCGCTATTGTTGTTACACATCCTTCCATACTGAAATGCGTTCATGGGCACATGTACACAGTGTGTGCATATTTAAACATTCGTAAAGTAAAGATTTGTTGTTTTTTTTAACATTTTTTGCACGTTTATTAGTATAATATTATTCATGCATATTACAGTATTTTTTTATCGCTTATATTTTCTTTTCGTATATAAATAACCATAATTATTTTTCATATTATTTATATTAAAGATATGTAATAGTTCGTCAACCCTCTATGTACGAGTAAATATACAAAATCAATGAAATTGAATTTTAGTTTTGTTTTAAAAATGTATTAGCATTTCATTTTTTATGACTAGCTATTTGTGATTTCAGAAGAAAAGCAAAATTTATGCTTGTATTCTGTTTTATACTTGTGTAATTTTAATTATTTTCTATATTCACGTGCAGAGCGTACCTGCAGTATATCAGAACCCGGTATTATTATTGTATTTGTACAATGTGATAAAAAATCTTTTGACAATTAAAATGTTGTTTGGATACTTAATAACACATAACCAAGCACAAAATCTCTTACTGCCTAGAATTTGATAAGAAATGTTTCTTTCCTTCTGTAAAATCAGTGAGTTAATCTTCAAAAGCACTTCAATTAATTACCTTTTCTATAAAATAAAAACAAAGTTTGATGTAAGAATTTAATTTGATATTAAGCTCTAAAATGTAATTAGCAAAGAAACTAAAAAATTGAAAACTCCGCGAAAATAGAGCATATTCTAAAAATTGCAACTGCAATATTGGAAATTATTCCCAAAATTTATTTAAAAAAAATCATATAATAGTGCCGATTGCCAAAAGTCTTGAAAAAATCTCTAAAATACCAAAAATTATTAAAAATATGCGAACAATAGAAAATTGTATGATTCAATATTGATTAAAAACAGAAAGATTATAGAGTAGAAACAGTTACAAAATATCATTTTCATTGTGAAAATTAAACTTTAATTAACAACTATTTTGTATTTTGTATTTGTAAATTTAAAATGCATTTTTATTTTGAATAAAAGTATTACAAATACCTACTTTCCACAAATTTATATTTTTCTTCTAGATTGCATTATCCAAGTGAATAATTTAATGTGGGCTTAATTAAAATGTATGCTAAAAATACTTCGCAATTCATAAAATTTTTTTAAAACAATCAGTTCCTATCGTATACATATGTACATATGAACTCTGGATTTTTAGATCGGAATATTTGGGGAAAATTTCCAAAACATTAGCACTACGGAATTGGACGCGGATTATGGTAAAATATTATGAAAATAAGCCGAATTATGTATTGGATTTGAGAGCAAAAAACTTTCTGTTTGCGATTTTATCGAAATTTTTCATCTATATTTCTTTGCCTTACACAGTAAACGCCAAAGATTTAAATAAAAAATGCTTTTAATTAAATCCATCTGTTTTCTTAGCAGGCTGAATATGAATTACCGAATTCGTATATTTTAATTTTGGTTATATTGAACCAAAACCTTTATCGTCTGGTCAAACCGCAATACAGATAAGTAAATGGAAAAGTTAAAAAAATTTTAAAAAGACAACTATCAGAATACCACTAATTTACATACATACACACGTACATCATACGAGTTTCAAAGAAAAAATTAAATTAAAATATGTTATGTTTTATAATTTAAAATTTTTTCTTACACCGTCAAGTTATTGTTATTTTTGGCATTATTATTATATTATATTAAATAAAAACGTCGACAACTTACTGAATTCATTATATAATTATTTGATCACTGTACAAAATCCTATTTGATAACATATTGGATATTTTTAAGAAATAAACTGTTCAAAACTAATTGAACATAAATAAATATAGATATGTTTACTTAGGATTATCTGTGCGCTGTAGTTTTTAGATAAACAGACAATATGTTGGTTTTTATCTTGGTTATAAGATATGTAAAAATTGTAATATTAGCTCAATTTAGAACTGATAAGAATATTTTTTTGTTGTTAAAGATTTAGTATATAAGTAGATATATTTTTCGAAAATGGGTAGTAATAAATATATGTTTGAAAATTAAACATAAACCTTTTATCGTTCATAAAGTTGGAAAAAAACGTAAAAATTAATAAAAAAAAAATATTATAAATGAGATTGTGCCCTGGGTTTTTAAATAAATTCTTCGTGACCTTATTGACGACATAGGACAAGTAATATTCACCAGTAAACTAGGAATTATCCCGACTGACATTCTAACACCAAAAGAGATGGAACTAATGACAGACTTTGACAGCTATACAAACATAAAAACGTCAGTGGCTCTACACGATAAAACCATATTGTTAATTTTTAAGATACCCTCATACTCAAAAGAAATTCTTAGTAAAATTACTTTTGAACCAATTCCACATACTAAAAATAAAACACAAGCGTTAAAATCATATACGGTTCTTGTCGGTCGAAAGAAAAATATTTATGAGCCACTTTTTCAAGATAATTTAGAGAGAAATTCAATTATGATTACAAATTATTGTATACGAAATATATTAGAGTATAAGGAGGCTGATTGCCCAATGAAAAATTCTGAAACAAGGGAAATAATAATAAATACTTCCTGGATTACTAATATTTAAAAATTATATATAATGAATTAAAAACTAAAGGAACATTTTTTATTAAATTCGAAAATTGTAAGGTTTCAACTGAAAATAAAAACTTCACTAATGTTAATTTAATAAAATAATTCTACCAAATATTATAACAAAAATCAAAAGTAATAAAAATGTAACTCTTAGTGATTTAAAACTCGAAACACTATACATAAAACAAATTAAATACGATGAGAATCTAAACAATATACTATTCCAAGATAAATAAACAAAAAGTATAAGTTTTAGCATTGATCTTGTAATTATATTATGCCTCATAATTTTAATTTTTATATACTTTGTAAAGCATGGTACTCTGCTCATCATATCGTGCGAACTGCTGTCAAAAGTCCATATAAAAAAATTCATGCGAAATAACTGCAAAATAATATGGCAGAAGTTGTACTCTGTTCATCTTGTGAAAACATACGAAATGATTCTGGCAGCATTTTCTTTCAACTATAAAATGTTTCTGGCAACATATTTTCCAACTGCGAAATAATATAAGCATCACTTATTTCGTACGGAATTGCAAACAGCAGGTGATCAGATTTCACTTAGCATTAAATTTGATGGGCACAAATAACTAAAATAATGGAAAATAGTGTAAAAAGAACATAAAATGAACGCGTGTCTTCAAAGAACTCCTCCGTTGCAGCAAAAGCTCTTAAAATTATTTTGCTCTCCATTTGTTTTCGCACATGGTTTTTGTTTACATAAGAAAAACAATGTTGCTCATTTCAAGGCAATAAAAACGATAAATTTCTTCTAAATCGTAGTGGTGTCACCACTGGCTAAAGCTAAGTACTCTGTTCATCATTTCGTGCGAACTGCTGTCAAAAGTCCATATAAAAAAAATTCATGCGAAATAATTGCAAAAAAATGGCCGAAGTTGTACTCTGTTCAAATTGTGAAAACATACGAAACGTTTCTGGCAGCATGATTTTTTCAAATACAACATGTTTCTGGCAACATATTTTCCAACTGCGAAATAATGTAAGCACCACTTATTTCGTGCGGAATTGCAAACAACAGATGCTCAGCTTTTAATTAGCATTGAATTTGTTGCGCACAATTAACTAAAATAAAGGAAAATAATGTGAAAATAACATAAAATGAAGGTATGGGATTGAATGAGAACGTGTGTCTTCAAAGCAGCACAAGCTCTTAAAATTATTTTGTTCTCCATTTGTTTTCACACATGGTTTTTGTTTATATAAGAAAAACAATGTTGCTTACTTCAAGGCAATAAAAACGATAAATTTCTTCTAAATCGTAGTGTTGTCACCACTGGCTAATTGTCAAATTTTCAAACGAATTAATCAATGTTGCTCAACATTTTTTATGTTTCGTCGGAGCCTCAAACTAACGTTGGCGGTGTTATAATGTGTTCCGTTATTCGCTTGACACGAACTAACGTAATCTAACAAACACATGTTCATTCATTGTACATGCATTCATACATACATATATGCTTTAACTTGCTTAATTATTTTTATTCATATTGCAAAATGCATTTTATTTTTGCCAAATTTTATTCCAGAAATTTTTTAAGAACTATTTTCAAGTTAATACCATTTCCGTTCTCATAACGAAAATGCAATTCAACACACTTTATTAAGACAGCTCTTGGTAAAAACACAAAAAAGAATTTTAACAAGAGTTAAAATATTGTAACTTAAAAATTAAATAAAAAAATAAAGTTAATTTTGAATTTTGCTTAAATTAAAAACTCTTCGTTTATAATCTACCAACTTAATACCAGGGGCCAGCGGCAAATTCTCCGCTAACACATACATTACATACATACATACTGAAATGCGTTCATGTGCCCTTGTACACATTGTGTGTATACATTTGCATAAATAAACAGTCGAAAAGCAAAGATTTGTGGTTTTTTTTGTTTGTTTATTAGTATGTATGTATGTATATTAGTATAATATTATGCATGCATATAACAGTATTTATTGCTTATATTTTCTTTTCGTATATAAATAACCATAATTACATTTTATATTATATATATTACAGAAATGTAATAGGTCGTCAAGACATTACTCGTATGTAAATATACAAAATCAATGAAATTTAATATTAGTTTTGTTTTAAAAATGTATTAGCATTTCATTTTTTATGACTATTTGTGATTTCAGAAGAAAAGCAAAATTGATGATTATATCCTGTTTTATACTTGTGTGCACAGAATAATAATTTTAATTATTTTCTATATTCAGATGCAGAGCGTACTTGCGGTATATCAGAACCCGGTATTATTATTGTAATTGTACAATGTGATAAAAAATCTCTTGACAATTAAAATGTTGTTTGGATACTTAGTAACACATAACATCCCGGCTAGAATTTGATACCTGTTCCCAAATATTCTCTAATTGAAACTTTCAGTATATGCATATATTTACTTTGGGGTCTTCTAATTATTGGTTTTTATATTCATTACTTGGTATTTGACTGTTGCTTTCAATATAAATTCCCATAAGTAATCTTCAAAAGCACTCATATTAATTGCCTTTTCTATAAAATAAAAAAGTTTGATGTAGGAATTTAATTTGATATCAAGCTCCAAAATGTTATTAGCAAAGAAACTAAAAAATTGAAAATCCCGCGCAAATAGCGCATATTCTAAAAATTTCAACTGCAATATTGGAAATTATTCCCAACATTTTTTTTAAAAAAATCATATAATAGTGACGATTGCCAAAAGTCTTGAAAAAATCTCTAAAATGGCGAAAATGCTTAAAAATATGCGAACATCAGAAAGATTGCATGATTCAATATTGATTAAAAACAGCAAAATTATAGAGTAAAAAAACTTACAAAATATCATTTCCATTGTGAAAATTAAACTTTTATTAAAAACTGTTTTGTTTTGGAAATATAAAATTAAAAAAGCATTTGTATTTTGAATAAAAGTATTGCAAATACCTATTTTCCACAAATTTATATTTAGCTTCTAAATTGCTTTAACCAAGTTAATAATTTAATGTGGACTTAATTAAAATGTATTCTAAGAATCGTTCGCAATTCATCAAATATCTTTCAAACAATCAGTTCCTATCATATACATACGAGGGCAGATTAATATTGAAGCTACCAAGCGCTAGATGGCAGCACAAACACCAAAACATTTCTTTTTTTTAGAAATTGCGATGAATGATCGCCAAATCAAGTTACGTGAGATTGTTGAAATAGTAAACATATCATATGAACGTGTGTTCAACTTTTGCATGAACATTTGCGTATGAAAGACCTATCGGCAAGATGGGTGCCGCGTTTGCTCTCAATTGACCATTAACGAAAACGTGTGCAGTCTCAATGGCAAAGCTCTATGAACTGGGCTACGAATTGGTACCTCATCAATTAACCTCATGGTTAATATTTTATTTCCATCACGTGCTTTAATGTAATTTTTTCCATATAAGTTCTTTTTTTTAATTTTTTTCGTATTTCGTGGGCGTGAATTTTCGTGATTCTGACTTCTTTCGTCAATTTATACTATGGTGAAGGGTATCTAAGATTCGGCATATGCGAAACTACAATTGGTTTTTGCTTATTACGATTTATAATAAAAATAAAAGTTTATTTATCGGGTTTTGCCTACTAATCACAAGTGTGTTTTGTTTCCGTTCTTGCTGTTGGGAAGAAAACAAACTTATGTTGGAATTTGTTTAATTAATAAAAATTCTTAAGAATAATGAAAATAGTTTGAATTGCATTTTCGTTATGAGAAAGGATTAGTAGGCAAAACCCGATAAATAAACTTTTATTTTTATTATAAATCGTAATAAGCAAAAACCAATTGTAGTTTCGCATATAAGAAAAGAATTGAATAATAAAGAGTTAGTCGATTTCATATAATTACTCAGTCTTACGACTTCAAGTTTTAAGAAGTTTTAACTTGTTTAACGAATTTTAAACTATCGTAGTTTAACGAATTTTTAGATAGTTTTACCAATTTTTAAGTAGTTCTGAATTGTGTTTAACTTTGTAATAGAAATATTACAATAATTAAATAAGCTAGTTAAATACCAAATATCGGGGACTGATAAGTTGGCGAATTCGACTACGACGTTTCAGGAAGAGAAAGCCTTGCTATTAACATTGACAGTGCTTTATTTAAATACTAGCCACGCCCGATGTGCTTCACCCATACACATAAAAAAACTATTTATAAATATAAATTATTGATTTGTATGTCCTACTTCTAGAATTTCTATATTTTAGATACGAAAAGTTTACAGTGAAAAATCTTAACTCTGCTGGTAAATTAGGAGTTTGCAAAGTGAATTTTCCGCGTGTAGAAGTGGCGACAATGGTTATTGTTTAATCTGGAGATTTCTAATATTATTTAAGCAAATCATAACTCTGCAAAAGACACGATTTCATTACAAATATCCAACCAATAATTATACAATAATCAATATTTCGGTCGTGCCTGTCCGATTTTCTACCAAAACTGCAAGCGAAACCTTTGAAACGAAAAAAAACTGAAAATTGGTTAAACAAATATATGTACACGAATTCATAATCTCCTTCATTTTTCAAGTCGGTTAAAAATTATTCTAATGCTTTCTTGTATACAATCTTTTTGGTTTTCCCACTTGGAACATAAACATATACATCTCTGGGTTTCCCTACACGTGAGCATGGTACCTAAAGCTGGCCATGTGCGAAACATGGGTATTCTAAATTTAAATCACATAACTGAGGAGATTGTCCGTAAGATTTATTTATTGTGATCGCAAACGCTAAGCGAAGCGGAAATCGCAAATGTTTGAATTCGGACGACATGTCTGCCGTTTTCATTGGAATGCGTGGTAGCAATACATTTCTTCATCAATTTGTTTGTTGTTACTATTGGTGCTTCGATAAGATCATTCAAGAATTTTTTAACAGCAAGTCGAGCCCTATTATAAAGACGAGGTGGGTCAATAACATGTAATAAGATAATAGGCACGCAAACTTTTTAATAAAAGCACAAGGGAGGGAAAACATGGCAATTCAAGCGAATCCAAGAATTCGACAGCATTCGACTTACATTGATGGATTTTTAAGTTCCGGCATTACTGCCACTTTTATTCAATATTTCAGTATTCATCACGTTTAGATAACCACTGTGTGTTTCTGAAATTTTGTTCCATATTTGTTTGGGTACACGCAGTTGATTAAGTCGTCAATAGATTGCGTGATTCGGCAAAAGTCATGTGTAAATGTTATGGCATTTGTTGCATAATTTTTCAATTGCACATGTGCACGCATATTGGTACTTAATTTCAATACGTGAACATGTCGCAAGCAATCGAATTTTATGAATAATTTGTATGAAAAGTAGCGAGTTTTCCGAGTGTCGATTGCTTGGGTTCTAGAAACAACACATTACCTTATATGAGGAGTACTCTCCCCTCCCTCATCTGATACGACAAAGATTTTGCAGGAAGTCTCAAAATCTCACGTTATAGTAAGAGTAACACACATCAAATTTAGAGTGCCTCACTCTTATAGTTGTGTAGATATATGATATTAATAATTACCTTACACGGGGGAACCCGTCTCCACCCACTTTAACCCTCAATATTTTGCTAGATATTACAATTTCTTCTAAGAGTAACCCATAAAAATTTTGCGAGATTGACTATTGTATTCGCGCTGATATAAGAATATATCGAAAATTCTGAAAACAAGTAAGAGAGATATATTCGGCTATGCCGAATCTTAGATACCCTTCACCATAGTATAAATTGACGAAAGAAGTCAGAATCACGAAAATTCACGCCCACGAAATACGAAAAAAATTAAAAAAAAGAACTTATATGGAAAAAATTACATTAAAGCACGTGATGGAAATAAAATATTAACCATGAGGTTAATTGATGAGGTACCAATTCGTAGCCCAGTTCATAGAGCTTTGCCATTGAGACTGCACACGTTTTCGTTAATGGTCAATTGAGAGCAAACGCGGCACCCATCTTGCCGATAGGTCTTTCATACGCAAATGTTCATGCAAAAGTTGAACACACGTTCATATGATATGTTTACTGTTTCAACAATCTCACGTAACTTGATTTGGCGATCATTCATCGCAATTTCTAAAAAAAAGAAATGTTTTTGTGTTTGTGCTGCCATCTAGCGCTTGGTAGCTTCAATATTAATCTGCCCTCGTATGTATATGATAGGAACTGATTGTTTGAAAGATATTTGATGAATTGCGAACGATTCTTAGAATACATTTTAATTAAGTCCACATTAAATTATTAACTTGGTTAAAGCAATTTAGAAGCTAAATATAAATTTGTGGAAAATAGGTATTTGCAATACTTTTATTCAAAATGCAAATGCTTTTTTAATTTTATATTTCCAAAACAAAACAGTTTTTAATAAAAGTTTAATTTTCACAATGGAAATGATATTTTGTAAGTTTTTTTACTCTATAATTTTGCTGTTTTTAATCAATATTGAATCATGCAATCTTTAGAGATTTTTTCAAGACTTTTGGCAATCGTCACTATTATATGATTTTTTAAAAATAAATTTTGGGAATAATTTCCAATATTGCAGTTGAAATTTTTAGAATATGCGCTATTTGCGCGGAATTTTCAATTTTTTAGTTTCTTTGCTAATAACATTTTGGAGCTTGATATCAAATTAAATTCCTACAAGCAATTAATATGAGTGCTTTTGAAGATTACTTATGGGAATTTATATTGAAAGCAACAGTCAAATACCAAGTAATGAATATAAAAACTAATAATTAGAAGACCCCAAAGTAAATATATGCATATACTGAAAGTTTCAATTAGAGAATATTTGGGAACAGGTATCAAATTCTAGCCGGGATGTTATGTGTTACTAAGTATCCAAACAACATTTTAATTGTCAAGGGATTTTTTATCACATTGTACAATTACAATAATAATACCGGGTTCTGATATACCGCAAGTACGCTCTGCATCTGAATATAGAAAATAATTAAAATTATTATTCTGTGCACACAAGTATAAAACAGGATATAATCATCAATTTTGCTTTTCTTCTGAAATCACAAATAGTCATAAAAAATGAAATGCTAATACATTTTTAAAACAAAACTAATATTAAATTTCATTGATTTTGTATATTTACATACGAGTAATGTCTTGACGACCTATTACATTTCTGTAATATATATAATATAAAATATAATTATGGTTATTTATATACGAAAAGAAAATATAAGCAATAAATACTGTTATATGCATGCATAATATTATACTAATATACATACATACATACTAATAAACAAACAAAAAAAACCACAAATCTTTGCTTTTCGACTGTTTATTTATGCAAATGTATACACACAATGTGTACAAGGGCACATGAACGCATTTCAGTATGTATAGTATGTAATGTATGTGTTAGCGGAGAATTTGCCGCTGGCCCCTGGTATTAAGTTGGTAGATTATAAACGAAGAGTTTTTAATTTAAGCAAAATTCAAAATTTAATTTATTTTTTTATTTAATTTTTAAGTTACAATATTTTAACTCTTGTTAAAATTCTTTTTTGTGTTTTTACCAAGAGCTGTCTTTTCTTTCTGGTTTGTTCTAGAAACAAAGAATTAAAAATATGGCGTTTTAACTTTGTAAAACGCGGGGTAATGTTACAATTACAAAACTATTCATAAAAAATTCACTCAAAAAATATGTATGTATGTATGCGAAGTTTGACATTTACATACATATATAGCATAAGGCGTGTAGTTAACGATAATAAATTCAGTACTATCAGCTGTGGCGGTAACACCCCTCCTCAGTAAGGCGAGAACTTGTTTGAAGTCTTACTCCTGATACTGAGCCACATCTAGAACTGCTAGTTTTGCCGCAGGCCTCTCCAAAATACCGCAAGTCGTCATAACTTTTGCTTTACGCACCTGGCCATCTTCAGACGGGTGAACTTCAATAATTTTTCCTTTAGGCCACACATTCCTCGGGCTTGCAGGGTCAACCACTACCACTATGTCGCTGACTGCTAAAGGCTTGCTTTCTCGAACCACTTCGTCCTGCAGGTTAATGTTGGTAGATACTCTGCCACCCATCTCTTCCAAAATCTATCTGCATATTGCTGACAACGTAACCAACATTCTTTCAACACAACACCCTCATCGTTATATAAAGCAAGAGGCTTAATGCCGTTTGAGCTTCCCACAAGAAAATGATTTGGTGTTATTGCTTCTTCATTTTCGCTTAACACTGGAACATACGTAAGCGGCCTAGAGTTGATGATGTTTTCAACTTCTGCCAACATGCTCTTTAAAGTTTCATCATCTGGATATCTTTCGTGTTTTATTTCATAGAGAACTGTTTTCACAGAGCGCACCAAGCGTTCCCACGCACCGCCCATATGAGGTGCAGATGGTGGATTAAAATTCCACTTGGTAGTCGAGTTCGTAAAATTACGAATTAATTCATTTTTGTCTACTTGTTTAATAGCTTCACGTAGTTCACGATCAGCACCCACGAAGTTCGTGCCGTTGTCGCTAAAATATTCTCTTGGTTGTCCCCGTCGAGCTGTGAAATTACGAATCGCCATAATACAGGAGCTAGTGTTGAGGCTATTAACAATTTCGATGTGGACCGCTCTAACGGTCAGACAGGTAAACAACGCACCGTACCTTTTCTCCCTGTGCCGATTTACTTTGACAAAAAGTGGACCGAAAAAATCAAGGCCCGTAAAGGTAAAAGGCGACTGAAACGTAGCAAGGCGTGCTCTAGGTAATTTAGCCATCTGTGGTAAAATTGGCAAAACTTTTTTGGTCTTACACATTTGGCATTGTTTTATAAAAAATTTACACACAACTCTTAGTTTTTTTAGGCAAAATTGCTGGGTGTTTAAACTTCTCTGCTATGTTTGCGTTTTCAATCCGTCCACCCACACGGAGTAAACCAGCGCTGTCGATAAAAGGCGACAACTTGTATAAAACGCTGGTTTTTGGTAAGCTTTCGTTTTTTTTAATACAACTGATCTCATGAGAAAACGTTTGTTGCTGGGCTTGTTTCAATAAAACTGTTTCAGCCTTGAGTATTTCTTCTTGTGTTAGTTCTGCTTCGTTTTGAGAAAAGTTTTTGTTTTTTAAAATTTTACAAAAGCGTATGACGTATGCAGTTGCTCGCAAAAGTCTGCACCAGCGTGAAAAAAGTTCTGTGTTTATAAATGATTCAATGTTTTGAATTGTTAAATTGTGTTGTTTTTTTTCTACATCAGTTTGTGATGATATCCCAATCTTTCTCGGGTAGCTTAAGGAATTCTGGTCCATTAATCCAGCGACTAGAACCTGATAGATCCGGCTTTCTTGCCCATTTAGTTGCTTCATCGGCAACATTATTTTTTCCAGCTATCCATAACCATTCATTCATCTCATATATGTCCAAAATCTCGCTTATTCGTACGGCGACAAACTGATGATATTTACGGTGGTCAGAGCGAATCCAGCTCAAAACTGTCTGCGAGTCAGACCAAAACATTTTACGATTAACGGTTATAGAGTGTGCTTGTAAAATTGTTTTCGCAAAACGTGAACCTATTAGTGCTGCCATTAGTTCTAATCTTGGAATGGAGGCTAGTTTCAGTGGCGCCACTCTAGTTTTAGAGCCAATTAACGAAACGGTGATCCTTTTGCCATCAGAAATTCTGAAATACGATACGGCTGCGTAACCATTTTCACTCGCATCAACGAAAGTCTGTAACTGCACGTCATAATTGTTGTAATTTAGAAAAACTTGAATGTAGCAACGAGGTATGTTGATTTTTTCCACATGTGGTAAAAAAGACAACCAGTTTTTTCACTTGGCTTGTTGATCTTCTAAAATGGGCTCATCCCAGTCTACACCACTTCTCCAGATCTCCTGTAGTAGTATTTTTAGATACATAAGGAAATTTCCAATGAGGCCTAGAGGATCATAAATACTCATTAAAATCTTTAAAACTTCGCGCTTTGTTGGCTCGTTTTTCCCCAGAAATATTTCATTATTTAGAATTGAAGACGAAATTTTAAAAGTGATTTTGTCTGCTAGTGGAACCCAAAATACTCCAAGCACCTTTTCCGTCACTGGCCCTTCAATAATATTTAAGCACATGTCATTTTTTGATTTATTAGCATTCAGATCTTGTAGCAAATCATTACTATTTGAGCACCAATTTCTAATATTAGAGCCTGCTTGGTTATGAATGTATTTGACTTCTTGAGCTAATTTGCTAGCTTCTTCCCAACTATCGGTAGAAAAGATAAAGTCGTCCACATAGTGGTTACTTTTAGTAGCAGCGGCTGCTTCACGATATTCGTTTTCATATTTAGACGCGTTAAGGTTTTTTACGTATTGGGATATACAGGGTGCACAAGTTGCCCCAAAAATTAAAACATTCATAACGTAGATGTCGGGTGTTTTATTTTCATCACAAGCCCGCCACAAGAAACGCTGTGCGTTGCGATCTTCTTCCCTTATAAAAATTTGATGAAACATCTGCTCTATGTCGCCGCATATGGCAATCCTTCTTTCGCGGAACTGGAAAAGTATAGATGGAAGTGATGCTAACCTTTTCTTAAATATTCATCAATCGTTCTTTCAAAAACTTCACCTAGTTGTTTATTAGATTTCACAGACTTTTCAAGATATTTTAATCTTTTCATCGCCATATCAAAGCTTTGTGGTAATTGAACGTCATCAAAACGCCATAGTAAGGCTGGCTCATAATGACCGTTTTCTATTTGCTTAGTATATTTTCTTAAATAGTCCATTGCTCTCTGATCATCTTTTCCAACTGAAGGACTTGTACAGTTTATAGCTGCCATCTCGAGCGAGTAAAACTTTTTTATTAAACCACTAAGATTGCTATCGTTAGAACGTTCACACTCACAAATATGAAAGTTATATTCATACTCGTTTGTTTGTTTGTTTTACAACTGAATTACCATATCGATAAGGAACACAAGAAATTATTCTTGAGAATGATTGAAGAATTAAGAATGTATAGTAATGATTCTTATCCTTTCATACATGTTCATAATGGAATTCATAGATGTAATTGTGAAAACATCAGTATATCAAATGTTAATATATGTGCATGTAATTTATATTATAACGAATACATATTAACACAAAAGCTTTTTAATCTTTATAAAAGACTTTTTAACTATAAACCTGCATCTGAAAAGTAAAATAAATGTAAATATTTTTAATTGTTATGTAATCTGAAAAAAAAAATTCCTAATAAAAATCTCCATAATAAATAAAAACACATCATATATATTTCTGTATATCAATTAGCTTTATTTTTTAATATTTATTTTATTATGTATTTTTATTTGATTAGGCTGAAAATAGAAAGAATGTTATTGAATAAAGAGAAATAAAACAACAATTTATCTTTTTTCTTTTTTCATAATATTTTTATTTATATTCTTCATTGCTTGATAAAACAATTGTATTATTATATATACTATTAAGGGGGACGTTTTCGATACCAAAACGTTCTCCAATTTTTCTAATTTGGTTAATATATATTATATTTTGCCTGCAAAAAGGGCAGTCCAATCTGCTCCATTTTTGCAGGCAAGGCTTACATATTAAATGGGTGCAACTAAGATACATTATAATTGCACCCGACTTGTAAGTTTCACATATTAAACATTTATAGTTTTCTTCAAATATAGTTTTAAGAGGACTCTCTTCGGCGTCCTTCTTATGAACCATTTGTTGCAAATATTTTTTAAATTTGATTGTTGATGCTGTTTGTTTTTCACTATATTTTTTTATTTTATTATTATATTTATTTTGGGTTTTTTTATAAGAATTATACTTTTTTTAAGTTAATTCTAACCTGGTTATACATGTTTTCTATTATCAAGTTTTCGCTGATTGGTGGTGGTGGTTGAGGTGTTTCTATTGAGTTCCTAAACAATAATGGTGGTGGTGGTGGTGGTGGAGATGTTGAAGATGATGATGATGATGATGGTGAAGGTCTTCTCGAAAATAATGGCTGCCCTGGTTGTATTTCTGCTGATGATTGTAGTGGTGGTGATACTTGTGATAATGATGGAAACAGGAGCTGCGTTTCCTCATCATCGAAACTAATGAAATTTAGCATTGACTCTTCCATATTTATTTTAAAAATTTTGATGTAAATATTTTCTTCTTTATTCTATATATTCTAATTGCCTTCACAATTTTCTTTGAAAAAAAAAAATCTGCAAAACACTGGCATTTATACTAAACTATGTTAGCGTAAATCAATAAAAAAAGGGTAAAATCTGTATATATTGAAAGAAGTGATCAATACCTGTAATATAACCAAAAAAATAAAAAAATTTGCAAGTATCTACATGTTTCACTTTCCCACATCCTTATTTTTCATTATAAAAACGAAGACGATAGAGGAGATAGATAGAAAATTAGCTAATGCCAACTCACACGCATGCGCAATATTATAAAATATTCTAACGAGCTCACTCAAACTGACCAATAGCGATGTAACTGTAGGTATACACCCTTATTTTTCATTAAAAAAGGAAGATGGATGAGTAAATAGATAGAAAATTATCTAATACAAACACACGCACACATGCGCAATATAATAAAATATTCTAACGAGATCACTCAAACTGACCAATAGCGATGTAACTGTACACACATACATGAGATGCGTAGGTGTTTAACAAATTTTCAAGCACCCTTATTTATCATTAAAAATAGCCAGACGGTAGACAGACACTCATAAAAATGTTAACTTAAAATACTTCAATAAAAAAAAGATCGACCTCAATAAAAAAGACAGACGGTAGACAGACACTCATAAAAATGTCAATCCTAGAATTTTCAATAAATAAAAAGATCAACCGCAATAAAAAAAGATAAACGGAAAAAGAAAATGCTAATGAATAGACAGAAAGGATAAGGAATTTCAAAAAGGACAAGGGTAATAAAAATAGAGCGAAATGCCTAGGTGTTTAAGAATTTTCTCATACTCTTTTTTTATAAAAAAAAATAAAAAGATCGACCTCAATAAAAAAGACAGACGGTAGACAGACACTCATAAAAATGTCAATCCTAGAATTTTCAATAAATAAAAAGATCAACCGCAATAAAAAAGATAAACGGAAAAGCCAAATGCAATTAAAAGAAAATGCTAATGAATAGACAGAAAGGATAAGGGTAATAAAAATAGAGCGAAATGCCCTTTTTTTATTAGTTTCAGTTTCTTTCAGCAATCAAAACTGAAAAAATTAGTAGGGAAGTTCATATTTAACTCGGTGAAATATTTTGTACCTATGAAGAAAATTTCCAGCTTCCTGACAAACATTCAACAGAGTTGTTCAATATAGGTGTCCGGGTAGGGGTGTTCGTACAGAAGTTTCAGGGGTGATATTCAATAGAGAAGCCCTGACTGACTCTCAAATCAGGCATGTGAAAACAAAAAAAATTTACATATAAATTTGTTTTGAAACCCCTTAATACACAATACAAATTTTATGAAACCTCCTAATACAAACAACTATCCAAGGATGGAAAACGCATTTCCATAATAAATACACTTAATTACCTAACAAAAAAATATTTTTAACGATCACGTTTCCCAGCCAGGCATGCACATTATTTTATATGAAAAACTTGATAGAGAACCGGTGTAAATACACCGGCCATTTGGCTTGTAAGGTTTATGGTTTTTATATATTTTATTTAGTCTATAGATGATGTCGATTTGTGGGGCAGCAATTTTTAATGTACATTTGTACATTACCAGCAACGACAGCGTTATCAGTTTTTAACATTTTTCTTTTCAATTCGATAATCTCATCTTTCAAGTGAGTTACTTCAGACGGATCTGAGCTCCTCATTTCTAAATTGTTGACTCTTTCACTTATTTTGTTCACATCAGCTTTAATATTCATGGTTATTCCAAAAAACGCGTCGAAAAGTGAAACTTTACATGAAAAATACCAACAAAAAGTGAAGATTTGTTCTTGTTTTCTGTAAATTTTACAAATAAAACCAACGCGAGTACTGAGACGCGTTAGTTTCTCTTCAATAAACGGTACATTTTGTATGAGAAATAACAGCAAACAATGGCAAGCCTTCACTATTTGTTAGTGTTTTCTATGTTAAATTTCACGTCATCGGCGCGTTTTTTGGAATAGGCACCATTATTTATTTTTTCTTCTATTAAAGAGAGAATTCTCATTTCACTCTCTTTTATTAGCGAGTTGATAAAATCATAATGTTTGTCTTCACTTTCTTTTATTGAGATCTTAATCACTTCAGATGTAAACGGTTCGCTTTCTTTTATAAGATTTCTAATAAAAGCTCTATCATCTGATGATAAACTCTGTAGTTTAGTCTTTTTTTCAAAAGGTGATTCTTGTTTTGACTCTCTCAATCTCTTTGCTGACGATTCACTACGTGTATACATTTTTGAAGTGTTTTTTTTTTTAATTTTGTATTTTTTTCTGTTTTATTTCTTATCTTACAAAGAAATTCACATAAACAGATAACAGTTTGTATGATATGTTTTTATTGTATTTTTAAATTTAAGAGTGTTGTTGAAAATTTAAGGTGAGCGCAGAGTATTTATGTATTTAGTATTACTGTTGAATTTTGTAGTTGAAATGTTTTTACGGTCTTGTAAAATATTCTTAATGTAAGAGTAAAGCGAGTTCTCTTCTTACTAGTTATATTCTAGTTAAATATATAGAGTTACAAAAACGTATTTTTTGTGCTGTTTGTTTAATTGTAACCAATGTATGTAGGTATATTTTTTTCGTGTAATTATTGTGTATCAGGGAAGTTTATATGTACTTATGTATGTACGCTACTTGAAAGTCACTGTTTCTTTCTGAACAACGTATTAAAATATATAATTTTGCTAAAAATAAAAAATAACAATTTGATGTTAACAGAAATTTAAATGGATGTCGGAGCTCAACAGTTTTGCGACCAGTGTCATCAGTTCAATTTAAAATTATGTTGAGCAGTAAAGCCTATATTAAAGGCGTGCAAGACTATAACTAAAAGTATTGCAAAAACAAATACATATACCAAATATGTATTTGTTACTCTTGGTATAAATGAGAGAATGAGTGTAACTGATATGGTGCGGTTTTTCTTTTATGCACTCACTCTAATCTTACAAACCATAAAAGTGGTTTATTGTTTTGTATAGAGTGAGAAATTTATTTGTTTTTTGAGCTGAAATAACTAGTGTACTACAAGTATTTTCATATAACTATTGGTACTACAAATAAATAAGCGCATTGTTGTGGGGAGTTGTGAACTGAAATAAATAAAAATGAAAACAAAATGCCTGTTATTTGTTAGCGTCTTGTATAAATATACTTTGGTACTTGTGTTTTTTTTTTTTCTTTAAATAAAATAGAATTTTTTTTTTTAAATCACCATAATTAACATACATATGTACATATGTACATACTTATGTATATTATAGTACGTACTGAAGTTGAAATGATTTTGCTATGAAAAATTTTTAAGTTGGCTTAATTTTATAAAACTTATTGTTGGATAATATTGTGTTTAGTTTTAATAACCATTTTTCGCTACAAGTTTAATTGTTAATTAGTTTTTATATGATCATAGATTTTCAAATTATCATCTGTGGATATTTTGGGAGTTTATGGTTTTCCAATATGTCATTGTTTTTTTAATTAAATAATTTATTTATTTAAATAATTTAATGTGAACGCTGTGCAGCTTGTCAGGTAATTGGTAAAAACAACATCATTTCAAAATTTTCCATTCAAGGAAAAGTTGTTAAAATACATAAATTCTTTCTGCTAAAAAATCCACAAACATTAACCTTCAAAAAACCATGACATATTAGAAACCCCTAAACGCATAGAAACCCCACAGATGTTAATTTAAAAATCTACGTGCATATAAAAACTAATTGTTTGCAAAAAGGGGCATATACGACAAAAAATAACACGTTTACTGCAACAACTTATTCGATGCAGACCTCGATAATGAACTATTTTCTACATAAACATAGAACCCTCAATATTGACATAAATTTTTTAAAATTCTCTTCTGTACTTCCTTCAAAACTCAAAATTTTATCGCTCATTTATTGCAAAGTAGTCATATCTCAAAAAAATTCGTTCTTTAGAAAACGAACTTAATGTTTTTAATTTACACATACATCAATGGAAAAATAAAAAAGTGTTCTGGCATTGGCTCAGGTAGTAAGTACGTTGACTACAAACCGAAGGACCTGGGTTCAAACCCAGTGTCAGACAGAGTCATCAAATAAAAGCACCACGCATTTCTCTGCTGTGCATTGGTGTGTCAGTTGTTGGCGGAAGGTTTCAGTGGCGAAGGCATGGTCACTGAACAGTACCAACTTTAGCTGATACAAATTCCAATGTAATATCAGAGCGCCCTCCTTCGTTGGTACTGAGTAGCACAATCTACGGCGAAGTAAAATAATTAATAAAGAAGTGGCTACTAAACACAGCTTCAAAAATTTCGTAATGTTCCTCCTCGACACCAGAGGCACTGCAACACTGCTCTACGAATAAACGTGCAAAAAAAAGCAGAGTTGTAAAAGAACGAATGAAGCTTCACCTCCTGTCATACCTATCACTATCCCTTTCCACTAGTTCCAGCACAATGCATTGCATGTGTAGGGGTCTTCCCCTGAGTGCTTGTCCAAGATTAAAAAAAGGAGCGATATGTGACAGCGCATAGAGAAAGGGACCTAAGGATAAAAAAAAATCTATTTTCACTTTTTTTTTGATGTGGACAACATCTGAGCATCGAATGACCGATCCCATGCCCCAAAAGTGTTCCCTCCCAGAGATATGTGCGTTTTATGATGTGATGGTACACCAAAGATACACTTATTTAAATCTTTAAAATGGCTCTCCTGAACAAAACCGGTTTTTACCCTTAGGTCCCATTCTATTTTGCGCGTCACATATGTAGTTTTTTTCTAGACATAGCAGGCTACTTTTCTTTATGCAAAATAATTATTATTATTGCTACATACATAATAGTTACAAGTTTCGAGCGGGCACAGCTAGTGAAAAACTGCCCAAAAGTACTCATTTTAATTTCTCTCGCAGAGGATAAAAATCAATAATTAACTTTATTTATTAATTTATTTCCATAAAGTTTAATATATGTATCTGCATACATATGTATGTAGTTACGGTTTTTGTAGAAAAAACTAAAAAAATATCCCATCATCTAAAAACGTGTAACGCTATTTAATAGTACGTTAATAGTAACTGTTAAGACATGTAGTTATTGTTCATTATATTTGTTATGTTCTTTACTTAATAAATTTGGTTATATTTTTTGTATATTAATATATAGGCCAGCTGGCAATAACCTTTAATTGCAATTTTATTCTTATTTATTCAATTAATAAATTCGCTTACTCAACTAATAAAATTTTATATTTATATATAGGTCAGCTGGCAATAAACTTTAATTACAGTTTTATTTATTTGCTTACTCAACCTATTGACTATTCATATTAATATCAACAAATAATGTATTATTAATTATTAAAAAATCAGTTAAGCATTTTTTAGTCCAATATGTAAGTTTTGCTTGATTTGTAATTCAATGTTGGACTTCCGTATAACTAAGCATTTTTCTTTAATGTCTTAATTATATTTAAACAGAAGTAAAATAAAGTTTTTCTTTAGTGTTTTATAATACGGCAATTCTATTGTTTTATTGTTTAACACCGTCCTTCAAGTTTCCAAGTGCTTGCAAGGAACAAAAACGCAAATTAGTGAAGGCCTAAATTTATGTGTTTAGACCACCAACCACTAATTCATTCACATTAAACATTTTGGTGACCCCTAAATTTAAAAAATACGCAACCATTTTTGAATGCGTCAAGGACATCTTCCTCATCATCAAGGACATTTTGCTCATCATCAAGGCAAAGCAGTGATCTATCAAGACATTACCATCCATCCTCAACAAATTATTCAGCGCAGGAAAAGTCAACATGTCAAGCTTGGAAAATCTAGTGTCTCAACAGGAGGTGAGGGCAATTGAGATTGAAAGAATAGTCTCTAATATTAAAAAGGCTCCACAAGATCGGAGGACGGTAGAATTTTACGAAACCAAACACGAAGAATTAAGGGAATTATGGATAGCTTTTGATAAAACGGAAAATACAATAAGAAGAGATCCAACATTGGCAGATAATGATCCATATATTACTAAAAATCTGCACAAAACAATTGGAAATACATATAGCACAACAATTGAACTAATTGAGACTCAGATATCTAAGCTACGCGAGACAAAGGGATACCCGAAGCCTGTACCAACAACAAGAGAGAAACAAATAGAACATGCTACAAGTGATCAACATGTATCAAATTGCAACATGGGTTTAGTTAGGATGCTAAAGGCCCGTATGACGGCGTTGACACGCTGGGTGAACGGGTTATCATCAATAAATAATGACCAACCATCACAATTTTATAAAATCAAAAGTGAAGGTATAAAGAACTTGTGGTCTCAAATTCAAAATTTATCTGATGAAATATGGCAGAAGGTAGAGGTTCCCTCAACATTGGGATTTGATCAAAATGAATACTATATTCTAGACGACTTAGTTCAACAGTCCTTAGTAGATTTGGCCGTAAAGGGAGATCAAGCCAATAAACTCGTGAACGATAATTTACCGAATTTACCAAACAATTCAGCAGTATATGGCACACTGCCTCTTCCAAAAGTGACAATTCCGAATTTTAATGGGGATTATTTAAAATGGTGTCAATTCTACGAACTATTCACTGAAATGGTAGATAAACAACTATTGCCTCAGGTACAAAAAATGTGGTACCTTAAATCAAACCTGTCTGGAGAAGCAGCAAGACTCATAAGTCATCTATCATTAACCGAAGAAAATTACAAAACGGCCTGGACACTGTTGCAGGAGCGATTCAATAACAAAAGAGTCATAGTAGCAACTTTAGTAGACAAAATTTTGAACCAACCAACAGGAACATTGTCGAGTGCATCAATAAAGGCACTTCATGACACCACAAAGGAATGTTTACTGGCGCTAAACAACCTACACGTCGACACGACATCCTGGGACGCTATGCTGATCCAGCTAATGATTAAAAAACTGGACCGATCCCTTTACGTTCAGTTTATACAATCATTAGCGAAACCCAAAGAAGTCCCAACAATTAAAGAATTCTTGTCATTCTTAGAGGCGCAATTTGAATCAATGGAATCAATTGGGTACAAAGAAAAATCGACTATCCATCAAAGATCTGTGTCCTCAGTAGCAGCAATGGAAAATTGCAATAACAATTGTAAAGTATGTAATAATGGTAAACACCTCATTTATCAATGTAATCGGTTCTTGGCAATGGCAGAATCCGAAAGACTAAGATGGATACAACAACAGAAGTTATGTGTGAATTGCCTTAAAGCCAATCATATGGCCAAAACTTGTACTCGTGGCTGCTGCAAGAAATGTAACAATAAACACCACACTTTGTTGCATTTGCCAAAGGTATCGCGAGGTGCACAAAACCCATCTGTCCACATTACTACCACTAGGCACGATGCATCCCCCGTTAATACAGTGGCAGTTTCTTCAGCTTCAACAAAAGAGCAGAACTACGTCATGTTAGCCACAGCAAAGGTATTAGTCAAGGCTGCAAACGGCATGTCAGAGGAATTCAGGGCCGTACTAGATTCAGGTTCACAAGTCAACATTGTGACTGAACGACTCATCAAGAAGTTATCCCTTTCAACAGCAGAAGCCTATCTGTGCATTGACGGAGTTGGAAGGATCCAAAAAAAAGCATCCCATCGTGTAAATGTTGAAATGATATCCATCAATAGTGACTTCTCAACAAACTTAGAAGCATTTGTTCTACCAACTATTATCCCAGTGCAGCCAAATCGCAATATTGACATTTCTACTTGGAAAATTCCAAACAACATTCGCTTAGCAGATCCCAAATTCAACATGCCTGAGAGGGTAGATATTCTTCTCGGAGCAGAATTTTACTTCAGTCTTATGCAACCTGGGACAATAAAACTAACTGACGATCATCCAATACTTCAAAATACTGCACTTGGCTGGATTGTCGGCGGTTCCATCAAGCAGTACTCTGACTCTCGTCCATCTTCAACACTGACATGCGCAATATTTGACGGTGAAAACTCATTGGAACAAGCAATAGAACAACTGTGGAAGCTCGATGATGTAGAATCAAACGAAAACATCATGTCTCCAGCAGAACAATTATGCGAATCGCACTTTAATCAGCACGTTCACAATCACAAAGATGGACGTTTTATTGTCAGTCTCCCATTCAGAGATAATCCAGCAGCATTGGGTAACTCACATCAAATGGCATACAATAGATTTATCAGTCTAGAGCAACGACTTCAAAAGAATGAAGACATTCGAAGTCAATATATTCAATTCATGAAAGAATATGAACAATTAGGACACATGCAAAGAGTACAGCTTGATAGTTTACCAAGTCCAAAATATTTCATCCCGCATCACTGCGTGATAAAACCTGACAGTACTACTACAAAACTTAGAGTGGTCTTCGACGCATCTGCGAAAACATCGACAGGACATTCTCTCAATGACCTCATGTATACTGGACCAACTGTCCAGAATGAACTTTTTTCAATTCTACTTCGTTTCCGACTGCCAAAATTTGTCTTTACAACAGACATAGAAAAAATGTACAGGCAGATATTAATCAACCCAGACAATCACCAACATCAATTAATCATTTGGAGAGAAAACCCATCACTACCAATTACTTATTATAGGCTTAATACGGTAACATACGGCACGCGAGCAGCTCCTTACTTAGCCACCAAATGTCTACAACGAATTGCAGAAGAAAATACAGATCGATATCCACTGGGTGCGCAACTGCTAAAAGAAAATTTTTATGTGGATGATGGGCTTGGAGGTTCAGATAGCTTGAATCTCGCGGTTAAAACTCAAAAGGAACTGAGAATTATTCTGAAGAAACACGGATTTAATTTAAGAAAATGGTGTTCAAACAACCCAAGGCTACTAAAGGATATACCACATAGTGATAGAGAAGTCAACTTAGATCTCGATGATAGTACGAACAAAACAATAAAAACTTTGGGCTTATCTTGGGTGCCCAAAACCGATCATTTTTGCATCAAAGTAAAATCTAACGAGCAGTAAGTAATTTCAAAACGTACAGCAACTTCTGAGTTGGCAAGATTGTTTGATCCTCTTGGCCTCCTAGCTCCTGTTGTTGTCAAGGCGAAAATATTTATTCAACAATTGTGGCAACACCCATTCGATTGGGATGAACAATTACCTGAAAATCTTCGTAAGGTCTGGGAAATCTTCAGAAAGAATTTGGAGACTTTGAATAACTTCAAGATACCAAGACATATATTCAATGGTGAGATTCCTGTAGAAACACAATTACACGTATTTGCTGACGCATCTGAGAGGGCCTTCGGTGCGGCTGCGTACATCCGTGCAGTTCTCCGTGATGGACGAATAATCGTGCGGTTGCTATGCGCAAAATCAAAGGTGGCTCCGTTAAAACAACAAACACTTCCTCGATTAGAGTTATGTGCCGCAGTTGTAGCAGCTAAACTTGCTCAAAGAGTGAAAGTTGACTTAAAATTGCAGAATCAGCCTATGCTTCTGTGGACCGATTCTGAGATTGTATTATCCTGGATAAGTTCACAATCATCCTCTTATAAAACATTCGTGGCTAATAGAGTTTCAACGATCCACTCATTAACACTTGCTGAGCAATGGCGCCATGTAAAATCAGCGGACAATCCTGCTGATATTTTATCGCGAGGACTTCAACCAAGCAACCTGCCCACAAGTAGATTATGGTTTCATGGACCAATTTTCCTTCATGGACAAGAAAACTTATGGCCGTTAAAATTTGTACCCAAGCTGTCCGAAACAAGCAGCATTGAAAGGAAAAGAGTGATTACAGCAACGGTGGTAGCGACTAACAGCGACATGATATACATGCTACCCCATAAGAATTCATTTAGAACCCTGCAGCGAATTCTGGCATACGTACTTCGGTTCGTAAATAACTCAAGGAAGTCCATGAATGAGCGAGCAAAGCACACTTCGCTAACTCCAAAGGAATTGGACGACTCTCTCGGTGTTATCATTCGAATAATACAATTGTCAGATTTGTCTACAGAAATAAAACAACTTTAAGATGGCAAGGAGGTTAGTAAAAATAGCCCAATTAGTAGCCTAGCGCCATGCTTGGATGAAAGAGGTATTCTTAGAGTAGGAGGACGACTAGAACATTCCAACCTACAAGCAGATGCAAAACATCCAATAATTCTACCATACAATGATCCGCTTGTAAAATTATTATTTACTATGACACATGAAGATAACAAACATTGCGGGTCACAATCACTATTATATATCATGAGACAGCGTTTTTGGCCAATAAAGGGAAAGATAACAGCTCGATCGGTGATTCAAAGATGCGTAAGATGCACTAAAGCACGACCACAATTACATCAACAAATCATGGGAAACTTACCAAAGACAAGAGTGGTTCCTGCTCGTCCGTTCATAAATTCCGGCGTAGACTACTGTGGTCCATTCTGGATACATCACAAAGTCAGGGGGAAAAGGCCAACCAAGGCTTACATAGCCGTATTCTGCTGTTTCACAACAAAGGCAGTTCATTTAGAACTGGTGTCTGACTTAACAACTGAGGCATTCATTGGTGCCCTTAAAAGGTTCATTGCTCGCCGAGGACACTGCCAAAATATCTATTCCGACAACGCTACCAATTTCATCGGAGCAAAAAATCAATTAGCGGAATTATCTGAAAGCATACAGTCCGCTAAGGCTCAAGAAACAATAATCTCCGCTTCCAGCACTAAGGGTATAAACTTCAATTTCATCCCACCGAGAGCACCCCATTTTGGAGGTTTATGGGAGGCTGCGGTGAAATCGGCAAAACATCTTTTGATACGCAGTGTATCAACAGAATCGTTAACGCACGCAGAACTGGAAATAATAATTGTGGAAATCGAAGCTATTTTAAATTCGCGCCCCTTAACACCAATCTCGAATGATCCAGATAGTCTTGAAGCACTGACACCTGGTCATTTTCTCATCGGTGAGCCGCTTGTGTCCCAAGTAGACAGTAGAGCCGAAACTCGTAATATGTCAAGTTTGTCTCATTGGAAGTTGATTTCGCATATAAAGCACCAATTCTGGAAAAGATGGTCAACAGAATACTTAACCGAACTACAACAGCGTTTCAAATGGAAAAAAAATCTGGCAATCTCAAAAGGGGAGACATGGTTATTCTCAAGGAAGACAATCTACCTACAATGAAGTGGCCATTAGGGAGAGTTGTTCACGTGTATCCTGGTGATGACGGGGCTGTGAGAGTAGCTGAAGTTAAAACGGCAACAGGAGTGTTTAAACGACCCATTCACAGACTGGCGCCATTACTCCAAGAAAATGAAAATCAAATACCATTGGAAGAAGAACCGTCATTGGTACAACCGAGGTCGAGAAATGATGATCCCATTCCATCAAAAAGACCCAAGATCTCAACAGGTCCACTAATGCTTGCTATGTTACTAGCATTTCTCTTTGTTCCTACTGTATTATGCAACAAGATATCAATAACAAGGTTCCAAGATGATCCGGGACTGTATTTCGAAGGAATTGGAACTGCAAAGCTAAACACTGCAGAATGGAAAATAATGGTTTACTACGATCTTACTCCATTCTCGTCAGAGATACAGGCGCTATCTTCAGGCTTGCAAACTCTACAGGAACTATGCCTTAAAGAACCAATGTGCGATATCCTGGTAAACAACTTAGACCAAATCAGGAATGAATTGCTGCAAGAAACGGAATTGTTTACCAACAAACGAATTAAAAGATCACCGTTTAATATAGTCGGAAACATTGCCAGATCACTGTTTGGAGTTCTTGATGCAGATTACGCAGAAGAAATGTCAAAAACGATCAACGATGCAAAAATAGAAAAAAATAATATCGTGAAGCTTTTAAAAAATCAAACATCAATAATTGATTCAACTATTAATATTATTAAACAAAATGAGATCAACACAGAGCAAAGGATAAACGACATCTTAAGAATGGTTGATTTGAACAAAAATCAAATAGGAAGGGACTCTTCAACAATTAGAAACTCGCAAGTTGTTGGACTTCTATCAACTCATTTATCATTGACGGCAATAAATCTTCAAAGAATAGAGGCTGAAATCATAAATGTACTTACTGACGCCCATAATGGAAAAATTGGTCCCCTGCTATTATCACCTCACCAACTAAAGGATGAGATTGCTCTAATCAAGGCTCACCTTCCATCATCTCACCTACTTCCAACAGGAGATGACAATATAATCGAACTGTATAAACTTATGACTGCTAAGGGAGCTGTGACAAAAAATGAAGTAATTTTCGAAGTGAAGATACCTCTAGTGGATCAACAATTCTTCGAGATATTTAACATAGTGCCAGTCCCAACAATAAAAAATAATACATTACTCGCCATCAAACTGGACATATCATACCTTGCTACCAATGCACATAGAGATGAGTATATTCCTTTTACAGCAGATGAATTAGCAAATTGTGTCAAAACAAAAGATGACGAATACATTTGCAAAAATAAACAATCGAAATTAAAAAAGAATTCTGATGTCAATCCATGTGAGATCAATATTTTCAACAATCGATCGACAACCAATTGCAACTTGAATAGAATCCTAGAAACAACAGCATGGAACCAATTGTATGATCAAAACAACTGGATTTTTGCTACTACCACAGACGTTGAAACATCGCTGGTGTGTGGCACGGAAACCACATTTATTATACTAAAAAACACTGGGTTGATGAAAATTGCCCCTAATTGTGTAATCAAAAATAACTTCATAACAATACAAGGACACTTTGGTATATCAAATTATGTGCATACGTCATACACAAGACTAAAACACATAGAATCCATTAGTGAACCACAAGAAATAGAAAAGGTATTGGTTAACACTACAAATCATCAGTACAAG
Source organism: Gymnocheta viridis (assembly GCA_956483585.1). Classification (NCBI taxonomy): domain Eukaryota; kingdom Metazoa; phylum Arthropoda; class Insecta; order Diptera; family Tachinidae; genus Gymnocheta; species Gymnocheta viridis. Next base: position 56,613,806 of record OY101442.1, on the reverse strand, counting down.
ACCCAACTAGAGCAGCTAAGCAGGCTACAAAGGCAACTAAATGAATCAACGCTAGTACAACTACCGCAAATCATCAATTCTAACAGCCAACATCATCATGCAGTGAGTTACACCGCACTAATATTTTTCATAATACTTGCAATCGTTCTGCTGTTCTGGAAATTTCATCAAAAATTTTATAATGGCAAACAATCTACACCCAAACCAGCTCCACGAGTCCCGGTTGATGTTGCAGAACCCTGAGGACGTTGCTGTAATGTTTTGAACAAGATTCAACGCGCGGGAGAATGTTAAGACATGTAGTTATTGTTCATTATATTTATTATGTTCTTTACTTAATAAATTTGGTTATATTTTTTGTATATTAATATATAGGCCAGCTGGCAATAACCTTTAATTGCAATTTTATTCTTATTTATTCAATTAATAAATTCGCTTACTCAACTAATAAAATTTTATATTAATATATAGGTCAGCTGGCAATAAACTTTAATTACAGTTTTATTTATTTGCTTACTCAACCTATTGACTATTCATATTAATATCAACAAATAATGTATTATTAATTATTAAAAAATCAGTTAAGCATTTTTTAGTCCAATATGTAAGTTTTGCTTGATTTGTAATTCAATGTTGGACTTCCGTATAACTAAGCATTTTTCTTTAATGTCTTAATTATATTTAAACAGAAGTAAAATAAAGTTTTTCTTTAGTGTTTTATTGTTTAACACCGTTTTTATTGTTTAACACCGTTCTTCAAGTTTCCAAGTGCTTGCAAGGAACAAAAACGCAAATTAGTGAAGGCCTAAATTTATGTGTTTAGACCACCAACCACTAATTCATTCACATTAAACAGTAACTTACTACAAATATTGTAATGTTTTCAATTATACTTGTTTTCTTTTTATACCCTTCACCAAAAAATTTAGAAAATTTGTCATTCCGTATGTAATTTCTTCATTATTCATTTAAGACCTCATAAAGTATATATATTCTGGATCTGAATGAGCGATGTCCGTCTATCATTCTGTCCGTCTGCTACATTTTGGTGTAGTTAGAATTAACGCCAAAACACAACATTGAGAAATAAATTTTATACCATTCCCTTGGAATTTTTCATAAATTTGTTCGGTTTGAAAATAACAAAACTCGGTCCAATAATTAATGAGATATAGCCAAAAGACTTTTTTTTGTTATATTTCCTATTCTGTTTTTTTATGGCCCCAATTGTCCTACGGTCAATTTTATGAAGCAGATCTTTTGTATGGAGTTCTACAACGGTTAAGACTGAAAATAATTGAAGTCGGTCCATTAACGACTAAAATATGAGCAAAAAAAATGGCATTCGAAATAATTTTACTTTTACTTGGTTGGTAGTCACGACCGCTTCTTGTACACCACAGAGCAGTTGTATTTTTCACGGTAGTTTACGGGTTTAAGAACATAATATATCTTATTTATTATAAAATACTAAAATTTCAAATTCTTGATGGAAATTGGTGTGGTTGTTGTAAATCTTCCCTTTTTGTCACACAGATATCACATCCATACATATTGAAATGCGTTCATGGGCACATGTAGACATTGTGTGTATACATGTGTATATTTAAACAATCGAAAAGCAATGATTTGTTGTATTGTTTTTGTTTGTCTCTTTAAACTTATTTTTGTACGTTTATTAGTATAATATTATGCATGCATATTACAGTATTTTTTATCGCTTACATTTTCTTTTCGTATATAAATAACCATAATTATTTTTTATATTATTTATATTAAAGAAATGTAATGGATCGTCAAGACACTATGTAAGAGTAAATATACAAAATCAATGAAATTGAATTTTAGTTTTGTTTTGAAAATGTATTAATATTTCATTTTTATGACTATTTGTGATTTCAGAATAAAGGCAAAATTGATGCTTAGATCCTGTTTCATACTTGTGTAATTTTAATTATTTTCTATATTCAGGTGCAGAGTGTACCTGTAGAATATCAGAACCCGGTATTGTTATTGTATTTGTACAATGTGATAAAAAATCTTTTGACAATTAAAATGTTGTTTGGATACTTAGTAACACATAACAAAGCAGAAAAATCTCTTCCCGGCTAGAATTTAATAAGAAATGTCTCTTTCATTCTGTAACTTCAGTGAGTTAATCTTCAAAAGCACTTCAATTAATTGCCATTTTTCTATAAAATAAAAACAAAGTTTGATGTAAGAATTTAATTTGATATCAAGCTTCAAAATGTAATTAGCAAAGAAACTAAAAAATTTAAAACCTCGCGAAAATAGCGCATATTCAAAAATTGCAACTGCAATATTGGAAATTATTTCCAAAATTTATTTAAAAAAAAACTTAAAAAATATCATATCCATTGTGAAAATTACACTTTTATCAAAAACTATTTTGTATTTGGAATAAAAATTTAAAATGCATTTGTATTTTGAATAAAAGTATTGCAAATACCTACTTTCTACAAATTTATATTTAGCTTCTAGATTGCATTATCCAATTGAATAATTTAATGTGGTCTTAATTAAAAGGTATTCTAAGAATAGTTCGCAATTCATCAAATATTTTTCAAACAATCAGTTCCTATCGTACATATCATACATATGAACTTTGGATTTTTAGATCGGAATGTTTGGGGAAAATTTCCAAAAATAGTATATGCATATATATTTGTATTTAATTTTTTTGTGCATATTTTCATATTTTCCCCAATTCAACATACACAAAAGGATAAGTTAAGATCTTAGGAAATAAAAAATTTATTGCTTCATATTCATATAAAATAAACTGGTCTTACATTCATTACAAACACCTAAAAAATCATAGTTTTGCGGAATATCGCATGTCGATAGCACGCACTACGGATTAATGGTTAAATATTTCGAAAATAAGCCGAATTATGGGTCGGATTTGAGTGCAACATGCTTACTTAGTAAACGCAGAAAAAGATTTAAATAAAATTTGTTTTAATTAAATTCATTTGTTTTCTTAGCAGGCTGAATATGAATTACCGAATTCGTATTTTTTAAATCAATTGTGGTTGAAATTCCATTGTGTTTCTATATCAGAAATATACAGGTTATATAACCTTTATCGTCTGGTCCAACCGCAATACAGATAAGTAAATGGAAAAGTTAACAAAATTTTAAAAAGACAACTATCAGAATACCACTATTTACATACATACGTACATCACACGAGTTTCAAAGAAAAAATTACATTAAAATAATGAATTAAAATATGTTGTTATATTTTATCATTTAATATTTGTGCTTACACCGTCAAGTTATTTTTATTTTTGTAATTAATATTAAGTTAATACTAAATTCATTATATAATTATTTTATCACTGTACAAAATCCTATCTGATAACATATTGGATATTTTTTAAAAATAAACCTTTTATCGTTCATAAAATTGGCAAAATCGCAAAAATTAAAAAAAAATATTATAAATGGGATTGTGCCTGGTTTTTTAAATAAATTGTGGAACAAACTTTTTCAAATAAAAAGTAAAAGTAATAAAAACAACTAAAATGAATCGAAAATTCTAAAAAATAGCATTGTGTTGCGTTCAGGATTCGAAACCGTGCCACAGGGTAAGAAGGTACGGTTTCAAATCCTGACCAACCATTTATTTTTTTTTAATTTTTGATACACTTTAGTTATTTTTATTGCTTTTACTTTTTATTTGAAAAAGTTCGTTCTTCTTTTAAGAATTTTTGATAGCTTTAAATTATTTTCAATATGAAGATAATATTGGAACATTTTAATCATTAGACTAGCAGATTTATGCAATAGGTGACGATATTTTTTATCTATTTTGGGAGAATTTCTTCATTATTAAACCCGTTCATACGTTTCAAATCATTTCTTTCTTTAGTCGAAGACCACTGGCTTATTGATAAAGACGTTGAAACACTTCTTGGATGTGTGAAAAAATATATAAGTGCTAATAAGGGGATGTTAATATTTTTATAATGCACTCTAGGCAAGAAATTGTAACAAATTTGTTACGAAATTCATAATTTATGGCTGACTTCATAAACGCAGTTTGCAAAGCAACACGAGAATGCCTTGTAAACTCATGCTTCCAGTGTTGCTTTGGAAACTGTGTTTATGAAATCAGCCTATACTATGAAATAGAGATTAGAACCAATAATGCGTGATCGTGATTAATTTTTTGTTTCCATCACGTGCGGGTGCCTCCGTGAGACGGTGAGTGGCAATTTTTTTTGCTTTAATGTAATTTTTCCCATTTAAATTATTTAAAAAAAATTTTTTTTCGTATTTCGTGGGCGCGATTTTTTGTGATTGTGACTTCTTTCGTCACTCCATACTATAGTGATGGGTATATAAGATTCGGCACAGCCGAAGATAACTCTCTTACTTGTTTAAATTATGTACATAGAAACAAAAAAATAGAAAAACACAACGTTTCAGGATCTTTTATACAAATTTAATATTTGTACAAACATATGTACGAATATAAAATTATGTACAGAAAATTTACGTATGTACAAACATACATGTTGACTTCAACCACTTGCAGCCAGAGCAAGAAAAATACCTATAGTAAAACCATCAGCATTTGTAGTATTTGTTTCAGTGAAACATAGGAAAGCAAATATGTTGCTCTCATTCTCATTTTACTAACTCACACCACATCTACTTGAGAGAATACTAATACCAACTTGTAACAAAAGCACGAAGCTACTTATCAATACGCACTCAAACCTGAAAAACACACAAACTGGTGTATGCACGTCTTTAGCCCGTATCAAATAACTACAGAAATAAATAAGACAACAAAATGCTGATTTGTCAGACATATGTACATACATATACTTTATAACAGCATCTTTGCAGTTTTTGTTTATATATAAATCTTTTTATGTTTTGAGTTTAGTCAACTAGATTTAGGTAGGGTACCTATGCTTTCAAATCAATTTGAAAGTACCCCTATTCTAGTCCTAAATAATCAAACGGATTTCAAGAAATGGGTTGGAGAGCTTCAGAACGGTAAAAATTTCTTACACACGTTTATCACTTCTCAACTTTGGGTAAATATAAATCACACACAAATATAAATACCCTACGGGAAATATTGTACCAATTGTCCTGAATGTACCTATGACTGGTGAAAATAGGAATGGTACAAAAATTCCTGCGTAACATCGGAAGATTTACATTTTATTTTCAGGAGCAAAAATTGAAGCTTATCGTTCCGAAACCATCACCTCGCAATAATTTTTTTTTTGCCAAAAGTCTCCACTGGGCAATTGAACAGTATTTTATTTACTGCTGCAATATTTTGCAAACCGGTTGCAAAAATCTATTGCATTTACGATTGTAATAAAATGTAATAAAATTTTTATTTTTTAAATACAGTTTTTACATACAGATTTATTGTTGTAAAACTTTTAGACTCGTTGGGTGAGAGATCATCAATGGACTAGATTTTACACAAGGCCTAAAAGAACTATTTTGTGGTATGTTAGTTGAGGACTAGACTTGGACAGTTTACTCTATGATAGCTCTATTATTATTATTAAAGAGCGATTATTGGGTATGTAACAAAGAATACACTCCAAGACAATTACATAAAGGTTAGGTCTAAAACCTGTCACCGAGTATCTTAATTATATCAGCTGACCCCCTCCAATGACAAAACCATGTAAAAGTTACCGGTACATCTCATATAAAGTTCCGGAACTCAAACCAGTTGCTAGTCCCTGGGAACCAGTCACGTGACGTGTTTTGTGAGTTCTTTTCCCTCTAGGGTAATTAAATATTAAATATTATTTTTCGTTAAATAAAATAAATAATATTTTCTTGACTATGAGTGGTCAAAAAAGGAGGAAGTTTTGGGGCAATTGTCCCAAGTATAAGATGCTCAAGATAAATGACGGGCCTAACGCAAGCACCAGGTTTCATTTGCTGTCTGAAGATGAAGAATTAGTTAAAAAGGAGAAAATTCCACCGATAATTCTGGATTCCAATGTGAGTTTTTCGAAAGTGATAGGATTAATCGGTGAAAAATTTATGTTCAAAAGAATGTCGATTGGAACGACAGAGGACAGCAGCTAATATGGACGAATTTAAAAATACACACAATAATACTCCTGCAAGTGTAAAAGAAATTATTACCAAAAGATCAAACGAAGATGACACACTGTATCTGATCGAATTTGACAGGCAACAAAGCGTGAAATTTTAAAAATCAGATTTTTCTGTCATATTGCTCTTTACTGGAGAAAACCTTTTAAGAGCAATAACGGTCCTACACAATGTACCAAGTGTTCAATGTACGGTCATGGAGCCAAAAACTGCAACAGAGTCAAGGTATGTACAGCTTGTGCGGGTAACCACAATTACGCTGATTGTTCACTAAACAAAAGCTCACCTGAAAGCAGTATAGTGTACAAATAAAAATGAAAGAAATCTAAACCACATGGCAGATGATCCTAAATGCCTGTGTCGTAAAGATTATTTAGAGATTCGACAAAGATTAACCTCAAAAACTAGAATGACTAGTACTAGAATAACAGTACTTACGTAATAGATGAGAGTGATTTCACACCACGGTATTGCTCAAGACTACTGGTGTCAAGGAAAAAATTTGTTTTCTGAAATGGCTAAAAGCAAAACACGGGACAACAACAACGAGTAATCTAATGATAAACTATTGGAAATATTTTTTAATGCAGTAGATGCATTGGAAAAATGTCAAACAAAGTTTGACAAATTAAGAGTCCTAGGTATGATGCTTAAACATGCCATTTAAAACATTTGTTGTACACAATGTTCATGTTATGCACTGGAACGCTCAAGGCATAACAACCGAGTCAGCAGCTGCACAGCTCGAGCAAGTTCTTCACGACAAAAAAGTTGTTATACTTTTGCTCAATGATACGTTTTTAAAACCACATCACAAACTTCAGTTAGGCTAACGCATGACGGAGGACCACTCATTGTGGTAAAAGCTAATAACACATAATAATGAGCTTTACACACATTGTTTGCTTGCAAGCTAATTCATTTACTTTCCATTTTTATTTACCCGATTCGGTCAAAACTTAGCCCATGTCCAGCCCTTAACAGTAGACATTTTACTATATTTTTTTTCCAGTTTCAATATAAATTAAATACAGCAACTTTTTATAATCGTACGGACTGGCCACCAATTAGAATTTGGGTGGAAATTGAAATTAGATGCTAAAACATTGACCAAACAGAGTGTATTCCCAGCAACGTAGATTTATTGCTAAATATATTCATTTCAATGGTTAATGCAGCTTTTAGCAAGATTCCCGTAGGGAGGAAAACCCCGTGGCAGAGAGAAATCTAGAATACATCTAAGGCAGTTAAATAGTCTAATTGAATTCCTCCTTAACAAGGACAGAAATGAATCCTGGGCAAGATTTATTTCAAAACTAACCCCGGGGTCCAAAAAATTCTGGAAACTAACAAAAGCTTTAAAGGGAAACTCGTTTTGTTCAGATCTTACTTGTAATATTACTATCAATAACCTATCGTCTTTGGATACATTTGTATCATATTTTATTAATTGTATCAATAATAATTCTCCTATTGGTAGTAATAATATTGAATGTACAGATGAGGTTAAGGCATTTGTTATGATATTAAAAAATAATAAAGCCCCTGGCTTAGATGGCTACTTATATACGTATGTACATACAAGCCAATACATCTTAATAGAAGTGTACATAAGTATGTATGTATGGATGTACATAAATGACCAAAGGGCTTGCTTGGATAATAAAAAGTTTTGTTTGGGATCAGGATCAACAAATACCACGGAATACTTGAAATTGATTCCATCATCGCCATCACCACCAAACACATGAACCAAACTAAGATGTATTCACAGAGTTCGTGTCAATCAATCGCTGCTTGGGTGACAGAGAGTAATTGATTATTACAATCAACAAATGACATTGGGCTGGATAAAACAACACGTATGAAACAGGCAACTGAACAACGAAAAACCTCCAACAAGTTAAGTGAGTCAATAAACCAACAATTTAATTCAGACCAACAAGCCAACCGGCCAAAAACAACCAACTTTATACAAATTTTGTTCGTTTTGTTTTTACTGATTTACTTTTGGTAATTCAAATTGAGGGAATCATTTCCTTTTTATTATTGTTAACGTTATGACCAAAAAGCTAGACTGTTAATCACTCAAAAGCAACTTGCATTAGACAAAAAAATACTTTTCGGAAAGAAAAAATTCGTGGATTAGAAGTAATTATCTGTCAATACCCAAGCAAGCAAAGAAAATATTTTCTGAAAACTTTATAAATCAAGTGCGAAAGAGTGATATTTTTAAACAGAATTTTTTCCTCATAGTCGCTGTGCGTAATCACTGGTGAATTTTGAGCAATAGATTTGAAGCGTTTAATAATTACTTCAATAATAAAAAATTTTATAAACTAATATTTCAATTGTGCAACTCATGAAAATATGGATCTAATATGCAGGAATTTCATTGCCCTTGTTTCTATGCAAAATTATTTTTGCACAAAAAGTAATACTAGAAAAAAATGCAATTTTTGCATTTTATTTTATTTTACATTAAAAAGAAAAAATATTTCTTAGGAATAATTTGCTTTACATATGTATCTTGTTATATTGTCAACTCTTTTTGTTGTTTCGTAGCCACCAAAAAAAAGAAATTAGTTTAATTTGAATACATCACAAAAGTAGCATGGACAGCAACCTGCCGCCTTGTCGACGTTAACATAATCATTTTCATATACACACATGTATTCTATTTTTGACAGGTTGTAGTCGGTAGCCTGCTGTCGTGAATGTGTTTATAGCTTAAAACATTTTGTTTTCAATCAATTTCGTAATTGAATCAATTACCCATATGACCAAAGAAGACACTTTCTGAAAAAGTTTGAAAACGAGAATTTGGTAATGGTTGGTCGTATTCAATATATCATTTTTTCGTTGTAGGTTGAACATTAACAACAAAACGAATTGAATCTGCCATTTTAGTGATTAAACCCATATATTGATTCTTTTGGTTTCGGCGTAAATTGAAAATACAAGATGGTTGGTCTTGTAAGGTATCACGTCAACGTATAGTTTGGGTGAGCTTGTGAATTTCATTCAATAATTTCGATAAATTTGATTCGGTGTATATTGAATATATGTTCGGTTTTTGCTTCTCGTTGTTTGTCATTGATTGATTTGTCTCCTTCCTGTTCCCCTTTTTGCAATTATTCTATTACAAGGATTACATAGTTGATCTTTTTTATTTTTGTTTCGAACCCTGGTCTCGAGATTGTTTGCAATCGACATTTTGAACCCTCTCGTCGTCGTTGTTAGTGCGACAACTGCAATTATCTGTAACATCATCGATTTGATTTTCTCTTGTTTGGATAGGGATTTTCTATTTTGGTTTCGTATGGCATATCTATATTATTCGAATATAGCACTTGTAGCTTTCAAAGATGATGACATCAGATAAATTGCAACAATTTGAGAAATATGCTGGATTATTTCTCGAATTTGAGAGCGATTGTCATGAGAAGAATAGAGGGAACCAGACAACATTTACTACTGAGTTGGATGGAGAAGAGTTTAAGGCATAATGGAAACGTGTTAGGTTTTCGTATGAGACATTCGCTGCCGCGAGGGATAATGACACCGAAGAAAATTTCTACCCAATTGAAAATAATTACTTGTTTTTTCTTTTACATGTCAAGTTAAATTGATTTTAGCTATTTTTAGTTTTTGGTTAACCGGCGAGCCCGGTTTTGTTGTTGTATTTCAATGCTTCTTGAATTACTTGCGCTTTCTACTTCTTAGCAATCTAATTGTTGTTTTTGTTTTAATTTTTTGCACTGGGTTTCTTTTTAAAGTTTTTTCTATTTTGATTTTTGGTGTTACTTTCGATACACTTTGACCTCAGTGGTGGTCAATTGATAATAGATATTGTAACGTCGGGCCACTTTTCGATTGGAGGACCACTCTTAGCGCAACCGGAGGCAGAAATCGTCAAATCGCCACTGTCAATAAGTAATCGATGGCAGCGGGTCAAAGCTTTAAATCAACGCTTATGGTCAAAGAAAGAATGCATGTTGGTTTTAATATACAAATATTGTGCGAGTTGCCTAAGTCATGACCATATCTGGCGTACTTGCGAGAGTACGAGGAAATGCAAGCGGTTCGGTGACATGCATCACACGCTAATTCATAAGCCGAGCACAAGACCTCGTTCGTCAAGCTCGAAGAAACGCAAAGATTTGAAGCACTCCAACCGGGAACGCACTTCGCCTACCCGCCCTAAGAGAAGAGAACCTTGTTCGTCCCATATCTCAGCCAGGGGGCCTCGTTCGTCCGATAATCATGACAGCGAGAGACCATTGCTGCCCTAGTGCCAAGCTATCAACTCTAAGAAACAATACTATTGAAACTGACGCTAATCATAAAAATCGTTGCAAATACATTTTTGAACGGGCACTTATTTACCCAAGCTTAGAACGTGGGTTGCGACGTGTACCCAAATGGAATAGAAATGGCTTATTCGCTGGAAGCTTAGGGAAGCATTTGGCTCAATTCTCCATTTTTTGGATTTATCATATCCGGCTCGTTTACTACATGAGCACCGATGATACTTAACTAATAATTTTTATATTTAGTTTATGTACGTACATACTAATTTATCATTTTATTTTCGACATTTAGATGACTGATGGCCAAATGGATTTGAAGGCTGCTAATATATAGCTATCTCTACTTGTGTATTTTGTTCTTTTTTTACTTTATTAGTAGGTACCGGAACTATCTATATTTAGATTGCAGTACTGCAAGGCGGCCGGGATGTTTACGCGATCTTTGGTACACCTCTGACCCCTTGTGAATGATGCCAAGTCGCAGGAAGGTGATTTGACACCGAGGGTGCGCTAACGTGCTTTGTGGTGTCTTTTTAGTACGTTTTGTTTTTGGAATAATTGCCTTGGTTTTGATGACGTGTCGTTTTTGGCGCTGATTGGGATTTTTCGTGAGGCAAAATAATAGTCGTCGTTTCTAACATCCACGTACAGTTCATACTTTCCTTTTCTTTAAAATAAATCAAATTCAATTAAAAGTAAAAATTAAATTTTTATATAATAAGTGTAAATTTTGTTAAATTAATGAAATAAAAAATTTGTGGAGAAAACCCCGAATCAGTGTGCATCCTCTTACCAGAAGCTTGAGGTTTGCATAAGTCAGCCATTTGGAAGTCGACACTTATATTGTTCTATTGTGTATCAATTAACACGTTTTTGCTATACTTTTTTTTAAGCGACTTAGGTCTTATTTCCACGAGTTAAACTTTTTAAGTGTCTTTTGCAGCTCGGTAGATCGTATGATCAAGTGCACATTTAACAAATTCAAGGCTCTCTGGTATATTATTACAATGAGAGTAACAGAACAGATGGTAGAGTAATTAGACGGACAGTAATCGTGCGGTAAATCTGCAACTAAAGACAGATAATATTTCCATATATGGTAATAAAAGTTATGCGTGCATTTATGACCTATGCAATTACAAATATGTTCTTGTACGTGCTCACTGATTGAGCGTGAGAATTAATGCAAACCACAATACTAAAAAAAATCTAGCATGAGATAATTTAAGAAGTAATTCCAGTGGTTTCGATCCAGATTTTAAATGTCAATAAAAAGACTTTAATCGAAATTATAATGTCAGTACTCGGTAAAGTATTCCTCCCACATACAAAAATCGTAACAGCGTTTGAAAGAGTTTGACATGGTGCACTTCTGTCTCTCGATTAATAGATGAGATCTCAACAAACGAGTTCAAGGTTGATTCAAGAGTACCGCAAGGTTCCGTTCTTTCTGCAACCCTTATTCTTATTTTCCTAAATACCCTTCTATGTCAATTTTCCTAGATATGGCACATTGCATTGCATGTGTAGGAGTCATCCCCTGGTTGTGGTCCAATTAAAAATAAAAACATTAATCCTCTAGTTTTGAAAATATTCATAGCCTATGTCTTCTTCTAATTCTATGGTTAAGCAGCTGGGAGGAGCAAAATTTGCCCCTTGCTGGTCTTAATTTTGAGAATTACAAAGCGTATATCTTTACTTTAATTTTCACTAAAATCGAGTTGAGATTCGGAAATTGTCCTCCTTACTTCCTTCAGGTCCTAGTTTTGAAAAAAATACTTAGCCTATGTGAGTTTCTAGGTGCAGATTTATCTATGTTTCAAATTTGTTTAGGATCAGTTTGAACATTTCCGAGAGGCATAGATGGTTTTGAAAGTTCCCCCCTGGTCCAAGCTTTAAATACTACATAACCTTCCTTGCATTTCACAGACTATGTCCACCAAATTTCATTGTGATCGGATAATGAATTAGCCACGAATAAAATGCGGATATATTAGATGAAAACTTTTATATTTTACAAAAAGTAAAAATGTTTTTGTTGTACCTATGCGTTTACCTTGCTTATTGTATCATACAACTATCAAAAGTAACAATTTTTATACATTAAAAAATATAAAAATTACACAAAGGTTATTTGGAACGCTGAATACAAATATGTTCTTGGCTTTTTTTATCAGCTCGACTTTTTGCGATATAGCGTCATGTCCAAAATTAAGGCAGTTCCACTACATATATTGAAATAATTTGAAAATGCCTCAGTTATTCAGTTAAAAAATCCAAAATTATAATTATCATTTATTATAGTTTTTTAATTTGTCTTAAAGCTCAGAATATGGATGAACGTTTTATTTAGATTAAAACATTTTATAATCAAACGTACCTGTTCACCAGCAACATCCATTTCAAACAAGTGTATTTTTTTTGTCAATTCTATCGAATGCTTTAATGTTAATCGTGCCATATGTTTTGTTGAAACTTCTGATTTGTTCCACCTTGAAAATAAAATAATAATAACACAGTATAGAATTACAAGAAAAAATTCAGATGTTTTGTTTCACTGTTTGGAAATTATTTTCCATTGTACCTCACAAGTCTATAATGCACATATAACACATATAATATGCTGCAGTTAATATAATTACGATGAATCAAAGAGATGGAATAAAATAAAATGTTGTTAACAATCAACTTAAAAATAGTATTTATTTAATGAAGAAGGTTATTATTATAAAGACCCAAGCTTTTAGATGCAATAAATCACAGGAAGCAGCTACACCTTAAAAATTTAGTATAGATGACTATGGTGGGTACCTTAGGCTTGGGTAAAAAGTTCAAGTCGATCCGCCCTAACCAAGCCCACTTCTTGTAGTTATATTGTTTCCCATGTTAAAGGTCACCGGAAATTAATATAACTTCATAATGTTGCTTACCAAATCTTTTGGAAAAAAGCTCAGTAAGTTCACCTACTTTCAGTGACAGGAAAAGTAAGATTAGCAGTGACCGGGTTAATAGTAAAAAAGGCTTTGGATGACATTATTCTGTTAGATATAACATTTATTTAGTTACACAATTCATAAAAAAAATAAAATAACTTAGTTTTCTTTGCTAGTGTGATGTCAGCTTAAAAATTAACTTGTGCTCCCAATGCCATCAAGATTTAATCCAACTAAAATGATAACATTTAATTGTATAAAAGTTAGTATTTTATAATTAACTCTTACATTAAAACTGTCCAATATTTCATCAACTTCTAACTCAATATTTAAATCAGATGGAACTTCTCCTCTTCAAAATCAGAAAAATCCGAAGCATTTGCTCTCCCGCATCCAAGAGGCACGATTTACGCTTGTACTAAAATTTTATGCAAGGTCGCTAATATACGGTACCATTTGTAATTTTAAAAATATATGCCAGCAGTTGCATAACAAAATCTCGTTTTCGACACTTAACTCAAAATTACAAGAAATTGCAATTAGTATTATTTGCAAGTGTTTTAAAAACTCGATGTTAACGTTTGTTATAGACGTAAATAATTCCGGATTGGAAAATGCTTTTTGCGCCGTATTGCCGTCGTTCATTGAGCCACTTCCATTACTTTTCGGCTTATGGATATGAAGACCCATTTTCTGCCAGAGCTTTTGTTGAATCACACATTTTCTCTTTTGCATTAGTACTCAGCACTTCGAATTTGCCTTATTACATATTAAGTCTATATGAAAGATTAAGAACAAATTCTAAGCATCGAATCCAGGTGTGTTATTGCCTTATCCCATAACTGATGTAACAAATAACGAGTTATCTAAGCTTTTTGGAGCATTGCTGCTAAATATTTGTTTAAACGAACTTTGTCTTGAGGAACCGTTGAAACCATAACTTAAAACCAATATGACTTCATTCAGTTCAGCTATTTGCATCTTCTTCTTGGCATGACAAAATTCTTTTTGCTGTATGATTAACCAAGCTCTGCAGGGGATTTGTGCTGATGATTCCGTTACCGATGGTCCTTCAGGTCGGCATTGTACTTTGCACTCTCGGATTTTTTGGTAATGTGGATAAATATCACAGTTTCGTGACTTGCTCATTTCTCTAATATTTATGTACTGTTGCTTTGTTAAATTATTTTCTATCAAAAATAGTTATGCTTATTCACGCGAGAGTGGTAATAATTTTTTGTCATGTGAGGTTAAAACTTTTTTCATTTTAGAAGCCCTAGATTGTGATGAAGCTGCTTCCTTTAAAGCAAAACTTAAATCATTTGCTTTTGATACATGAGCTGATATTGAAGCATCATGAACCAATAATTAGGTACTGATCATTCTGATAATTTAAATTCACTCACATTCGATACCCATAAAATTTTTTTTTAAATTTATTAATCGATATTGCCTCGATATCTTCTTTCAAAGATTTTCAAAAACTTTTGTTTGTTAAGGGGTTTTAGCTAGTCTATATACATGCATTTTATTGGTGCTAATGCCAAATCATCAGTAGACCTTAAACCATATTTTTGAAAGTTTGTGTATAAGACAAGAGGTTTGAAACATTTCATAGATATGGCTTAAGGTCTACTGATGATTTGGCATTAGCACCAATGAAATGCATGTACATATAGACTAGGTAAAAAACCCTCAACAAACAAAAGTTTTTGATACCCATAAACTTTCGTTTTTTTCAATTTCTTCGCACATCTCTGGTACTTGCTCCACTTTTGGTTAGCATATTCGCAAAATTTGTTAATCTTCTTTTTAATTATTGCCATACATTTGTCATCCACACTTCTATTAAATTTCGTAATAATCCAGTTGACAGCAATTGTAGCGATTCGTTTCTAACCAAAATTTAACTGTGTGCATTTTTTTATTTTTACACAATCTGACAATACAACACAAAAAAAATAACCATATGCGGACACCACTACGTGATAAAAGACAAAAAAAAGATCCGTGTCTCCCAGTTTTGCCCAAAGTCATGTCTTTTTTTATGGGCCCCTAAAGATTTGCGATTTTTGCAAAATACTGATAATTTTTTCAGGCTCATATCTTGCGCATCATTCGGAATTTAGATTTACTTCCTGACGCAAAGTTGTAGACTTTCTCATAAAGAACAACATTTGTGAACATATAAAATAAAAAAATCTTCAGTATGAAAATCGCAAAAAATTAATTTTTGTTTATTTTTTTTCACCTGCTCAGGTTCATAGATAGTAAATAGTTGAAAATACAAGAAAGCAATCAACTACAAAAATCTACCTAAGATCTCAGCGCTCAGGTAGCCGCAAAAGTGAAGAATTTCCCGAATGCATTAATGAAATTGCTAATGCCTCTTAAAGCAATGCGTCGAGTTTTTTCCCTTTGTACAGGTTTTCCATGGGCATTGTGGTTTGGTGAAGCCATTCTCCTTGCTCATCGGATTCGGTAGGGAGGTGATTGATAAAATCGTCAAAATAAAAATGAAGAAAATTCAGCTTTAATGTCATCGATGTGCCGATTTGCATTTCTTTCACCCATTCTCTTGATTACAGTTGCGCGGCTCGATCCCCTCCCAAGACGATGGTACATACACGCTGAAGATAAATCAAAGTTGCTCTTGAATAGCTTTCTAATGTCAGGGCCATTAAGTACGCCTGTTAAATGAAGACAGAAAAGAAAATTCGTTTTGAATTTACTACAATACCTTGTTTAATTTTGTCATCGCTACACTTTGGGAAAACGCTTTTAAAATAGTCGAATTCGTTTGGACAATTTACAACGGCCACTTCGATGAATTTTTAACAATTCCCAATTTTATGTGGAGCGGTGGCAGCAAGATGTCTTGAGTATTGTTAATTAAAGATGGAATCCACGAATTACATTGGAATTGATTCAGAGGTGAGCCAGAATCCCAATTACAAAGAAAACAACAGAATTTGGAAAACCGCAAAATGTTGATGACCTTCGAATCATACAAAATCTTCCATTTTTATCTCTCAATGTTTCATAGCTTTCTTTCATGTTAATACCCATTGCTAGCGGAATGGAAGGATTTCGGTTCGCATGCATCAACACTGCTTTCAAGCTTGAAGCAGAACCATTAATAAATATTCTCCACTCAATAGCGATGTAGTTCATTCACAATTTTACCACCAAAGCTTTTAATCCTGGCAGTAAGCGAACAAATTGTCATCATTTAGAGTGTAGAGGCCCTGAAATTCAGCTTGCCGCTTGCTGTACGCCGAAGAGTTAACATTAGCATTGTGAGTTTTCTTTGCTGTAAAAACGCTGTCAAAAATACGACAAGTCGCTGCGATAATCCCAATATCGCCACAATGAAATCCATTTCCATTTGTGTTATTAGTTGTGGTCCATATCTTCCCTTTGGCGCACATAATCGCTATCAAATGGATCTTCATAAGTAACACTACTTGCTCTATTCATTCTTGTAAATTCTGTCCCACGATCTGGAGTTGGCGGCCTTGGTGATACAAAATTTTCAGGTGCAAGCACTGGTAGTGTGGCTGTTATAGTTGTTTTATTAATTTTGTTCTCAGCATGTCGATTTAGACGACATGTGTAATTTACGCATGCATAGCAACTGGTTGCTTCATGATCATCTGGGCGATTAATCCAGTTTCCGGCTTACAATACTTCATGCTATATCCTTTTCAGACCCATCACAAAAATATGCTCTCATTTTCACAAAAGTAAAGACTTAAATAAAATATCTCTTTTTACAAACGTTTAAAATTTAATTTTTAAAATTTTTTCACAATCATGAATTTTTGAAAAAGGACCTGATTTTGTGTATTTTGGCCATTTACATGTAAAATAATTAATATTTTTCGAAAAGGACCACGCATAAATATGTACTTTGGTCGTTTAGTGGTAAAAAATTGTATTAGTTTAATAACAAAACAAAAATCAAATAAATAAATTATACACTAAAAAATGTAGCGTATAAATTGGTATATAAAAAAAGAAATTCAATAAAATCTAAAAAAATATAATTATTTAAAGAATTAACGTTTGGTCCTTGTCTTTCGCAGCACACAAACTTACTTTGCACTTTTCACATATTGCCCTGTTCTGCTTTCACAGAAAGTGTTCCGATATTTTTTTTTGCGGTCCCATCTACAAATTGGGGCCAATGGTCATAACGATCGTATCTGATGTCATTTGGAGCATTGTGAATACGGAATTTTGTTCCGTGAAACTCATGACGTAACTCAAAAGGTTCAGCTATTTCTGGAGGAGCTTCTTTGTACTTAGCTAGCACTTCTCCTATCTCTAATTTTAAACTGAGGAATGTTTTTATGTTTTCTTCAGAACACCAACTATTCTTGCATCATTTCTGTATTCCATCCAGCTGTTGTATATTGCCATGTCAAGATAATGAAAAAAAACTTTGACTGGTCAATTCTTAGTCTTCATTCTAATGCGGTAGTATTCCATCACTTGATATGCAGTATCCACGACACCCATTTTTGAATTGTAGAATTGAATTACCGCAGGTATTCGATCAGGCAACGAAGTTTTTTTTAGCGTTTATCTAACGTTCTACATCGCCAACCGGGTCCTTTCCACATGCAGTTCAAGCAATCGTTTCTAACTTTGTGTCACACCACAGCAACTTTGTCGTCTTTAACAAATTGAGTCATACTACCACGTTCCATTTGCTTATCTGACGGAAGGCTAACTCATTTTCCAAGCCGATTTACCATAATAGTACCAGTTGCTTTAAAACCATTCTGGATGGTCCATGACCCAGTCCACTATCAGGAAATATACCAGCTTCTTGAAACATTTCGAAGTCAACGATTAATCCTTCGGATGTAGCACAAACAAGATTTTTAAAACCCACCGGTCCAAAGTGGCCAATTTGGCTTCGCTAGCGGCATTTTATTCATAGCTTCCAAAGTAAAGAAGATATCTTCAAAAAAAATTTTTTTCTCAATTCAGAAAAAAATGAAACAATTTTTGGAAAAAAAAATTAAATTTTTAATTTTTTTTTTAATTTTAAATTTTTTATTTTAAATTTTTTTTTTAATTTTTTATTTTGTTTTTAATTCAATAAACATTTTCCACCATATATTCATATATAAAATAAATAAAAAATTGTCAACTCAAAGAGAAACCATATTATAAAAGAAATATTAATCAGATTCTTCAGTATCGTTTTGTCACTGACATTTTGCCTAAAAAGTACAATAAATTGAAGGCTCGCAGGTACTCGCAGTAAATTTTGGACACACAATGGTTTACACATATAGGAAAATTTACAATTATACTGAATGCAGGTGAATTTTGTAAGTTCTACTCCACGAAAGACAGGTGTACGTTACAATGGGCGAGTTGCTAATACACTTAAACACGATTACGTTTTATAAATAACATAAGTATACACAGATCACAACCACAGTTTTTTTATATAATACATACCTTGGCGTTAGTATATAACAAAACTTTTAATGAAAATAATAAAATTTGCAAGTTTAACACGAATAGCAAAACGATGATCAAAAAGGCGGAAATATTTTGCACAACACTTGCAGAAACATATGCTGACTTTGACAGCTCACAGCTGTTCATCAGCTGTAAGCTGAGCTTTTAAAAATCGATACAAATCTAGTGAATGTATTTGTTATCGATTGTTAAAAAAAATTAACGGTTTTTCAAATTTGAAAATTTGAATTAAATGCCGCTAGCGAAGCCAAATTGGCCACTGTGCGGTCGTGGCTTTGATCTTATGACTTGTCTTGGTGGACATCTGTCAGTAAATGGGACCATTTGCTGATCAATTGAATAAGATGTTACATCGGTAGCTAATTGACTGCAACGATTCCTTACTAAATCTGAAGTCTCCAAAGCTTGTTCGTTTCATTGGACATTTGATTATCAACAAAGTGAATCATATTTCTCAGCCTAAATAATTTGTTTCTCGACATTGCGCTAGATATAAGCTCATTTCTAAAGTCCTTTGACCAGTAATATACACCTGCGGATAGTTTAGGCAACCCATGATTATAGCGCAGCCATAAAAATTCTTAATATCCGCTTTTGTGAGGTTCATCTCTTCCCCGGTAGTTGCTAGACCATATATTTTTGTATATTGTACAGTTTCTTCATAGTGGCTTTCCACAAAATATCTTGAAAAATACTCGTAAGGCGATCGTAATTTAACAACATTTTGACAGCTACATACACTTGGAATAGTATAAACTGGAAACTTCTTTTGTTTCCATATGTCTGCTCGTGGTATTAATTTAAAACATCAACTGGTTCTAAAAAAATGTAAATTGATGTTCAAATACATGTAAGCACCGTTGTATAAGAAGCGTTTTATTCCTTCAGATCCTATAAATATTTCTGACGCAGATGGAATGCTTAACATTGGTACATCAGCAGCAATATTAAATAATATCGGATACGAATTATTACCAGAAATAAGCGGTTACCATCTTCAACTTCGTCCTCGGATGAGCTATCATCGCTATGTGCACTGTTAAGAAGAGAATAACTAGGTATACAAGCTGCATCGCGGTACTCATCATCAGAGGAAAAATCATCTTCTGAGTTTTCGAGAATATTCAGGACTCTTTACAGGTCTGCATCCGTGGATAAGTTCAATTTCTTACCTATAAAATTTAGTTAACATAATTGTGAGTTTGCAAAGAAATGTCAATTTATGACCGTGAAACAGGATTGTGTTATCCGAGTTTTAGCTTCATTTAACTATTGAAAATCACTTTCGGACACTATTTTATAAGCTACTGGCTACTCAAAATCACTCTCATCAGAAACAAAACACTTTCTTCTCACTGAGGAAACTATTTTTTTTTGCAAAAAGTTTTCACTTGTTCTCTTTTTTTATAATTGAAAAACAACCTAACACAGCTACTGCTTTTGGAAGTTTATTCAAAAAATAAAAAATTTGCTTCCTAGAATTTTTTCAATCCACATCGCACAATTGTGTATGCTGGGTCCGAAAGGGATATTTGTCTCCACTCAACCATGCCATGAGATTGTTATATAACACCTGTATTAGGTGCGTAATTTTCACCGGCCAAGGCTACTTCGTCGACAAACAACGTATATGCTCTTTTTAATTCACTAGTTAAAAAATTATTTTGCTTTTGAAATCTTGTAGAACTTTTCTGATTTGATGACCGCAAACGTAGCAAAATAAATCAATTTTTTCACACTGCATATTGAAATTGCCAGTTGCCAATGTTGTGTGCGAATTATGTTATATCGCTTTCTCTATAAGTTTCACCACTGAGCTCTCGTTGACGTCGCGATGTGTAATGCCTCGATGTGAGCGCCGTGTCGCTTTTATATCGTGTGCTGCGTCCCTTGATGCGTGTGCTGAGCTTATTACTTTACTTGTGCTGCTGCGGTCGGTGCGTGATCGCGTGAGTTGTTTATTGAGATCTTAGGTACATTTTTGTATTTGATAGCATAGTATGTATCTCAATGTTGAAGAAAAAACAAATGGTATTAAAATTTTTTCGGGAAATTCTTTACTTTTGGGCCTATCTGAGCGCTGAGATCTTAAGTAGATTTTTGTAGTTGATTGTTTTCTTGAATTTTTAGCGGTTTGATACCTATGGATCTGAACAGGGGAAAAAGGTAAAAAAGGATTTTTTTTATTTTTTTGCGATTTTCATCTTGAAGATGAAGATTTTTTGATTTTATAAGTATGTTTACAATTTTTGTTCTTTATGACAAAGTCTACTACTTTGTCTTAGAGAGTAAATCAAAATTCCGAACGATTTGCAAGATGTGAGCTTGAGAAAATGATCAGTATTTTCCAAAAATGACACCGGCCCATTAAAAATGTGCATGACTTTGTGCAAAACTGGGTGACACGGGTCTTTTTTTCTTTTATAACGTAGTGGTGTCCGCATATGGTTATTTTTGCATGACTTAAAAAATTGCAAACAGTGTCTATAAAGGAAAAAAAGTATAAATAATTTAGAGCAGTTGGTTCTACAACCACGTGAAAGTACACATCGTTACTTTTCTTCACACATATAGTGCTCAAACAACACGGCCCAATAAACAAAGTACTACTTTAATAAACACTCGGCCGCCAAGCAAAACTACACAGAAAAGACGACACACTTTGGCACAACAAATAATGCACTACAACATTTTTATGAATGGTCTATTTTTTTAAGTGCCTGAGTTATTATTTCCTATTTTAGAAAAATTTTGTTAGACCCCTTTTCCACGGTCAAAGTTTACTCTCCAAAGTCTTGTGTTTAATGGTGATAAGGGAAAGTAGAAAAGGGGTGAGTACACACTTTGCTGTACTTGCAAAGCTGATTTCTACTTCGTTCGCCGTTTTTTTTTGTTGTTAAACATATTTTTTTAATCTTTGGATTTATGGCAGATAATGTTTTGGTTAGAATTTTTATTTGATTGACGTAATTCTTCATATTGTTTGACGTTTCGACCTTTTCGATATTGTTTACTCGTTTGAGTTCTTAATTAGTCAAAAATAAAATAAAAACACAACGGATTTTGATTTTGAACTTAATGATGTTTTATTTCCTTTATTACTACTGTTTTATAACATACACGTAGTTATTTGTTTAGTTAACGCTGCAAAAGCCTAGACAAGACTGGCTTCTTTGTGCCTGGCAGTGTCGGCTTATATAGCATTTGACTTGCTACGGTTCTCGAACGTAGTAGAAAAATCCTCACCATGATAATAAGTTTACTTGAGGCTTTGTTGCTATTCAGCTATGTTATGAAAGCGGCGTGGAGATGGCAGTAGCAACGTAAAAACATGTGGTGAATCAACTAACCAATTTTATGTAAAGTCTTTGTTTAAATTGCTATGAAGATTTTCCATACAGATTTTTTAAACAATCTAGTAGATTCTCGTTGCTGTTTCTAGAACTTTCTTGAATTTTCTGTTTCCGTTAGTTTGAATTTGAGTGCTCAAATTTGCATAAACACAGTTGATTATACTGTGCTCAATCACCGCTTCATTTTTATGTCCGTTAAATTTGAATCCACATTTAAATTTTGTTACAATATATTTTCGAAATTAATTTGTAGTGCGTGATCTAAATAAAAAAATCCTTACAAAAAATTTATGTGCAAGATTTACCGGCCATTATATATGCAAGTTTTATAAAGTAAAATATGTACATACATTTCCTGGACAAATCATACCAGGCAAACAAACAAGCAAAATATAAAGGTGGAAATGAATTAAAAATACATTTAATTAACAAACCGCAGAATTTAAACAAGCAAACACACAAAACAAAAGAACCTCAAGCAAAGTTGAAAATAAAAACGAAAATATCTCAGCCACAGAACATAAAAACCCAGCAGAGTAGCTTCCAGACGAAAAGTCTGGCGGAATTCGAAAGCAGCGCAACGGACGCATTTCCTTCGTGGCAGAACGGCAAGAAGAAATAGTATAGACATTTTTATGTATGTATACATATGTTGTTTTAGTAAATTATTTAAACTCTTAAAATTTTAAAGAAATAATTTTGTTTCTTGTATAAATAATTTTTTGTATAAGTATCAGGGAACAGTGTTTGGTAAAGGTTAGGGAAACAAACGTTACCTCGGTATTAAATCAGTCATTCCCTTTTTCAATAAGGCAGTGGCGCGAGTTAATGACTTTAGGTATAACACTCATTCAAACACACACACACACACAATAATAAGTAATGGTCATGCATCGTCATAATACAAAAAACACTTTTTCTAGAAGATAATAAAATACAAACATTGCATTGTTCTTAATTTTATGGATAAGTAATTGTAAATATTTTCTAAAATACTTTCTCTAAAATATAATAACATTACAAAATTGTAAGATAAGAAATAAACCATGTTCAACCTTGTTTGACTAACAAAGAAGTTATCTAAAAAAACAAAGATATGTTTATTCTAATACCTAAATATAAGAAACAAAGATATGTTTATTCTAATACCTAAATATAAGAAACAAAGATATGTTTATTCTAATAACTAAATATAAGAAACAAAGATATGTTTTATTCTAATACTTAAATGTAAGAAACAAAGACATGTATTTTTTTAGTATTTAAGAAAGATATTTCAAAATGGTAATGGAACTAAAAATAACTCATCCGAGTTAAAAAATATATTTTTTTTAATTCAAAAGAAAGTGTAAAACTTTATTTGGCGATCCTGCCAGGAGAATAATTAAAATTATTCTTCAGTAAGCGGACCATTGGAATCCTTGTCACATCAAGGACTCAAGTTTTTTATATAAAAAAAAAAACACAACCTTCATAGAAGGAAAATTAAAATCTTCATACGAAGAAGAAAATAGAGAACTGAAACAAAAACCTACATAAAAAAGCTACATAAAATAAAAATAACTTATAAATTATAGTGATAAAAATCAATAAAAGTGTTAGTGAATAAAAACCTTATGAAGAAAAGAGAAGCAGCTTTCGACTACACACGTCCTTTGGAAGATTTAAAAGAACAAAAAATGGCTACCAACAGTGTGGAAATCAGCATGCTTGTCCAGCAAATGGCAACTCTACAAGCCACTATGCAGAATATGATGCAGGAACACGCAGCGGAAGTAAACGCATTAAAATTAGAAATACAACAAATGAGAAACAACCCCCAGGTAAATCCTCAATGGAACCATCCACAACCTGCAACCCAGGAAGAAATTTCGACACTAATAACAAATGTCAACGACGTAAAATTAGATGTATTCAAATCACTTCCGACATTTGATGGTGATATTACAAAATATCGAGTGTGGAGAGAAGATACATCTCGGATGATGCATAGTATAGAACCACTAAAAAACACCAGTATCTACTCCCAAGCATTACAAATAGTGAAGACGAAAATACAAGGAGCAGCCGCTCAGGTTTTAGCCAATCATGGAACCATTTTCAATTTCGAGGCCATCAGAGCAAGGCTAGACTACACGTACGCCGATACTCGACCTCTATATGTCTTGCAAGAAGAGATGAAGCGATGCTACCAAGGAAGAAAAACATTGGAAAAATTTCATAATGAAATAAACAAATGCTTAAGTTTAATAATATCAAAAATCACAATGTCCGGATATGGAATAGAAGCCGTTAATGCCATGACAGAACAGGCAAAACAAGACTCTATTCGAGTGTTCACATTTGGAGTCAATAATACATTTGTACAGTCTACATTATACTCAAATGCTCCAGTGGATTTGGAACACGCACAATAGAACATGATAGCAGGCATCAAAACTTAAAACTATCATACGATACGGGACACACATCAAAAATACAATTAAGCGAGCCACGATTCGAGAGACAACAGTTCCAACCAAATCGGAAAAACCAACCTCGCCAAGAATACAACTTTAACAATCCTCGAAGATACTTCAGCAACCAACGACCTCAGGGATTCAACCCACAGCAGCATATCAACAATCACCAACCTCGACCAGAACCAATGGACACTAGTTCAGGCAATACTGCTCAACGATAACCCACACGTTTCAACAATTCTTACCAACAACACAACAACAAATCATGGAAGCAACAAGCAAAGCCCAGCGGGAACTTTCATCAACAAAGGAACAACAATATCACCACACAAGATGACACCGATAGTTTGATTGTAGAAACAGGTACAGTAAATAAATTAGTTGTTAAGAATTTAAACTAAGGAATGGGTTGCCCCATATCACAATGTCTGATAAAGAAATAACATATAATGTATTAATGGACACTGGAGCAACCCATAACTATGTAAAAAAATCTTTAAAATTAAATTTAAGAAAAAGGTAAATCCTATTGAAGTTATGTCGATTCACGGAACTTCTATAATAAATTCAAAACAAACCATTAAATTTCTTGACAAAGACATAGACTTTTTCGAGTTAGATGATATAAAAGAAAGCGACTTAATATTAGGATGGCAGGGAATAGTTGCCCTAAATACCATAGTAAATATACAAAACATGACGTTCACAATAAATAAAAACGAAATTAGCAAAGTTAATTATATTATAGGAAATGAATTATATAAAGAAAGAATAAATTTTCTAATGAGGGATAACAATGGCTTAGGACCTTTACTCTTTACAACAACGATTGAAGCCACTATTAGGACGAAGCCACATTTGGACGAAGCAATACCCATATCCCATAGCGGATAACGACTTCGTAAATAAAGAAATTGAAAGATTACTACATGAAGGAATAATTCAACGTAGTAATAGCCCATATAATTCACCCATCTGGACTGTTCCTAAAAATGGAGTAGATGAGACAGGACGACCAAAAAGACGAATGGTCGTAGACAGATATATTATCCCTGATGTAAATATGACTATACAAAATTTGGGTAAAGCCAAATATTTTACAACCCTAGACTTGGAATCAGGCTTCCACCAAATAAAAATTAAGAAGGAAGATAGAAAAAAGACAACCTTTTGCATAAATGGTGGCAAGTACGAATTTGTGCGTATGCCATTCGGACTAAAAAACGCCCCTTCAATATTCCAAAGATGTGTCGATGATATCCTAAGAGAATATATCGGGAAGTTTGCTTATGTCTACATTGATGATGTACTCAAATACTACAACACCAGAAGAACATATGGAACACATTCAAATCATATTTAATGCTTTAAATCAGGCAACACTCAAGGTATCCAATGAAAAATCCAAGTTTTTCCAAACAGAGGTCGAATACTTGGGTCACATCATTAAGCATAATAAAATAGCTACGAATCTAGAAAAGGTTGAAACAATAGATAAATATCTTTTACCCCAAACACTCAAAGACTTGAGAGGTTTTTTGGGTATGACAGGTTATTATAGAAAATTTTACAAGGATATGCTTGCATAGCTAAGCCCCTTACAGTTCATTTACGAGGAGATAATGGACAAATTGGAAAGAACAAAAGAGCTACAACAAAAATACATTTAGATGAAGCTGCCATAGAAGCATTTAACAAACTAAAAAAATTTTAAAAGAACAAGTTGAACTTTTTCAACCTAACTACGATAAGCCATTTGAACTGACTACTGATGCATCTAACATAGCTATTGGAGCCGTACTTAGTCAAATGAAGAAACCAATTTTTTTCCTCAGCAGAACATTGAGCAAAACTGAAGAAAATTACAGCACCAACGAAAAAGAGCTACTAGCGATAATTTGGGCATTACAAAAACTGAGAAATTATATTTATGGCACAACAGACCTCACCATTTATACAGATCACCAATCCTTAACACACGCTATATCTGAAAAAAACCCAAATCCGAAACTGAAACGTTGGAAATCAATAATTGAAGATTTTGGAGCAAAATTAGTATACAAACCAGGACACCAAAATGTAGTAGCTAATGCATTATCAAGACAACAGATTAATGCCTCATCTATAGACACTGTGCATTCTGCTGAAAGTTCACATAGCACTACAAATAGAACTGGTACCAAATACTAAACTAAAAGAAACACGAACACGTACGATTTTTCCAAATAGCATTAGACATACAATAAATTTTACAAACGAACAAGAATTGATACAAAAATTAAAAAAGGTTTTACAACCACAAAAAACTACTGCCATTCAACTACAATGGAAAATATGTTTAAATTTGGAACAATTATAAGGAACACATTTAATGACGTAAGATTCGTATATACACAAATAAAAATAATTGATATTCAAGATACTGATAAACAGATTGAAATAGTAAAAAAAGTTCACGAAAGAGCCCACCGAGGTTATAAAAATAATATAAGAGAAATACTCGAAACACACTACTGGCCAAAAATTGAACAGCATTGTAAAGCATACAATAAAAAATGCAGCCCATGTCTTTTTGGTAGATACGAAAGAAACCCGACAAGAGAACCATTGAAAGATTCAGACATACCAACAGAGCCAGGCGAATACATACATATGGACATTTATTTCAACGAAAGAAAAACATTTTTAGTTGCCATTGATAAATTTTCAAAGTATATAACTCTGAGAGAACTTGATTCGAGAGAAAATATGAGTAATAAAATTGAAGAATTACTTACAAACAATTACCCGAACTGCACACGACTAATGACAGATAATGAAAAATGTCTCAATACAGCAGCAGTAGAAATGTGTACAAGATATGGTATTACAAAAATTAAAACACCACTATATAGATCAACATCGAACGGACAAGTTGAAAGAGCTCATAGTACAATATCGGAACTAGCCAGGATTTTTAAAATACAAAACGAGACACCGATAGCAGATGAGATTTATAAAACGGTACGGGGAATAAACAAACAATACAATTCATACAGTAACTGGTTTCTAACCCAAAGACATTTTGTTTAATAAGATACAATACGAAAAAAGTAACATATGTGAAAAATTAAAACAAGCATCGGAAAAAACGCTACGAAGACTAAATCAAAGCACAAGACACCGAACTTTCTCTGCAAATGAACAAATTTTAGTGAAAGTAATAAGATTAAGAAAAAAGAGCGACGCAAGATACATCAAATACATTGTAAAAGAAGACCGTGAGGACACTGTCTTAACTACGAGGGGAGTAATTGTTCATAAAGACAACATAAAGAATTATACAATCCACAAGAATGATCCATTACCTGATGTTACTCGCAGTGGTCATGTCAAAAACCAAGGCAGACATAAAAGTAGAGAATCTGGAAAACCAGAAATATGTCCTAACCAGGACTGATGACGTTTTTTTATGAACATTCGTATTTTTTTCACGTCACTAACCGGACAAAAATTCCCACGCCATACAGACAAATCGTAACGGAAGAATATAAGCCCACTACCCAGGAAACAATCTGGATAAAGAAAATCGAAATGTTAGCAACACAACTAAACGAACATAAACGATACACGAGATCCCTAAACTTTCTTGGGTCAGCATTGAAATTTATAACAGGAAATCCAGACCATGATGATTTCATCAAATCAGAGGTAAAAATAAATGAATTAATAGAAAATAATGAAAAACAATGTCTAGTAAACTCGAGGTTTGAAAAATTAATTGATGCATTACAAGGCCAGAAATTAGAAAACCAACTCATCATCCAACAAGTACATGATCAACTCCTACTACTTGTTAGGACAATTAACGCTGCAAAGAATAACGAATATTTCACTGAATCTTTAAATTTGGAAGATATAAAGGAAATAATAGAACACGAATTAATTTCAGGACCTATAATAAATATTTTAGAATACGCAGACACACGTAGCTGGAACGGGAAACTTATTTATAACTATCTATAAATATCCCATATTAAATAACGACTGTAAACTTTTTAAAGTCACTCCCAACTTTAGGCACGGAAAAATTCAAACGGACGATCAAATTGCCTAATGCAATAAAGACTATGTCAGGGTAGACCATTGCAAGAACTTCCTAAGAAAAAATATTTGCAGGACAAACAACGAAACGGACACATGCATACTTCCACTTCGCAACAATAGGAATAGTAAATGCATAGTTATTCAGGAATATAACCAGAACATACTTAAAATTGACGAAGGATCCATATTATTGGATGGCACTCATCAAGTTGACAATATCACAACTACGGGCATAACATTAGTAACGTATACTGACGAAGTTAGGATAGACAATAATACTTATAGGAATATACATGACAGACTTATAGAAGCAATTCATAAGCATGATGAGGATTTTGAGATCATGAAAATATTTATGTCGGACCGTAACAACGCATTTAATAATATTGACTCACTAAAAATCATAATCATATTAATCATACCATATGAAGAACATCCTATACGTTAAATTTTTTATACATTCATTTTCATAATTATAATACTCAGTACAATTTACATAGGACTCAAAATATTCAAGTATGTACTAATATATAAAAGAAAACAAGCAGACCAAAATTTTAGAATTTATTATAACCAACAAGTTGAAAGAATTAATAGAGATCGGGACGCTCTCGTTTAACCCAGGGGAGAGTTAATGACTTTAGGTATAACACTCATTCAAACACACATACACAATAATAAGTAATGGTCATGCATCGTCATAATACAAAAAGATAATAAAATACAAACATTGCATTGTTCTTAATTTTATGGATATGTAATTGTAAATATTTTCTAAAATACTTTCTCTAAAATATATTAACAATACAAAATTGTTATATAAGTTAAAGTTAAGTTAAAATTGTAAGATAAGAAATAAACCATGTTCAACCTTATTTGACTAACAAAGAAGTTATCTAAAAAAACAATGATATGTTTATTCTAATACCTAAATATAAGAAACAAAGATATGTTTATTCTAATACCTAAATATAAGAAACAAAGATATGTTTATTCTAATACATAAATATAAGAAACAAAGATATGTTTATTCTAATACCTAAATATAAGAAACAGAGATGTGTTTTATTCTAATACTTAAATGTAAGCAACAAAGAAACAAAGACATGTATTTTTTTAGTATTTAAGAAAGATATTTCAAAATGGTAAGGCAGTTTATTATTAGCATAAGAACTAAGAATAACTCATCCGAGTTAAAAAATATATTTTTTTTTAATTCAAAAGAAAGTGTAAAACTTTAATTCGCGCGGGTAGACAGGTAGGGTTGAACTCAAATCTTCAGCTCTCCTACGGTATTTAGGGTCAGAAAAACCGCATGTTTATTTATATACATATGTATATTTATGCATAGAATTAATATACCTGTACGTATAAGCAAGATTTGAATAGGAGTGAAATGGTTTGGGTCGCGTTTTCTATTACAAATATAAATTCCAGTTTCACGCAACTACTCCCAAATGGCTTATATTTCAAATATTGGCTATATGTACATGTAAACAATTAAATTAGTTTAGGGAAATATTATTTTTACGAAACAACAATTTTTGTAAAACAAAACATTTATTTTTTTTAAAACCAATAAAACAATGAATTGAAATGAATCAGTAAACATTTTTTTGAGGTATGCTGGGTGGCGACGTGGGTACGGTAAAGGTGAATAGTGCAATATGTGACAGAACAGGTAGTGGCATTTTTTTTTTGCCAAAGTGTCTTGACGTTTTATTCGTGGAAGGATTTCACACGGCATGGCTGACAGCTTGCCATGTATCGTATGCCGATTTATCGAACTTTTTCGCACTACCGGTAATTCGAAAGCATGTGTAGTGTGTATATGCTTACGCGCGCGGGAGGAACGGGTTAAGAACCAAATTGCCGAGATATAGTTAGCCGGGTAAAGCCTTTGATGTCAATTAACCTTATTTACTTTTGTATCGGTTTATCAACCAGTTTTGGTTGAAGCCAGCGCGTAACAAATACTACTGTAAATGCTGTGCTACCAAGTGATTCTTCTATGGATGATGTTAATAGTGGGTGTAAAGAAAATTTTTCGATGCAGAGTTTATGCTTACAAAATTTTGATCCCGATTCATTAAAGGCAGGAAAAATAGAAGAAATTAGTGTTGAAGATTTCTATGGCTTTGAGTCTGCAGAAGAATCATTATCGCCATCTGAACCAAAAACTCAAACAAATGAAAATTATAATGAAGCAGAAACTACAACAAATGAAAATGATGGCACTCCCAGGATATCTTCCAGGGTAACTAAGGGTGTACCTCCCAAAAAGTTTAGGTACAGAATATGTGAAGAAGATGATCCAGTAAGCTATGAAGATGCAGTATCTCGATCCGACAACGTTTTTTGGCTAAAGGCAATGGAAGATGAAATGAAGGCACTGCAAGATCATAATGCATGGGATTTGGTTGAGACACGCTAAGGTACTAAACTCATTGGTTGCAAATGGGTATTTAAAATCAAATATTTAATTAACGGTGAAAAGAAATACAGGACTAGACTGGTATCAATACATCAAATAGTATCGTCTAAAAACTATAACATATCGCACATCCTCTGCACCATATTTAGCAATCTTCAAAATTTAGCTATTTAAAACTTTGCAAAATATCCACAAGTTGCCTCAATTTTACGCAATGATTTTTATGTGGATGATTGCCTCAGTGGGGCTGATTCTATCAGTACATCATTAGAGTCACAACGGCGACTGAGCTCTCTTCTTCGGAAATGGTGCTCAAATCATCCTCAGTTATTAAGTGGAATTGCACATGAAGGCCAGGAGATCAACTTGGACCTCAGATTGCTCGATTAAAACACTTGGACTATCATCATTTTTTAAAAAATTTATTAAGCATGTTTGTTGAAGCAAAGCAAACACACGCTTTTTAATTACAATTGAAGTTTTTAAAAATTGAAGAGAATTTCTGCCGTATAAGTACTATGTATTTTTTTCTTTTCCTTAAAATTTATAGTACATTCATTTAATAAGTTGGTTATATCTAACAAAATTCTTAATCTAAACTTTTTTCTTGTTTTCTTATTTTATTTGTTTGACATTATGTGTGCTGGGCAATTCTCTCAGCAATACCCTCATTTTTGAACACCGCTGATACAGTTAAGCAAACATATGCACACACCATTGTCAAGATAGAGAAACCCTAAATAAGCACAGGGTTGTTTGGCTTTAACTGAACATACACAGAGAAGACGAGTGGCGTGGTTTTTTAAAAAATGCTAACGAGGATTCGACAACAAGCCATCGAAGCATCGAGACGAAAAGACAAACAATATTGAATTATTAATAAATAAAGTATATTTTTATTTTTCCTTAAAATTAACAAACGTTTTATTTCGATAAAGGGTACCCTTTGACACCATTATCAAATAATAATGGTACAACCAAAGAAAAAATGAAATGGTAAATAATTGGTATTAAAAAAAAATTTTCAAATGAAAGACTGTTGAAAATAGTTAAAAGAACATGAGCCAATAGATTGCAGAAATTACATATGTGCGAATAGACGAAAAAACTTTTCTTAAATTATTAGACATGATAGAACACAAAATTAAAACGCTCATTTATTTTTTCCGTGGTTGACAAAAAACAAACATACATATGTATGCATTGCTGGTTTTCAATGAACTAAACCAGTAAATTGTAACAAAAGTTCCTCACTTATACTTGATGTACAAAAAAGTATTTTCTCAAATACAAACAGTGGAATGTTGTCTTGGACGCAAGAAAACAATTAAAATTGCTTTGTTTTTTGAGTAGAGTGAGTTAGTGAAAGAGAAGTATTACAATAACAGTAGCTTTCATTTTCTCATTTATACTTATAGTATGTTGTATGTAACAAGTTAGAACTGTTTTCCCAATACTTGTTAAACAAATGCACGTCTTTAGTTCGTACTCTTTATTATTTGAATGCGTAGTGGTTTTCATTCTGTGATAGACACAAAACGAAAAACAAGTTGAACCGAAAAAATTAGTACTACATTCAAATAATATAAAATATATGCTAAATATTCGAATGTGGTTTCAATTATTTGAATGGTTACTACCAGTGATGGCATTTTGGTGCTTTTCGGTTATTTTTTGGTGGTTTTTGCTTCTTAATACGCGCGAAATTTTTTTCAATACTCGCGGGTATATACAGTGCTTTTCATAACTTCGCACAGTGCGTTTTTTGTATAACTGAGAAATATTTTCAGTTACAAAAATTGGATACTTCTTTTAACCGCAAAGAGTATTTTATATGCAACCATGAATTTTTCCCCTGAGGTTGAAATAACATTCAGTTTGATCAATTTGTTTAAAACAAAAATTAGACAACGTTTATCTCTAAATTCAGTAAATTTGTTACTGCATATTAAATACGGTTCAAAATTTTAAAATGCATGTTTGTAGCAATTTTCATCTGCCTTAAAATATTTTTGCAGCAAAATAAATTGGAACGAATCGTAACAAGCATTTGAATAATTTATTGTTTTGTGGCCTGATTGCAAAGACAAAATAATGGATATTTTTGATAGCAAAATAAACGAAAATAAAATAACAATCGATTATTTAGAATTTACAGAAATTTGTATACTACACATCGCTCCTTTAATGCAACATGATCATATCTTAAAAAACCAATACTTTTAAGTTACCTGGGAAAAATGATGTTGAAGGTATTTCTTTATATGTAGGTATATGAAAAGTTTTTCAGTAGCAGTAGTCCAAACCAAATGTATACCCACTAAAAAGCCATTAAAGGCAATTTACGTAACTGCTAATATATTTAATATTTCACTATTGATAAATGACAGTGCAACATACATAGGAGCGATATGTAAATACATATACCTTTAAAGTTTGTCTAAACAAACTATTTTATTTTTATATACATATGTATCTAATATACATTACCATATACATATATTCTTTTACTTTTTTTGTTTAGCTACGTTTTTTATTATGAAATTTATATTAATCGAGATTGCCATTAATAAGCATTTAGAATTGCTACAACTATATTATAACAAATCCATTATCTTAGTTAGTGAGATTAGAGTCAAGTTGACTACAGAACATTTGAATGAGTGTGAAACTATCTTAGACAATTTGAACTATTTTAAAAGTTTCTAAGGAACTTGATTTATCATTTACACCCCCCCCCCCCCCCCCCCCATATATACCAACAAATATAACTCCCAAGTTTGTCTCCAAACCAAAATATCACCACAGAATCAACCATGACTGACCCAATAAAATTTCTGGAAACTGCCAGTAAAATTTTGCCAGATTTCGATGGCACTTATAAATTTGCGCAAATTCATTGACGTGATTAATTTACTAATATCAATAAAAGGAGACAATCCGGAATCTCTTCTTATAAATATAATACACACGAAAATAACAAGTAATGTGCGAAACAAGTTAGAAGGTCTTGATACAATTGTATCAATAATAGAAAGATTAAAAAACGTAGTCAAAGGAGATTCAGCAGACTCATTAATAACAAAACTAAATGCTATTAAACAACACGATAAAAGTAAAACACAATACGCTAAGGAGGTTGAGCAACTTTCCAATGAATTAGCAAATTGTTATATGTCAGATGGCATGACTGAAGTGGCCGCAAATAAAATTGCTACAAAAGCAGCAGCAAAATCATTCATTCAAAATACAAGCTCTGAACGAGCTAAATTGATAATGCAAGCAGGAACGTTCAACACCATTGAAGAGGTTGCATCCAAATTTCTGGAAATAGATACTCAATCAAACAATTCCATTATGTTCACGAGATACAGAGGCAGAGTACCTCACAATTTTAATAGGAACTATAATCACAATAATTATAGAAATTATAATAAACTAATAACAATTATTTAAAAAACTTTTGTTTGTTGAGGGTTTTTAGCTAGTCTATATACATGCATTTCATTGGTGCTTAAGCCAAATCGTCAGTAGACCTTAAACCTAATTTTTAAATGTTTCAAACCTCTTTACTTATACAAAAACCTTTAAAAACTCAATGAGAGTTATAAAAATTACAATAGTATAAGCATAGTATGCTTTGAAACTTATTCAAAAATCCCAACAAGCAAATTATTGTATTCGATATGAATCTATTTTATTTTCTACTGATGATTTGGCTTAAGCACCAATGAAATGCATGTATATAGACTAGCTAAAAACCCTCAACAAACAAAAGTTTTTTAAATCTTTGAAAAAAGATATCGAGGCAATCTCGATTAATATAAATTTCATAATAACAATTATAACAACCGCAATAACAACCATAACCGAAATAGATATATTGGTCGTAATAATAACCGTAACAACTATAACACCCGAAATAACGATAATCGCAATAATTTTAATAGAACTGTTCACCATATTAGTGCTCATGAGCAGGGAAACGAAGAAGTCCCCCTGACCACCCATCTGGGGGAAAACTAAATAATGATAACAGCATTAACTCCGAAATATTAGATAATAACACCATTTATCACTTCAATTTAAATTGATCAAGCTATTGCTCTATTAAAAACACACTGAGTCGGAATTTCAACACGTTCCTAGTGGATAATGGTGCGAGTGTATCTGTACTGAAAAATTGTTGTATAAAAACAAAAGAGAATTTCAACACTTCATATAAATGTAAACTTACAGGTATAGGCGATAATCCAGTTTATACAATAGGGAAAATTACAGGCAATTTAATTAATCAGAACATTTTAATTAAACATGATTTTCTTATCGTTAATGATAACTTTCCAATGCCCACCGATGGAATTTTGGGACTTGATTTCATCACAAAATTCAATTGCATCCTAGATTTTAGCAAATATAATCAACTTCTAGTACTCAGACGAGATGATTTCCCAACTGAAATAACATTCAAATTAAAAAATAACCTTCTTCACAAAACTTTTTATCAATACCCGCACGGAGTGAAGTTATTAGGAGAATAAACATTGAAACAAAACATAGTAATATATTCATACCAAACCAAGAAGTCGCTCCTGGAATATACATAGCCAATTCCATTACCTCGAATAAATTGCCTTACGCTCGTATTATTAACACTACAAACGAAAATGCATTCATTTCAAATACAAACATCATCACGGAAAACCTAACAAATTACCATATAGTTCCAACCCCTCAAAACCAAAATAAAAATAGCAGTCAGAACAGAAGAAATTTTAAAGAAACTTCAGATCAACTTCCCAAAATTTGCATATGACAATCTGACAAAATTATGTTCGCAATATACGGATGTTTTCGGTTTAGAATCTGAAAAAATTTCATCCAACAATTTTTACAAGCAAAAGCTCAGATTAAAAGACGACACACCAGTCTACATAAAAAATTACAGAATTCCCGAAGCCCAAAAATCTGAAATAAATAGCCAGGTAGAAAAACTGATAAGGGATGATATAGTAGAACCTTTTGTGTCCGAATTTAATAGTCCGAAATTACTTGTGCCTAAAAAATCGCTACCAAATAGCACTGGAAAAAGATGGAGACTAGTCATTGACTACAGGCAAGTCAATAAAAAGTTATTAGCTGACAAATTTCCTCTTCCTAGAATTGACGACATTCTAGATCAACTAGGAAGGGCAAAATATTTTTCCTGTCTTGACCTTATGTCAGGATTTCATCAAATAGAACTTGAAGAAAACTCAAGGGACATCACTTCTTTTTCGACTAATACTGGGTCATACAGGTTTAAACGACTTCCTTACGGACTAAAAGTTGCCCCGAATTCTTTCCAACGCATGATGTCCATTGCGTTCGCTGGTCTAAAACCATCTCAAGCCTTCTTGTACATGGACGATCTTGTTGTCCTGGGATGCTCGGAAAGTCACATGCTGAAAAATCTTAAAGACGTTTTTGAAACTTGCAGAAAATTTAACCTGAAATTACACCCTGACAAATGTATATTTTTCAAACATCAAGTAACATTTTTGGGCCCTAAGTGCACCGACGAAGGCATTTATCCAGATGATGGAAAATTTGAAATCATAAAAAATTATCCACAACCCAAAAATGCGGACGATGCCAGAAGATTTGTTGCCTACCGTAGATTCATAAGAAATTTTGCTAAATATTCAATTCACCTCACTAGATTAACTACGAAAAATACGAATTTTATTTGGTCAAAGGAATGCGAAGAGGTATCTAAAGAACTCCCTTTTATCGCCACAGATATTGCAGTATCCAAATTTCGAAAAGCAATTCTGCATCACGACGGATGCGTGTAAAGACGCATGCGGAGCTATCCTTAGGCAAGAATATAACGGTATTCAATTGCCTGTTGCTTATGCTTCAATAGCCTCTACCAAAGGTGAATCTAACAAATCAGTTATTGAACAAGAGCTTACAGCAATACACTGGGCTATCAACTTTTTTCGTCCCTATATCTATGGAAATAAATTTCTAGTAAGAAGCGACCATAGACTATTAGTATATTTATTTTCCATGAAAAACCCTTCATCTAAACTTACTAGAATAAGATTAGATTTGGAAGAATATGATTTCGCAATAGAATACATACAGGGCAAACAAAATTGCGGAGCTGATGCTTTATCACGTTTGAATTTTAGTGACTTAAAGACAATGGGTAAACACATTAATGTACTACAAGTCACTACCCGACTACAAAACAAGAACAAACAAGTTTATGACACCAATATTAATTCTGATACTAATCAGAATGTAAATAAACCACGCACATACGAAATAATTAATACAAATGAAGTAAGAAAACTAGTTCGCTTAAAGTTTACCCAAGTAGTAGATACACTTAGGTGTTCACTAATAAAAGGGAAACATATTTTGATGAAAATTGTTGTTGATGACTTTATTGTTAATGGAAAGATTGAATTAGATCGATTCTTACCAAAGCTCGAACAAATGGCTAACAATAAAGGGCTTCAAAAGTTACAACTATCACTTAATGACATAATATTTGAAAGCACTCGAGAAAATAAATTTAAAGAAATTGCGAACAATAAATTAAACAATTTAGAAATTGCGCTAACACCAAAAATAACGGTAATCACAGATGAAAAAGAAAAACTTGAAATAATTAAGAAAAATTATGATGATCCACTGCTTGGTGGCCACCCAGGGATCACAAGATTATTAAATAAACTCAGAAAAAATTATTATTGGAAACATCTGACTAAAAAAGTTACCAAGTACGTTAAAAATTGCGTGCAATGCCAATTAAACAAAGTACGTCCAAAACATAAAGAGAATTTAGCAGTCACACTGTTGTGAGTCAGAACTGAACAACCCTCCTACCTGTGGATTACACTATTTGTTAATTGTGTAACTGTTTGTGTTGGTAAATTGCGCAATGCCAATTGGATCAAAAGCTGTTAAATTAAGTTATATTCATAAATTTGCTTACTAACTAAATTGTATTAATGAATTATATTTAGGTCATTCTTGTTTTTGATTTGTGTGTTATTCTTATATTCATAAAATTGCTTACTAACTAAATTGTATTAATGAACTATATTTAGGTCATTCTTGTTTGCTTACTAACTAAATTATATTTAGGTCATTTATATTTTTTATTACTAACTAAATTGTGACATTGCACAATATTAAATTGTGCAATGTTGATATTTCACAATATTAAATTGTTTAAGTTTGCATTAACTATTAAGTATAAATAGCTAGGTTTAAGAAAAGAATGGAGAGTGTTAAGTTTAAAGTAATAAACAAGTCTTGAATTAGAAAAATAAAAGTGTTTACATTCATCAATCAATTGACGTATGATACCT
This sequence comes from Gymnocheta viridis, assembly GCA_956483585.1. NCBI lineage: Eukaryota > Metazoa > Arthropoda > Insecta > Diptera > Tachinidae > Gymnocheta > Gymnocheta viridis. The sequence goes on along the minus strand of OY101442.1, from coordinate 56,575,215 downwards.
GCGAATCCCACGCGACCCTCCAGGATTACAACATTTGGCGCAGCCGGTATTTCAATTTGCAGAGTACAGGTTTGATACCTTTCGACCAGGAAAAAAGTACTGTGATATTAGAAAGCTATTTTAGCTCAATTTAATTTCATAATACATAATCCTTGTTCAAAGGATTCGTTGTTTTTTAAGCTAATAGCACCAACTACTAAAGGTTTTAATTAGCTATTTTAGCTGCCTTAAGTTGTATCGATTCTATTGGTAAACTAAACAACGATCAAACAAGCTACTCGAGGCAAATGGGACCAGTATATTCGCTCGTTGGCAGGGAATTAACATTTACGCGAGAAGATATATTTAAATAGATAGGATTTAAAACATATGGAGGATTTGCAAGCGAAACTGAAGAAAACACAAGAAGAGTCAAACTCTGAGGGCACAGATTCACGAATTGAAGGAAGGCAGAACGAGAGAAGAGATTTCGGCTAACAACTTTACAATCATCAACAACATGACAAGTTTTAGTGAAACTGTGAAAACTATTTCCCATGTGGTACCGATTTTCTATGGAACAGATGGACCAGACCTCAGTACCGAAGCGAATAAATTTATTGAAGGGTGCATGTTGGCGAAGGATAAACTAGGGGAAGCAGGTGATGTGGTCGACATAATTAGGTGTATAAAAACGAGGCTGTTTGGAAATGCATATAAATATTTACACAATAAGGAATTCGCAACAGTAGAAGCACTATGCATGGCCATCCGAGAAAAATTTATGAAAACCAGATCTTTAACAGAAGTGCAGGAATTAATTTTTAATAGTAAGCAAGGTTCAACGGAAAGTGCTTATGAATTCGGAGAGAGACTAGAGGCACTCCTTGGTAATGCAACAGAACTAATTGCAGCACAGTGGCAAGACGTTTCCCATCGAAAGTCCATGATAGACCATTGTAACCAATCAGCTGTAAGAAGTTACATAAGAGGTTTACGAGATCCCAAGCTGGTATCAAACTTCATTGGTCACGAAAACGACGATTTATCTACCCTACTAAAAATAACCAAGAATACTCAAAATCTATTGGATACTAGCATTTATTTTCCGAACGTCACAACAGTGCAAGGCGAGGAACCTTTACACGAAACGGTTCAACAACTGGTAAGAGAAGTGCGACAACTATCCCTGAATAACATAAAATTTAGCCATTTCATACCGAACAATAATATACAGAGGAACCCCACAAAATACTGCAGTTTTTGCAATAGACAAGGTCATTCGTTGAGCGAATGCTTTAACAAAAGAAACAGCACCCACTATAATCAAGGCAGACGGCAGGAGTATGCTGATTACAACTTTAGATCCAACCCGCAGAATTTTCAGAATCCGTTCACTCAAAACAGAACTCGTTTCCAAGGCAACAATGATAGAGAACGACGGTGCTATAGCTGCAATCAACTTGGGCATATGTCACCCAATTGCCCTGGAAATAGTAACAACGGCAGCAGAAATTACAATAATAATGATAGAGGCAATAACAACGGCAATAGAAACGGCTACATGCACAAAAATTATAGGAATGATTCGGGAAACGGGGAACGGCCCAGTCAAAATTAACTGACTGGAACGCCAATAAATACAGAGATAACACAAATAAAACCAGTACTAAACAGAAAGAAAATATAACACCACACTTGGAAGACGCTCACGAAAAACAAGATAAGACATTTAACATTACAAATTTGGATATCAATAGAATATATTTACCAGAAGAACCAGAAAATAGGAACCCAGATACGGAAACAATACAAACCGACAAAGCAACCACAGAGAAGAAACGCTACAGTTCACCAAGAAAGCCACGTCGGAGGAAAAATACTCGCATCACCTTGTTGTCTGACAAAAGACCCACAGGATCGACATGCCACGAAAGTAGGGACATTTTGGAGAAAGTCCTGAATTGTATGGCAACAGTGTTAAATTACCTAATGGTGACATGGAATTATACGGAAATAATAAAATATAATATAAATGACAAGTTAAAGGGAAAATCAATTTGCCGCGCTAGTAGAGACATTTTAAATAAATTCCTGACTTATATGGAAATGATGTTACACCACGTACACGTGGCATGGAATAATATAAAAATAATAAAATATGATAAAAAAGAAAAGGTAAAGGAAAAAAGGAACTTCCTGCGATATCATGCACACCACTCAGAATCCAAAAAAGAACGGAGACGGAAGACCTGTACTACAAGTAACGGAGAACGGAGGACAGATGATGCATACATAACTTTTCCTTGTAGTGAAGCAAGAAATGAAAAACTACTATTGTTGGTGGACTCGGGAGCAGACACTACACTTGTAAAAAATGAAGCTTTAGCACCACACATAAAAATTAATAAAAATGAGCGGAAGACGTTAGTAGGAGCATTTGGAGGGAATATAAGCACAGAGGGAACCATAAAGGTAAATCATAAAAGCATAGACACACTTTCTTTAAAAAAGCACGTAGTACCAAAGGGCAGCAATTTGCCGGCAGATGGGCTACAGGGCAGAGATATGATGTGGAATAAATCAATAATGGACACAATTACAAAAAATGTAAAATTTTTTGAGAGCCAGCAGGAGATAGCTTCCTTACCACTTATTCCGGAACCACCACAGTTATATATAGCAGAAAAAACCGCTATCAAGGGTCGCTGCCAGGGAGTTGTATCAGCAATAACAACAGCCAAGGGAGAAATAATAGTAGAAAAAGCAGAAATCGTGCCAGGGGTCTTTGTGGGGGAAACCCTAACATCCATCAAAGAGGGAACAGCATTCATCCCTATCCTGAACACCAACGATTTTACGGTAAACATAGACCACAAAATAAAACTGAATTATGAGATCGCCGAAAACTTCAGAATAGAATCAACGGCAACCATAAATACCGCAGGTACAACGGATAATACGGCGAGAACACAACTACTTTTGAAAACAGTACAGCTAAGCCCAGAGATGCACATTGAGAAACTAGAGTCAGTTGATGGTTACGCTGAAATACACATGGGGTCGGCAGAAATAGCCTCAAAATTTGACTACATCCTACATCACATCGATATCCAACAAATAGCAGACTCTGTCAGCGAGGTCCGCCTTAACCTACCAAAGATACTACCGAGTCCCTATAGGGAACTCATCATAAAAGAACTAAGTGAAATTGATAACGGCATTCATACACTACTGCCAGGCCGCGTAAAACGTGGTTTACTGAACATTGGAGGAAAAGTGATGAAGTGGCTCTACGGCACACTAGATGAGGAGGACCGGCAACTAATAAACCAACATTTCGAGGTGATTGACACTAACGGGCACCAAATCATCGAACAGTCAAATCAACAGGTCCACATTAACAATAGATTCAACACATCAATTAACCAGATGGTGGAAGCAATAAATGAGAACAGGAAGACTCTGAACAGCTTGACTCAGATCAAGCAGGAATCAGAGATCCAGCACTACCGCGACGTTGCGATTTTCCAGCTTTTCAAACTCATGGAGATGAAAAGCCAAGCGAAGACCGTACAAGAGTCCATCGCATTAGCAAAAATGAAAATTTTCAACCCAGCACTATTGACCATTGAAGAAATCCAGAAGTACAAAATAAATGTGGAGACTATACAAGACATGCAGATGGGAGTAGCACTACATAGGCATAGCAGCCTGATGTTCATAATCAGATTGCCCATCGAAACCATGAATTTAAAGAAATCCCTGATAATACCCATTCCAAATGAAAGCCACCACCAAATAGATGCCAAAAGAGAATACGTAGTGAGGAATGACAAGGACGTTTTCGGGTATAAAGGTGAGAGAGATTTCAAAAGCTTAAGACAACCGAAAATCTGTGTTTTCAAAGGAAAGTGCAACCTAAACCTACACGAGGCAGAAACCGTGGAGCTAATAGAGGAAGGCTCGATCGTAGTTAGCAATGCAGACAAAACCCCAATGTCAACAAACTGTGACGACCGACGTTTAAACCTCACAGGGAACTACCTGTTTTCGTTTTGCAATTGCAGCATAACAATAGGTGACCAAACCTTCGTTAGCCATGTCATAGATGTAACCCAGAAGTTTCTGTTAGTAAGAGGTAACAGCAATGTGGCCACGGAAATTATACCTACCTTGGAGAATCTACACATAAATCAGATCACGATCCGGGAACTGAAATTCCAACAGAATGTTTTAAATAACATTACATATACAACAATAATCATTATTGCAACAGCAGCCATAATAACCATATGGGTGTTGTGCAAACGACGTAATCAAATAAAGGTCAAAATAAACAATGAATTCCCGGAACGTGGCCCAGAGTTGAATAGAATTGTGGGAAACCATTTACAGGACCAGAATTCCCCCCACGTTTGAAGTATCCAAATACAAGTACCAGCATCAATACCAACAACTACAACAACAGCAACAAGCTCCAATAGATTCAAACTCAGAATAAACCAACTACATTTAGGATTTAGAATAAAAATCTTCTGACCCAAGGCATACCAAACATTGAGAAAACATCTACACCTAGATGTTTTCTTCCAGCAAGGAGGGAGGGATGTTGTGAGTCAGAACTGAACAACCCTCCTACCTGTGGATTACACTATTTGTTAATTGTGTAACTGTTTGTGTTGGTAAATTGCGCAATGCCAATTGGATCAAAAGCTGTTAAATTAAGTTATATTCATAAATTTGCTTACTAACTAAATTGTATTAATGAATTATATTTAGGTCATTCTTGTTTTTGATTTGTGTGTTATTCTTATATTCATAAAATTGCTTACTAACTAAATTGTATTAATGAACTATATTTAGGTCATTCTTGTTTGCTTACTAACTAAATTATATTTAGGTCATTTATATTTTTTATTACTAACTAAATTGTGACATTGCACAATATTAAATTGTGCAATGTTGATATTTCACAATATTAAATTGTTTAAGTTTGCATTAACTATTAAGTATAAATAGCTAGGTTTAAGAAAAGAATGGAGAGAGTCTTTTGTTAAGTTTAAAGTAATAAACAAGTCTTGAATTAGAAAAATAAAAGTGTTTACATTCATCAATCAATTGACGTATGATACCTGCGAATCCCACGGGACCCTCCAGGATTACAACAACACCAACCCCAGCCAATCCTTTTGACATCGTTGTTATAGATACAATAGGGCCATTTATCAGATCAAATACGGGAAATGAATATGCAATAACAATGTTATGCGACCTTTCTAAATATCTAATAACTGTTCCCATAACAGATAAATCAGCAAAATCCGTAGCAAAGGCAATATTCATGAATTGCGTTTTGAAATTTGGACCTATGAAAACAATACTCACAGACATGGGTACCGAATACAAAAATCAAGCTCTTGATGAACTATGTAAACTACTTAAAATAAAACAATTACATTCTACAGCGTACCACCATGAAACCTTAGGCGCCGTTGAACGCTCCCATAGAACATTCAACGAGTACCTGAGAACTTATTTATCACCAGAAAAAACAGACTGGGACGAATGGTTGGTTTACTTTGAATTTTGTTATAACACAACTCCATCCTCAGTACATGGGTATAGCCCATTTGAGCTGGTGTTTGGCAAACCTCCCACACCGCTCAACTTTATTCTGAAAGGGGGAATGGACCCAATATATAATATTGAAGCCTATGATAAAGAAGTAAAATATAGGGTACAATTGGCACACCGACGAGTCAAATCGTTAATTGAAAACAAAAAACTCAGAAAGAAAGAAAGGTATGACAAAATGTCACACCCACAAAATATCAATATAAATGATATGGTACTGATAGAGAATACAACCGGACATAAACTAAACCAATTTTATACAGGTCCTTATCAGGTTGTAGCAATAGAGGATAAGAATGTAGTAGTAAAATTAAAAAACGATAAAACTTCCACTATTCATAAAAATATTTCATAACGATTAAAATTAGTTAAATAAGTAAATAAGGTGGATCCCCTAAAACGTTATTATCTAAAACCTAAAACATATGCATATTGTTTAAGTTCTAAAATAATTTTACTTTAAACAAAAACAAAAAAAATTAAAAAAAAAATTAAAAAAAAAAAAAAATTAAAAAAAGGAGGAAGTAGTTAAGTAAAATTAGCAGCATTTATTTAAGAGAATTAAAGAAGAGAATATTAAGAGAAAAAACATATTGTCAGAATACACAAGAATGATCTTGACATTATCTGAATAATTGCAAGATCATTCTTTCGAAAAAGGGAGGTGTTATGAATTCATGTGTCACAAGAAAAATGCCAAATATTTAGGGCACTAAAAAAATATGATACTTCTTTTTCTTTTTTGCATATAAATATTAATATGAAATCTAAGAAGGGTCTAGCTAAACAATTATTACAAACCAAATGCAATACACTTGTAAAATGCATTACTCATAGTTTGTGTCAATACACTTAAGAAATATTCGGATATATGAGAAAGTAAAATTGAATTCAATATGTTTAAAAGAAAACCGATAAATTGTTGCGACACAAAGCAAACACATGAATGCATGACATTCTCTTTTATAGTATATAATCTTTTTTCCAGTATATTAGTTAAGAAAAAGTTAGTTAAAGAAAAAGTTTTTTTTATTAAAATTTTTTTCTGGAATGGAAAGTTTTTTGAAAAAAATATGGTAGCGCTGTTTTTGATACATTTTAGTTGAAAAAGTTCGTTTTTTTTTAAAGAATTTTTGATAGCTTTAAATTATTTTCAATATAAAGATAATATTGGAACATTTTAATCATTAGACTAACAGATTTGTGTAAAAGTTGGCGATATTTTTTTATCAATTTTGGGAGAATTTCATTATTAAAATCTTTCTTACGTTTCAAATCATTTCTTTGTTTAGTCGAAGACCGCTAGCTTTTTGATAAAGACGTTGCAAGACTTCTTGGATATGTGAAAAATTATATAAATGCTAATAAAGGGATGTTAATATTTTTATAATGCACTCTAGGCAAGAAATTGTAACAAATTTGTTACGAAATTCATAATTTAAGGCTGACTTCATAAACGCAGTTTGCAAAGCAACACGAGAATGCCTTGTAAACTCATGCTTCCAGTGTTGCTTTGCAAGCTGTGTTTATGAAGTCAGCCTATACTATGAAATAGAGATTAGAACCAATAATGCGTGATCGTGATTAATTTTTTGTTGCCAACACGTGAGGGTGCGTCCATGAGAGTGAGCGGCATTTTTTTTAACATAATTTTTTCCATTTAAATTCTTTTTTTTATTTTTTTTTGTATTTCGTGAGCGTGAATTTTAGTGATTGTGACTTCTTTCGTCTCTCCATACTATGGTAAAGGGATATAAGATTCGGCACAGCCGAATATATCTCTCTTACTTGTTTTTTTAATTGCCGGTATTACCGGAGATATTTACAAAATTGCGAGCAAAGTCAAGGCCAAAAATCAAAATTTAAAAATTGGAAGCCAAATATCTTTGAAAATATTAAAGAAATTTTTTTGAAATAAAATGTATTTTCTTTATCTATTAATAAACTTTACAAAAGCATAAAGGTGTTTAAATCAAATAATATTTGTAAAAGCTATGAAGTCAACAAAGTTTTACATGCCCGATGTAGTAAACTTTGATACCCTAGATCCCACCGTATATTTTATCAGTGTGCTTAAAATTTAAATATCCTGAAAGCTTAGGTCCTCTTCTATGATTCTTACATACATTATTTTGTAATGGGATTGCAAGTTTCAAAGATACAGATTTATTACTAATTTTTTCTAATTGGAACCACTGTGTTGCGTCTGTATAGCCATATCATTAATTATTTTACTTTGTGGGCGATTTTTGCAATACCGACGAAGGTCGGTACCATACTACCAGAATTAATTGCTGCCGGTAGTGCTATGCCTTCGCCACTTACTATACGTTTCCATTAGCCATCAAATTGTTATAACTATAATGTCGCATATGTCTAATGTAGACCACTCATGTCCATGTTTCATCCATGGTCTGACATCGATGCCCGAGCATATTTGATGTCGGACATCAAATACAATTTTTAAAGGAGAGCAAAAGAGACAGCGAAAAAAAATTTCTGTTGCACAACCTGAAAACTACAACAAGTACAATGGCATGCTAATGCACATATGAGAAATGCATGAGGGTATCACAGTCATCATTTGCCTATTTAACGTGTTAACTATTTCAGCCAAACAGCACTCTCAGTAAGATATGTAAAAATATTTAACAGAATATGATTATACATATGATCTAAAAGGATTGATTATGCTCTATAAATTCGAAAAATGCTGCTCTTAAAGCTGAAATATGCAAAAATGCTATAAATGATGCTTTGTACAAAAAAATGCACTAACAAATCAATGACAATCTTGTAAATATTCTAAAACGGTTAAACATTTTATCTCTACCATTTTATATGCAATTTCATGCATATTTGCAGCTTCCCTTATAAGATATATTTACTTTTACTACATAAACACAATTGTTGCACTTTTATTTTCTGTATTTATTTTTATACACAACAGTTTATAAATAAATTACATATATAGTTAATTGTATATGTATGTATACACATAAGTGCAAATCGCTCATTGACTCGTCGCGTTTATTCGTCTTATCGTCCATATTGTATGAAGAATTCCTACAAATACATATCTTATGTGCAGTACATATAGGATATAAGAAACTTTAAAAATGTCAGAAAATTGATTCTTATATGTGGTTTTTCTTATAAGGAAGTTATTTCTTATAAACATATATATGGACATAGAAACATTAACACAAAGTTCAGTTATGCTAGTTTTATTTGTAAGTTTACTAACTTTCAGTTAATCAAAAACTTAGCTTTAAACTGATTCTTAAACATTTTTTGTTAACTTGCTTTTATCTACTATTGTGAATCACATCAACAAATTATTTTTGAGAAATGCAAAAAGATGTATGTAAATAGCACGATCAACCAACCACATCCTAAAGCGATTTCTGCACAAATATTTCCTTTTTTGAGATGAAAAAAGCTTCAATCGCCTATCTTTTTTTAAATTGTGAAAAATATTTTTAAAATATACAAAAAATAATTAATTAATATTTCAGTTAAGTTTACATAAAAGTTAAACAGAACAGCGCTTTGTGTTAATGAATTTTTACTAGCTAATGTTCAAATATCGAGTTTAGTGTTAACTTCGAGTTAATATTTTTATTGTTAACGGCCCTAAGTGTGTATTCTATACAACATACATATTTCTTTTCTTATTTGTGTCCATTTTTACACGCAGGCTAAAAGCTATGGTTTGTGTATAATCAGTATTACCCGAAAGAAAACAAATTTTGTATATGAAATCTTTTTTCATATCATTTATCTTCTTTGGTGTTTCGGAAAAAATATTTGTAATATCAAATTTTTTTTCATATCATTCATGATATTTATTACAAAGTAGTTATATCTGAAAAGATTTCGTATTTCAGAAAACGAGTTTTAATTTTGTTACGTACTCACACATGGAAAAATAAAGCATTGTCATTTCAAGGGATAAATAAACAAGATATTTGTATGAATTTTTCACTCAAGATGAAAAACGATATCATGGATAATTCTGCATTCTTTAACTCGAAAATCACTTTTTTGAGATATGACTACATGAAATAAAAGAGCGATATGCATTTATTTTTCCATTGATGTATGAGTAAATTTGAAACATTGTAAGTTATGGCGTTGTTGAGTAAATGAGCAATCAGGGTTGTCACAGACCAATGTACATAGTCGGAATTGGATTTGAAAAGATGACAAAAAATACTTTTCTATGATGAATTTCAATGTTATTGGTTTTATGTTCAATCTAAAATTACAATCTGTTTTGAACATAAAACCAATAACATTGAAATTCATCGTAGAAAAGTATTTTTTGTCGTCTTTTTAAATCCAGTTTCGACTACATTGGTTTCTGTGACAACGCCGAATATGTAATATATTTTCAGTCTTATACTTGAAAAGTGACCGATTACGATTCAACTAATCTTATAATTTATTTGATTGATTTATAAGCTAGCCGTAATTTCTAATGTAAAATTCAGTGATTTTCAATGTTTTAAATAAATAATTCAAATGAGTGACAGACAGCCTTTGTGACTATAAAAATCAATAAATAAATACATATAATGAAAATGAAGTAATATCTAGACCAGAATCAGAGACCAAATCAAATAAAACCCTGTTCTACACATCCAACACTTTCTAAATTATTAATTTCGATCTTGATTGTTTTGTTTTGTAACGCGCGGATTGAAAAATGTTTTTGCAGGCAAGGCGACACATGCTGGCACTATCTTTATGGTGGAAAAATCTTTAGAACTTACATCATATTCCTGAAGAATATTTGCTAGTAAAATAAAGCCAAATCCGCGCACAAGATTTTGCCCAATGCAGGTGCGCTTGCCTATGCTAAAAGGTAAAAACTGAGGTAAATTTTTGTTTAAGTTTCATATTCTCACGCCTCCAATGCTTTGGCTTAGTTATATTTTGACATTTTGATAATGATTTAAGAGCTGAACTCTCCGATACTGATGAGATAATAGCTAACAAATCCTTATCATACTCTATACCAGAGTCAGAACCTTCAGAGTTTCGTCGCTTCGGCTCGATGACAATGTTCGCAGAAGTTTTAGTAGATGTTCGTGTGCTAATATTGTTTTCTAGATCTTTGTGATCTTCAGATTCTAGAAATCGCCGGGGGTTGAATAGCTCGGGATTTTTCCAGTAGTTAGAACTTGTGTTCAATTTGTAGTTATTGATAAACACAATTGTTCCTTCAGTTACTCCGTAACCTGCAATGACAGTGTCTTCAGTAGCTACATGTGGTACAATAAGAGATGAAGAATAACGTAGGACTTCAAAAATTGTTGCCATTGTATACGGCATACTGTCCATATCATAAAGGTTGATTTTTCTCTGACCTTTCTTGGATATATCATCAACTTCAGATTGTATTTGTTTTCCAATGAAGGGGTTTTTGGCAATGTAGGCCAATGACATCATAACTAGATTTCCTACAGCCGAATGTCCACCAATAAAATCCGCGAGCATATAAATTATAGTGTCTCGCGAAATATTTTTGTCTCCAATCAAACTCTTAAGAAGAGCATCTGTAAAGTCTCTCTCAGGTTCATCTAGGTCTACATTTTGCTCTCGCTCAGTAATAATACGTTTTAATATAAACTTTCTTATTTTAGAAGACCATCCGACTATAGTTTTTGTGTGCTTTCTGTAAAAAGGTGACAGCCAAGGCAAAAAGTCCAGCGCATAGCCTTGGTTAATCTCCCAAAATATTTCATCAAAGTAGTTAACCATCATTTCAAACTCTGTATTTTCAATATGAAGATAATATTGGAACATTTTAATCATTAGACTAGCAGATTTATGCAATAGGTGACGATATTTTTTATATATTTTGGGAGAATTTCTTCATTATTAAACCTGTTCATACTTTTCAAATCATTTCTTTGTTTAGTCGAAGACCACTGGCTTTTTGATAAAGACGTTGAAACACTTCTTGGATATGTGCAAAATTATATAAGTGCTAATAAAGGAATGTTAATATTTTTATAATGCACCCCAGAGAAGAAAGTGTTACAAATTTGTTACGTAATTCATAATTTATGGTTTGCAAAGCAATACTAGAAGAATGCCTTGTAAACTCATGCTTCCAATGTTGCTTTGCAAACTGTGTTTATGAAATCAGCCTATACTATGAAATGGAGATTAGAACCAATAATGCGCGATCGTGATTAATTTTTTGTTTCCATCAAATGAGGGTGCGCCCGTGAGTGGCAATTTTTTTTGCTTTAATGTAATTTTTCCCATTTAAATAATTTTTTTATTTTTTTTTCGTATTTCGTAGGCGTGAATTTTTGTGATTGTGACTTCTTTCGTCTCTCCATACTATGGTGAGAGTATATAAGATTCGGCACAGCCGAATATATCTCTCTTACTTGTTTTCGTTGTTTTTTACCTCTTTTTTATTTTTTTGCGCTTTTTACCTTTTTTGCCCAGCTTACGGTGCTTTTGTTCTTTCTAAAGATGCCTACACTGGTTACTTACTACTTATTTGAGTTTTTAAAATTGTGTATTTTGATTTTGTAATTTTTTGTGGTACAACGGGAATTAGTAAATTATGTACATGCATACAAACAATGTGTGTAATTCTATGTATGTATGTATGTACATGCATACATATGTATGTATGTACGTAGGACAAAACAATTCTTATTTTTGTGGCAGGTGTCGTTTTTTGCAAGCAATTAGTTTTTTTTATGAGTTTAGGGTTTTCCTATATGTCATGGTCTTTTGAAGGTTAATGCGTGTGGGTTTTTTCAGAAGGCAATAATATATGTACATACATATGTATATACTTATGTAAGAACAATAGAACAATATCAAAATAGAATTTACATATTTGTGAAATGCAAAATATGTATGTAGAAAACTTGAACTGACTGGAAAAAACTGTTTATTCTGATAATGAAATATCAATACAAATAAAAATCAGCAGAGGGCAAATTACGGCATTCTATATCAAACGAAATTTCCATACAAATTAAAAAAATTTTGTATGGGATTTCGTTCGGTATCGAATCCGTCATTTGCCTCCATCTCACATTTCAGGCGAGATTTTTTATATTTTTTTTTATAAAAAAATTTTTTTTTCACAAAAATTAAATCTCAAAAGTATGGAATTCTTTTCGGTTAATATGTAAGTTAAACTAATATGTGTGTTTATTCAAAAGTAATGCATTTTTACATCTGTTAAAAAAATTATTTAAAAAATAACTTATTTTTTATGTTTGAATGAAAAAATATGATTTCATTCATTAAATGCAATACAAATATTTTTTTCGGAAATTAAATTCCGTACTGCGGAGAATACTCTCAGAAGCTGCACTACTTGCAGGTGTTGCTAGTAATTGACAACTTAGTTTATAAAGGAGAGGATACTCTGTTTTATGTAAATTCCACCATTATAGAACATTGAAATCGTTAGTAAAGCCCGTTAAATTCATACACCGATATTTCATTTGTTATTCGATCACCTGGATTGTAATTTTGTCAATCAAAATAAAATTCTGTTACTGAGTGTTGTAAAATTAACTTAAGAACACAAATTTAAAATATTTGGATCGCTTTGGTTTTTTCAAAATGTAATTTGATATATGTAACTTTATTTAATATCTTAAAAGATAATTTTTATACATACGTTTATGAATAGAAATAATATTAGAAATAAAACAAATTTATTTCATTTCTAAGCAACATGACTAAATAAAAACCAAACAAAATTCCTTAAGAAGGAATAATATACATACATACATATTTGAATTTCTTTTTAAATATCTTGAATAAGAATATTCATACTGCACAGCTATGAAATAAATATACAATATGTTTTGGCAAAAGACCCGTCATAGGATATTTTGCGTGTACATGTACATGATGCACCTTCTATATACATACATATGTATGTAATTTATATTCTTTGCACAAACCAAACACTATTTTGTTCTAGTATTCCGTATGATAGTTTCTAATACCAACAAGTACTGCACGTATGTATGTAAGTTAAGGTCAACCCAAGCACAGGTATACTAACATTAATAAACGATAAAGCAATTGATATCGTAAATAACCTTTAACCATAAGTAATAAAGATAAGAAACAAATTATAAATAAAATATATCTATTGTAAGAATCAAAATACTGTAAACAAAATGATGTAAACACTAATAAAGATAAGAAACAAATCATAAATAAAATATATCTATTGTAAGAATAAAAATACTGTAAACAAAATGATGTAAACACTAAAAAATTAGATAAGATTGATCATGAGAAAAAAAAACACGTTTTAATACACAAAGAAATATCAACTAGTTCTAGATAAATAAGAACAAAGACACAAATGTTTATAACTCTTTGTAAGAACAAAGAACACTAAAATATCATCCCTTAACATTATACGAACGAAGAGTATAAATAACACTGTAAATACTCTCGCTCGCCAGTTCATAAGCAAACTCAAAAAAACTCCACATATGTAGTTTAAAAATTAGTTCATAAGTAAACTAATAGTTTCGTAAGAAAATTAAAAATAGGTATCTTGAAATTTAATAATTTTTATTAATATAAGACCATTGTTTCTTAACTTGTATGTATATAAATAGGAGAAATTTCTAGCGGTGTTAATTGTTACAACACCAAACATTATCCCCATAACTCGGATTAACATAATATAAAAAACATATGTATATGCATATATACATTCTGTAGAGTATAATAAACATTAATATAAACAAATCTTTAAATAGAACAAAGTAAAAATTTTTTCGAACATTTTTCCTCGAGTCTAAACTAAGGAATTTCTTTAAATAAGCAACCAACAATTTTTATGTTTATTTTAAGTTATTGTTAATGTGAAACATGTATCTAAACATTTGCTAAAATTATTTATTGTAATAGCTTAGTATATAAAGGATCAAATATTGCAAATAAAGTTAATCTAAAATCAGCTTTAAAAATCGGCATTATTTAATTTAAAGCATTCATCTGCTTATATTTTCAAAGAAAAGGCATAAAACTGCCTCGACAGCAATTATTGGCCAGTGGCGTTAATAAGCGCCGGCACGAAAATAGAAAGTTAAAATAATATACAAAAAATCAATCCCTATAATACCTACATGCACTACAAGGCGATCCTGCCCAACGACCAGGACAAAATCCAATTGGAAGAATACCAGCCGCGCCAATACAATCCTGCCCCAGACCACTCTCAGTGGAAGAATACAGGAGAAGACAAAATAAAAGAATTAAAGAAAGTCTAACCTCCATCCCGGTTACGACAAAACCAAAACATAGAAGAGGTGGCAAACTTGTCAAAATATGCCGTAAATTGGCAGCATTAAGAGCTACCGTAAGCGCTGACCCTCCACCATCTTGGGAAATAGCCACAGAATTGTGGCTCCAAATTGAGGCTTATGAAGCCTTGCTAGAAACACGCCGCACCAATAAAAATTCCCCAACAATAAAAAGTTATTATAAAAAAACAAAGAAATTTTTTACTCACTTATGTATATTTTTATAAAACAATAAATAAACTTTGTTAACTTTTAAATAATAATTCACTTCACTATCTAAATAAAACAATGTTTTAGTATATAAAATATATAGAAACACGAAAAATAAAGCAAAGAAAAATAACTTAGGTAGCAAACGCGAAGAAACAGAATTGAAATGAATTGTCAGCTGCGATCGATTGACGGCATTACTTACTCTTGAATATTAACGATAGAGGGCACCACTAATATTCTTTGAATTCAGTGTTACCACAAACAAACATTTTATAATTTTTTTTTAAATTTTTTTTTAGAATAAGAATTATTTTTATATTTTATATTTAAATCATTTGTGAATAAAATAGAGGAATATTATATTGAACTAGAAAAACTAGAGAAAAACTTAAAGAAGAGTAAGGATAGAGTTTACTCCGCAGAATACAAAGAACAGAAATTAACGCGACTATTGAAAATAAAAATAGAAGTCGATGAAATTTTGAAAAATTTAGAGGATACAAAAAATAAAGATTTAATTATTAAATTAAACGACCTACATTCAAAATTATTAAATTTTA
This sequence comes from Gymnocheta viridis, assembly GCA_956483585.1. Lineage (NCBI taxonomy): Eukaryota > Metazoa > Arthropoda > Insecta > Diptera > Tachinidae > Gymnocheta > Gymnocheta viridis. Next base: position 56,559,500 of record OY101442.1, on the reverse strand, counting down.
TAGAAAATTTATGTACTAAAACAATAAAAACCTCAGACACAAATAGTAAAACTAAAGAAATGGCACAATTCGATATATCAGTGGTTGGAAAAAATATACAAACATTTAAGGGTTCGTATAAGCATTTGGAGGACTTCCTAGTTCAGACTGAGTTGTTGCATGATTTAATAAGAAATAAGGATAGAGAAATTTATATAAAATACATATACAATTTCAAGTTAACGTCACATGTTCGCAGTGTGTTAGGACGTGCAAATAGACCAACATCTTTTGCAGACCTAAAGAGAATATTGATTGAGGCGTACCCAAATCCGAAAACATTGCAACAGGTATTAACCGAGTTAGGAACAGTGAGGAAAGGAGGTCTGAACGTTTCATCCTTTAGAGAAACAATCACTGTGCTCACAGAGAAACTGAGCGATTTTCAAATAAAATCACTTGAGACTCCAACGCAAGAGGCGAAAGACACCATCTACAAAATGAGCGATAATATGGCTTTAAATGTTTTCACTAAAGGAATCAATGATGAATATAGAAATGTTTTGTTAGCAAGCAGTCCAAAGACCTTGAATGAGGCGGTACAGAAGTGCGTAACTTTAGAGAAAAATACACAGAGTAATAATAACCACATTTTCAGGATTGACCGACGAACCAATCAGAATAATTCAAATAATAGGAATGAACACAACTTTAGGAGAGATAATATAAATTACGGGGACAGCCAATTCAACAACCGTTACAGAAATAATACAAGCATTAACCAACCCTCTAATAGATATTTTAGTAGGAACAATAACCAAGATAAGTGAGATCGCGGTGATAATTGGGTGCTGTTGGCTGAAGTAGTTAGCGCGTTGACTGCAAAGCAAATAATGTCTAAGAACGTGGGTTCGAGCCCAGCTTCAGACAAGTCATAACATCCAGAATTTTTAAGATGTGCATTAGAGTATGCCATTGTATATGTTGGTGTCGGAGTGTTTAAGTGATGAAGGCATAGCAAACTGGTCACTGAACATTTCTGGCAGCAATTGATACTGGTGTATGCTAGCGGACATCACAGCGCCCTCCTTCGTCGGTATTGTAGCAAAATCGCCGGCGAAGTAAAATAATTAATAAAATGGCTACAACAGGTTAAAAACACATTTACTGCACCTACTTGAAATCAAAGGCGCTGCAACACTGATCTAAAAACTACCACAGCGCGCAATATCAGACTTGCAAAAATTAAGCTTTCTCTCTTTCACCATCTGTCCTCTCTCACTATCCCTTTCCCAAAGAAGGTAACACACCTACGGGTTGGTAGGCATACTAATTGCCTGAGTGTTACTTCTCTTTTTTAAAATAAATAATAAATAATCATGGGTAAAGAATGTATGAAAGAAATAGTCGAAGTAATAACCACAACTTCAGACATAATTATGGCGGAAATAATAACAGCAATAGTAATAACAGAAACTCAACGACAAGAATAAGTAGACAGCGAAACTAAGTAGGCAGGATAGCACACGCATTTAGATAAAAGAGATCTAGATGAGTACGAAGTGTATGGCTACAAAACAATTAATAATACGCACACCAAAAATCGGGATGCCAAAGTTTTGAAAAATCTTAATATTGAATCAATTGACCCAACAGCAAAACAGTCATTAATAGACATTGTAGCTAAATATAGTGAAATTTTTCATATTGAAGGTGAGCAACTCACAGTAACAACTTTTATACACAACACATACAAACAGTAGATAACACCACAGTTTATATCAAACCTTACAGATTGCCAGAGACGCAAATGGAAGAAATTAATGAACAGGTAGACAAGCTATTGGAAGATGGAATCATTGAACACTCAGTAAGTCCTTATAACTCACCATTGTTAGTAGTACCCAAAAAGTCAGTAGATGACAAACGCAAGTGGCGTCTAGTCGTAGATTTCCGAAAATTAAATCAGAAAATAGTAAACGATAAGTTTCCGTTGACAAGATTGGAAGACGTGTTAGACAAATTGGGTAGAGCGAAATGTTTTTCGACTCTAGATATGAGTAGTTCGTTCCATCAAATTAGTTTAGACAAAGATTCAAGAACTTTAATTTCGTTTTCAACAAGAAATGGTCACTTCCAGTTTACGAGGTTGCCATTTGGTCTCAAGATATCGTCCGACAGTTTCCAACGCATGCTGACGATAGCATTAAGCGGCTTAAGCGCAGAAGCATTTCTTTATGTAGACGATATAATCGTATTTGGATGCAGCATAAAGCATCACCACACCAATATAATTTAAAATTGAATACAAGCAAGTGTTGTTTTTTGAAAACTGAGGTAGTCTATTTAGGTCACCTGGTAACGAATAAGGGTATACGCACAGACCCGAACAAAAATAGCGTGATTAAAAATTACCCTATACCACAGAATTCTGATGAGGTCAGAAGATTCATCGCATTTTGCAATTATTACAGGCGCTTTGTTAAAGACTTCGCTAATATAACAAGAAATTTAAACCAGTTGCTAAAAAAGGACAAACCATTCGTGTGGGATGAGAATTGTCAGGAATCATTCGAAACCCTAAAATCAAAACTACTAAACCCCCCTATTCTACAATACCCTCATTTTTAAAAACCATTTATCGTAACCAGAATGCATCCAATTTTGCTCTGGGTGCAATCCTCTCACAAGGAGAAATTGGATCGGACTTACCTATATCCTATGCAAATAAGACATTGTCGAAGCATGACGTGAATAAATCTGTCATAGAAAAAGAATTGTTAGCCATCCATTGGGCAATCAACTTTTTCCGCCCATACCTCTACGGTAGAAAATTTTACGTCGTTACAGACCACAGACCACAGACCATTAGTGTCATTATTCACACACATGAATCCATCGTCCAAGATGACTAGGATAAGACTCGACTTAAGTGAGTATGATTTTGAAATATCATACAAAAGGGGCAAAATGAATACAAATGCTGATGCCTTGTCAAGAATAAACATAGATACAGAAACCTTGAAAACTCTGATCCCCCGGAATATCGAAACCGATCAACATAATATATTGGCTATAACTCGAAACATGAAGAAAGTATTGAAAAAACAAGTTGACAGAAATAATGGAAACTGCATTGCTAATGAGAAGCGTCATGAACTTTTCACTTGGGAATGCACGTCGACATCAGATGTTAAAAATATAAAAAAATTGCGATTTGAGGTAGATAATATATATAAAAAACCTCGCATAATAGTTTCTAGTTTAGAGGTAGTAATAAGGGGCGGCGATAATCCACAGGACACACAGTTGTCCTTGGAGAAACTTTTACCAAGTATGCTATCGCGAAACATACAGGAACTTGCTTTAGAAGCCAATGACATGATTTTTAAGACAACAGATATAGAACATTTTTAATAATATTAAAAGGAAAAAGAATGAGATTCTGAGGATCCTGATATACAGGTCACCAACGCGTGTGACAGATAGGAATACGCAAAATGATTTAATCACTAAGTATCACGATTCGACTATAGGTGGTCACTTAGGCATAAGAAAAACAACCCTGAAACTGAAACAGAGGTATATATGGAAGAACATCAGCAGGATGGTAAAGGAACATGTCTCCAATTGCGAAAAATGTAAAATAAATAAACAAACAAGAAATACGAAAGAAAAATTAACCATTACAGACACACCAGGAAGTAGCTTTGAGACTATTTCAATAGACACACTAGGTCCCCATAGGTACTCAAACCAATTCATGTACATAATAACTATGCAGGATGACCTAACCAAATATATTGTAGCATGCCCCATCGAATCTAAAGACGCAAAGACGGTCGCAAAAGCAATAGTGAACAATTTTATCCTAATATATGGACACTTTAAAGTACTAAAATCGGACAGAGGTACCGAATTTCTAAACACACTGATGTCTGAGATATGCGATCTGCTAAGGATTAGACAAATTTTTAGCACACCCTATCACCACGAAACACTTGGCTCTATGGAGAGGAATCACAGAGTGCTCAACGAATTCTTATTAAATTTTTGTAACAACGATCAGTGGGAACAATGGATCCCATACTTTTGCTTTGCGTATAATACGACACCGCACGTAGATACGACCTTTACGCCATATAAACTGATATATGGAAAACTGCCAAATTTATCAGATGACAATATTATAGATTCGAAACCAGTTTACAACATAGAAAATTATGCACAAGAATTTAAAACACGCTTAAAATATTCGTTAAAGTAAACAGTGTCCTAGATGCAGACAAACATTTAAAAGAATACCACAATAATAATATAAAGAAATATTAAAATTGAATACGTAACTAAATTTTATAATACTATAATAAAAAAATTTAGAATTTCTAAAAATTTAAAAAAAAAAAACAAAAATTTACATTCACAGTTACATTAACTCATGTAAATTTTTCTTAAGAGTAGAGTATAATAAATATTAACATAAACAAATGTTTAAATAGAACTAGTGTTACATTTATTACGAACATTTTTCCTCGAGTCTAAACTAAGGAATTTCTTTAAATAAGCAACCAACAATTTTTATGTTTATTTTAAGTTATTGTTGATGTGAAACATGTATCTAAACATTTGCTAATATTATTTATTGTAGTGGCTTAGTATATAAAGCTTTAGTACTCTGTTTAAATTTGCGAAAAATGTTGAGCATTGATTATTTCGTTTGAAAATTTTGACAACTGATCAGTGGTGACAATGCCACGATTTACAACAAATTTATCGGTTTTATTGCCTTGAAGTAAGCACCATTGTTTTTCTTATGTAAACAAAAACCATATGTTTATATTTGATGTGATTAATTAAAAAAAATGGATAATGGACAACAAAATAATATTAAGAGTTTGTGCTGCAACGTGTAAATTAATGCAAATTGAAGCATCTATGGGGAGCTCTTTGAAGACACACGCTCTGCAAAAAGTCCCTACCTTCAGGATAGAAATGATAAAGGAAGGTTTGCTTCAGATGTAAGTGTAATTTCCTAATTTATTCATGCATTTAATATGTATATGCGGTTGGAATGTAGCTTATGTGACTTATCCCAAATACTTTTCCTTTTTTTATAGCTGATATAAGTAGACGCTTCTCTGTGTCACTAAATTTAATTGTATCTTTTTAAATTTTTGTCATATTTTGTCAATTTTCCATTATTTTAAAGATTTTTGCGCAACAAACTTAAAATTAAAACCACAACGCAAGTAAAATATGATTTTGTTTGAAATTCCGTACGAAATAAGTGGTGCTTACATTATTTCGCAGTTGGAAAATATGTTGCCAGAAACATGTTGAAGTTGAAAAAATAATGCTGCCAGAAACATTTCGTATGTTTTACCAAGATGAACAGAGTACAACTTCGGCCATCTTATTTTGCAATTATTTCGCATGCATTTTCTTTATATGGACTTTTGACAGCAGTTCGCACGAAATGATGAACAGAGTACCCTGCTTAAAGGATCAAATATTGCAAATAAAGTTAATCTAAAATCAGCCTTAAAAATCGGCATTATTTAATTTAAAGCATTCATCTGCTTATCTTTTTAAAGAAAAGGCATACAACTGCCGAGACAACAATTATTGGCCAGTGGCGTTAATAAGCGCCGGCACGAAAATAGAAAGTTAAAATAATATACAAAAAATCAATCCCTATAATACCTACGTGCACTACAATACATGCATTCATACATATGTACATTAATTCAACCTACTTTATTTTATTTGGCAAAAATGCAATTTAATTTTAATTTTATTTTAATACATTTAATTCCAGACATGATTCTTGGGAATTATTTCCAAATCAACTGCATTTCCGTTCTCATAACGAAAATGCAATTCAACCTACTTTATTTTTAACAAATTATTTCATTTTTCCATAGAATTGCAACATAAGTTTGTTTTGTTCCCAACACCAATAACGGAAACAAAACACACTTACATACATATAATTGGTAGGCAAAAACCGATGAAATGAACATTTTTAGTTAATTAGCAAATTGTAATTTTAGAATATAAGAAAAGAAAGAGAATAATAAAGTTCAGTTGTGAAAACACAGCCAAAATACAAAACTCTTTTAATTTTTTTTTTTTTAAATTAGGAAAAATCCTAAATCTTTACTGTCGACGAGGATGGGATTGGATATTTCAATATTCTTGTAATTTATATGTAAAAATACATAAATTATCCCTACAATTTTAAGAATATCTGTGTAAAAATTAAAATTTTTTTATACAAAAAAAATCTATTAAGAAAATATAATTATAAAATTAAAAAAAGTAAATATGACGGCGAAACATGCAGAGCCATGAAAGAGTACAGTAATGACATTAAAAGATTGGTACAGAAACAACAAAGATTAAAGTTTTTATTAGCGTGTAGAAAGTATGGCATAGTGCCAAATCACACAAAAAACACAAAAACTAAAAATCTCTTCGAGTGTCAAACAATCAAACGACAACTAAATAAAATCGAACACAAATACATATAAAAATATTTAACTTAGAAATATCTCAGACAAACACCGATTTAAAATTAATTAAAAGAAAATTATATCATCAAAAACTCGGTATACAAAAATTTATTAGAATGGATGATTTTGAATCATTTATAGGGAATCAAATAGAAAGAGCAAAGTATATAGCGAAAAATACAAAGGAAAAACAAATAAGAAAGCTAAATGCACTAAAAGAAACATTTTTTTCAAAAAGAGGGACTAATTTTTAATGAACACTGGTTTGAAAACAAAACTGAAGTGGAAATACCCTGGGAAAGTAAATGGTTGTTATCCTTAGGAAAAAAGTTTTCTTTACCCATGAACCGTTAAAGCTTCTCCCCCATCGAAATAATTGCAGATGCAGAAGCGTGCATAGAAAAAATGGAAGGAAATACACAAGGGAAAAAAGAAGAAAAATGAACAAATTTAGCCAACATGGTAACGTTTTTTAAGAGAAACATTAGAAACAGTCCAAAAGAGAAATTTATTTATCAATTTTTGAAAAAAAAAAAATTCCTAAATAAACATAGGAACATAGTAATAACACAAGCGGATAAAGGCAACAAGACGGTTGCAATTTACAAAGACCAGTATGATAATAAAATGTTAAGATTATTAGAAGACAAAGAAACTTACAGAGTTATGAGAACAGATCCTACCAACAAACTCATCAAAACTAATAATGTCATCGTTACTGAATTATACAAAAAGGAATACATACATAATTGCCAAAAACGCACTCTGACATGTTCCGCTGGCACTGCACCAAGAATTTACGGACTGCCAAAGATCCACAAGAAAGATATGTCCTTACGACCTATAGTGTCCTCTATACAGGTACCATGCTATCAACTTAGCAAATTTGTGGGAGGAATCCTCAAAAATATAATATCAACAGAATACAATGTTAAGAATTCTCTCTAATTAAAAAATCAATTAAATAATATTGTATTAAATGAGAAAGACTCACTGGTATCTTTTGACGTAGTCTCGCTCTTCACAAACATCCCTATACATACCGCCATAAATAATATAATGAATAAATGGTCAACTATAAAAGAAAATACTACAATTCCACGCTCAAAATTCTTAGACATACTAAAATTCTGCCTATATGACAACAACTATTTTATATACAAATCCAAAATATACAACCAAATCTACGGTATGCCTATGGGAAACCCTCTTTCCCCAACAATTGCAGATATCGTGTTAGATAGCTTACTAGACGTGGCTTTTGCTGAACTAAAAAACAAAAAATTCACATTAAATACATAGCTAAATATGTAGATGATATTTTGGCTATTATTGAAATTAACGACAAAGATTAGATTCTAAAAACGTTTAATAGTTACCACCCTAAAATAACATTTACCATCGAAGATGAAAATCAAGGGGAACTAGCATACCTTGACACAAAATTATACAGGGATGGAAGTAAAATAGTATTTGACTGGTATGCTAAAGAGACATCAACAGGCAGAACCATGAATTTCAACTCAACACAACCAAGAACGCAAATCATAAACACTGCAAAAAACTTTATTCGAAGAGTACTGAACATTAGTGATAAGCAGTTTCACGTACAGAACAAAAATAAAATTACGGAAATATTAATAAAAAATAGTTTTCCCATGGGACTAATAAGATCCCTAATAAAATCCTACAAACCCACAATACACAACTGTCATGGCAACCCTAACCAAGAAAAACGTTTTTTTAGTATTAAATACTTACCAGGTCTTACCGACAACAAAATCCCAAAAACAACAATAGCTAATAATGATATTAATTTTGGTTATAAACCGAATAAAACACTAAATACGATATTCACAAAAGTAAAAACACCAATAGAGAAATTACAACAAAACAACGTAGTTTATGAAATACCGTGTAAAGGCATAGACAATAACAGCTGTAATCTTGTTTACATTGGTACAACAAAAAGAAGTTTGAAAACAAGAGTAAATGAGCATAAAACTGACATAAGCAAAAATAAAGAAAACACTGCACTATCACAACATATCACACATACAAAAACAAACCAGACTTTGACATTATAAAAATACTGGACAAAGTAAACAACATGAGAAAACGATTTATAACAGAAAGTCTAAGAATCCAACAAAAAATAAGCAAAACTATGAACATTAAAGAAGATACCGATAATTTGAGTGCGAACTATAAAATAGCAATAAGTTAAATTAAAAAGCTGTGATTTAAAATTAAAAAATTTTTGTGCCTTAAAAATAAAATTAAGAATTTAATTAAATTAATATAAACAATTTTATATAAAAAATTTTTAAATAATATTTATGTGACGTTTATTCATATTGTAAGTCATTAATTGTAAATACTATATTATTGCAAATTTGTTGATGTTTTTCTCTTTTTAATAAAATAGACAAAAATCCCTTGAAAAGGTGAAAAAATTCACGAAACGTCGGGAAAATATGCAATAAAAACTTGCATTTTTATTTACATAAAACGCGGTAGGCCAAGGAATTATACTTGGCCAATAATAATAACAACAACAACACAGTAAATACTTAAAATTATAAAGACAAGATATAAACGTGCAAACAGTATCAAAAACCAAAAACTATTAAAAGTGCATTTACTGAAACACCAGTGTAAGTTAAGTAAAAGTTAAAACTTTGCGTGCTAAAATAAAATCAAGACGGAACAAATTCAAGTTCGAACCAAAATGTACTCTGCGAAAAAGAAAAATTAATAAATAAATTTTAAACTGCAGAATTAAACTATTTGTGCTAAAACAAAATATATCAAGGGAAACAAAGTTTTCCTGTTCTAAGTAAGCCATAAAAGAAGAAAGATATCTACAATTCAGCGATCTACAACTACAAAGGAAGCAAAATTTTCCTGTTCTAAGTAAGCCATAAAAGAAGGAAGATATCTACAACGCAGCGATCTACAACTACAAAGGAAGCAAAATTTTCCTGTTCTAAGTAAGCCATAAAAGAACAAAGATATCTACAACACAGCGATCTACAACCACAAAGTAAGCTACTTTATAATAGATATATGTATAAGCATAAAAAAGAAGAGTAAACTTTATATAAAATTTGTATCAGATCTTAATTAGAATAAGAATATTGTGAATAAATAAAACTCCTTTTCAAAATGGGAAATCCACCTCAAATCCAATTAAATACCTAAATAGCATCCCACAATTTTCCGGAAACATAAACGAACTTCCAAATTTCACGAAACTTATTGACAATATCCACCCAGTTCTTTTGGCTTATGATGGTTTGTCCCAATTAGTGTTCTCAGATATAATAAAAAGTCGAATTACGGGTAGGGCAAGAGAAATTCTAGAAATTAACACACAAGCGCAGTCGTGGAACCAAATTAAGGAGTTACTTAACAATAATTTCGGAGAAAGGAAAAGCTGCGAAGAGCTTTTCGACGACTTACGTTCAGTGATTTTTTAAACTAACACAGAAGATTTTTATAATAACATTAAGTATAGGTTGAGGCGACTAAATAATAAATCCGCCCTCATACTAGGAGAAGGCGAAGCCGCCAATCAAGCTGCTATCAATAATCAGAGGTCAGCTCTGAACATTTTTAAGAGTAAGATACCCGAACCAATGAAAACGGTTCTTGCATGTAGGAATCCTCAATCTCACGAAAGTGCGATTAATATTCTCTATGAGAATGGGTATGATAAAATAGGAAAAGATGGACAAATTTACCATAGAAAAACTAAGATAGCTAGGAAAAACCAAAAGTACGGAAATAATCCACAATCTCGTGGTAACCGACCACAAAGGTCTCAGAATGGAAACTTTAATAGAAATGATTTCCTCAGAAGAAATCATATAAGTGACCACCAAAATTTCCATAGACAAAATCAATATGGCGAACAGCAAGGGCTATACAGACCCTTTCAACAAGAGAGTTGGCAGAGTAACCAACAACACCAGGAAGTGGAGCCAATGGAAGTAAACACTGCTCAAAATTTGCATCCAGCTGCCTCCACGGGCAATTACCCCATATAATAATTAAATCAAAACAAGGTTATTTGAAGTTTATCATTGATAGTGGAGCAACTCATTCTGTAATTAACCCAGGGATATGCCACCCAAAGTGGAAAGTACCCTGCGAACCGATATATATTAAGACACTCTCCCAGACCATCCAAGTCAGTGAAAAAGTCGCAATTCCTATTTTTAAGGAATTCGGCGAAACTTTAAATAACAAAAGGGAATTCCTAATATATAACTTCAATGAACAATATAGTGGGCTAATAGGCAACAATATATTAAGAAAACTCAATACAATAACTAATTTAAAAGACTACATTTTAATAATCGGGAAAATTAAAATTCCCATAAACTATTCTAAAGAAAACAGCGAATATTTTAATGAAAAAGAGGAAGTAAAGAAAGATGTCTTGAACAAAATTCGTATAGATCACTTAAATGAGGAAGAGAAACAAAAGTTTCTAGGTGCAATAAAAAAATATAATAATATATTTTATTCAGATCATAGCGACCTATCCTTTACTAATGCTATAAAGCACGAAAGAAGGACGGTTAATAATATCCCTATTACGGCCAACACGTATCGTTATCCGTATGTACACAAACTGGAGGTACAACGACAGATACAAGAGATGCTTGATAAACAAGATATGCCTAGTATATCTTGATGATATCATTATATTCAGCACTTCCCTCCAAGAGCATGTGGAATCTTTAACAAAAGTTATACAATGCCTCAAAGAAGTAAATCTTAAAATCCAAATTGGCAAATGCGAATTTTTAAAGAAAGAAACAAATTTCCTCGGACATGTTGTGTCAAATAAAGGCATAGAGCCTAACCCTGACAAAATAAGTTGTGTGCAGAAATTCCCACTGCCAACATCGCAAAAGGAAATAAAACAATTTTTAGGGCTAGCGCGTTATTACCGTAAATTTATAAGAGACTACTCAAAAATTGCTCGACCTATGACGAGGTGTTTGAAAAAAGACGCAAAAGTAAACACAAAAAATTCAGAGTATGTCGAAAGTTTCGAAGCTCTTAAAAGACTTAACAAACGCCCCCGTATTAGCATATCCAGATTTTAATGAAAAGTTCATACTCCAAACTGTTGTGAGTAATTACGCTCTAGGTGCAATCCTGTCCCAAAAGGGGCACCCGATTTGTTTTGTAAGCCGAACTTTAAATGGCGCAGAACAAAATTACAGTACCATTGAAATGGAGCTGCTTGCAATCGTCTGGTCCATGAAATATTTTAGGCCATATCTGTTCGGTAGACGATTTCTCATAGAAACCGATCACAGGCCCCTAACCTGGTTATTCTCCGTAAAGGAGCCGAATTCTAAATTAATTAGATGGAGGTTATGACTCCAGGAATTTGACTACGAAATAATATACAAAAAGGGAGTTCTTAACGGGAACGCGGACGCGTTATCAAGAGCAAATATACTTTTGAATGAAAACATAGTAGAAGCAGAACACACCGTATGTACAGAAACGAGTAATCCTCTCAACTTTTATAAAAGACAAATAGTATTCAAAGTAATTACATCAGGATCACCCAAAATTAAAAATGAAAACCTTTTTAAAAATAATAGAAAAACCATATACGCAAAAAACTTTGATGAAGAAAATCTCAAAATAATATTAAAAAACCATTTCTGTCCTGATAAAACAAATGCCGTGTTCGTGGATGACGAAAGGATATACGAGAACCTAAAAGAAGCTGCAAATAGGTACTTCACGGGAAATAGAAATTTTAAAATTCTTAGATGCAAAACATTCCTTTTAGGTATCCTAGATGAACTAGCACAAAGGATAGAAACATAACATGCGAGAAATAACCACAGAGGCATTAAGGAAAATTTTACTGCTTTAAAAACCGAGATTTGCCATCCAAATTTAAAATTGCGAATTAACCAGTTCATTAACAATTGCAATATTTGCAATTTATAAAAATATGATAGAAATCCGGTAAAACAAAAATTCAAATTAACCGAAACACCTGAAAGCCTTGAAAAAACTCTATTTTTAACGTTCATCGATAAGTTTTCTAAATATGCTCAAGCTATCAAAATTAAAGGCAGATCATGGATCGAATTTAAAATTGCACTAACTCAATTCCTGTCCATAATGGGAAATGATAATTGACAATGAACTTGGATTTAAAGCGTTACCACTATTAGAATTTTTAAGCGAACAGAACATTGAAATTCACTATACATCCAATAACAACCACACTTCAAATTCTGACATTGAACGATTACATAATACTATAAATGAACACGTTAGGATTTTAAAACACGACTCAAATAGAGATACGGAAAGTGTCGAGGAGAAAATGTACAAAATCATGATATATTATAACAATTCCGTACACTCAACTACCTGTAGAAAACCAATCGATTTTAGAAATGGTAATATAAGCAACTCGGAATACCCTTTAATCAGAGAGAAAATCATTAAACAAAAAGAAAGAACTCTAGATAAATTAAATAAACAAAGGGAAAATGTAGAAATACAAACAGGACCGATATACTTAAAAGATGAAAGGGTGGGAAAAACCACTCAAAATTTAGGAAAGTAGTAGTATCCAGGATAGATGACGATCACGTTGTTACAAACCGAAAGCATAAACATATTAAAAGGAAAAAGAAATTTCAAAATTTAACAAATAACAGACAAACAGCATAAAATAAGAGTGTATACATTCCTTTTCAGATAAAACTATTACCAACAATATTGAGTTTAATTTTGGTACTACACCTGACACAATCGCAAAAGATGGATATACAAGACCTTGAGGAAAACGAAGGTTATATCCCAATTAAGGAAAAAGATATAAGAATCATAGACTACTACAAAAGAATATTACATCTTATAAATTTAACTGACTACTACCACAAAATGGAAGCCATACACAATAACATAAATTTGTTAGATAGCCCTTTATCGGACTTATTACCCTTGCTCGATACAATGAAAAATATCTTCAAAATACTCAAGACTAAGTTAGACAATCTTTCACCAAACTTAAAGACAAATATAGAATAAGAAGAGGACTAATAAACGGGTTAGGTAAAGGCATAAAGTTTATCACAGGTAACATGGACAGTGATGACGAAGAAGAAATCAGATCAGCTCTACTGAACATCACAGACAATATAAAACAACTAAGAACAGACAAATACATTGGCACGGATAAGTAACACACTTTCTCAATAGATTCAAAACATCACCTCTCATATAAATAAGCAACAATTTATTGCCAGTAAATATATTAACCAATTCCGACGGGGCATAGAGAACAAAATACTTTCCTTAGAAAATGCAGTTATGTTTATAAGCCATATATACCAGATTGACAGTGACATAAACTTACTCAAAAATCATATGGACGACATTGCTAGAGTTATATTTACCAGCAAATTAGGTATTATACCCACTGACTTGCTAGGCGAAAAAGAAATCGAAATTGTAGATAACTTTGAGACATACACCCAGACTAAAGTTTCCGTATCCTTCCATGAAGAACAAATAATTATTATCCTGTCTATTCCCGAATTCTCAAATTCATCCCTTTACCAAATAATCTTCGAACCGATACCTAACAAGGAAAATAAATCTGTAAATTTTGAAATTAATAGAATTATAATAGATGAAAACAAAAATATATTTTATCCAAATGTAACTAATTTACGCAAAGATATGCAAATATTAAATGATGAATGCATTCAAAATATTGTGAAAAAAAACGTAGCAAGTTGTATTATCAAGGAAAACACTCTATCAGAAGTAAAAGAAATCAAACCAGGACTCATTTTAGTAAAGAATTTCTTTGAAAGCTATTCAAACAATTGCAACTATAAACAAAACAATTTAAATGTAAGTTCAAACTACCTAATTATTTTTGAGAATTGTGAGATAAACATAAGAAATAAAACCTTCTATAATGATAAAATATCTTATAACTAAAGTCAAAGAAAATAAAACAATTGTAGAATTAAATTTAAAAGATCTGTATATTAAACAAACTAAATATGAAGAAAATTTAGATCAAATAATAAATCATGATAAACAAACAAAAACTATTAGTTATGGCATCGATACTGTAGTTATACTAAGTATCATTATCTTAATTGTAATACATATTTTAAGACCAAAACGAATACTTAAAATTTCGTCGGAGCCTCAATCTAACGGTGGCGGTGTTACAACACCAACCATTATCCCCATAACACGGGTTAACATAATATAAAAAACAAATGTATATGCATATATACATACATGCATTCTTACATATGTTCATTAATTCAACCTACTTTATTTTATTTGGCAAAAATGCAATTTAATTTTATTTTAATACATTTAATTCCAGACATGATTCTTGGAATTATTTCCAAATCAACTGCATTTCCGTTCTCATAACGAAAATGCAATTCAACCTACTTTATTTTTAACAAATTATTTCATTTTTCCTTAAAATTGCAACATAATTTTGTTTTGTTCCCAACACCAATAACGGACACAAAACACACTTATTGATTGATAGGCAAAAACCGATGAAATGAACATTTTTAGTTAGTAAGCAAATTGTAATTTTAGAATATAAGAAAAGAAAGAGAATAATAAAGTTCAGTTTTGAAAACACAGCCAAAAGACAAAAGTCTTTTAATTTTTTAAAATTAGGAAAAATCCTAAATCTTTAGTTGTGAAAACACAGCCAAAAGACAAAAGTCTTTTAATTTTTTTTTAAATTAGGAAAAATCCTAAATCTTTACTGTTAATATCATAAAAAAAAGAGATTCTCAAAATTCCTATTAGCAAAACACATCAAATGAAATTTTTTTAAGGTACCTACATCAATATTAAAATGTTTGAGCATTAAAAGTTGTAAACACTTAATAATTAACAGCTCATTTAAATTATTCTTCATAAAAAACCTTATATTTAATACAAAAACCTCCTTTAATTTTGTGTACTTATGTATGTATGTATGTATGAAAGTAAACATGAGTTCTTATAACAGATCTATTTATTATTATTACTAAGCCTACCTTAGTAGCTTAAGTTCACTTCAGTTTTTATTTTTCTTACAATGGATTTTTTCATAACATCTTAACTAAAAAACAACGAGACCAATATGTATGATAGATACCTTTGGCAAATTATTCGCAAGCCCTATTTATAGATGATGTTACCCACTTAGGGAGAGGGATAGCGTACTTTACAACTCAGCTGTTGCACGTTTTGTAGTTTTTTCAGTTTATTTTGCTACAATAATGACGCTGTGTGCATACATTATCAATTGCTATCGGCACTCTTCAGTAAACAGTGCTAAGCTAAATAGACCAACAACCACAAATACAATGTCAAACTAATGCACATTTGAAAAATGTTAGAAGTTATGTATATTAGTTATTTTGAAATTTAATAAGCGCCGAGAACATCTTATTAGAAAAATCACCCCATGTCCCTAGATATCAGTCATACATTTTTATAAAGTATGTTATAATTATTACTTACTGAGCTTTCCATTGATGTTTTCCTAAATTTTTTAAGACACTATTAAACGGGTCTTTTCCTCCAGCTAAAACGCTGGCATTGTGAATAGCTCTAAAATGTGCCAAATCAGAGCCATTTTCTGGTATTTCTTGTATGTGACAATTTACAAAAAATTCATTCCTTCCGTGATAAACAAACTCCTTTGACTCGATTTCCTTTACTGCAGGAAGAAGCCAAGGTTCCTGATCACGTTCAGCATGATACCAGACAAATATATTGTCATTTATTTCACGTGATATCCATTTCTTAACCTTTGCAGCCTGTGGAGCTGCAAATTAGTATGAATAATTAATTAATAATAATACAAACATACATACATATATATTTATATCCACTTACCGCATGTACTATAAGGTACATTGACACATATTCCATCAGTTCCGCGAAAACTCCATTGATGAAAAGGGCATTCGATTGTTTCTCCTATAACTCGACCACCTACACCTAGATTTGCTCCCATATGGGGGCAGTATGCATCCAAAACATGAACTGTATTATCTAATGTTCGAAATACAACAAACTGTTCTCCTATTGCCGCTACAGTTTTAGACTCGCCATGCTTAAGATGTGATGTCTCCATTAAACTGTACCATCCATTCGGATATGGCGGCGGTAGTTCTTTTTTGCCGATTTTGCGTAGTTTTCGTATTCTGTTTATAGCAGCTTTTTTTCTAGCTGCATTCAAATTCTTTCCCTGTCGAAGAATAGCGCAGTAGCCGACATCATCAAAGTGCTTTAGTTATAAAAAATAAAATTAAAAATTATTGTTTTAATTAAATGAAGTAACAGTGAATTTAAAGCAAAGTTGGTAGCCAATACCGTTATTAACACCTAGCGTTTAAAAATCAATGCCGGTATCAATACCGAAAAGCTATTCGTTTTTAAAATACGTGTATTCAAATCAGAGGTGCCAGCAGAAATTTGTTACAGTGCCTTCATGTATCAAACAAGTTATCTCTATTTGCTACATCTAAAAAAAATCCCTTCAAAATTCATTGATATTCGAAAAAAAGTTTTGTTTAATATTTAAATATTTCCCATCAAAAACAAATTGTGAAAAAAAGAACAGAATAGTAGTTAAAATGATGAAACAGAACTGAAGCTGACGTTTGTGTTCCAAACAATTTGACATAAAATTATGCCAGAGAATGTGGTCGTGAAATAGAATCTATTTTATTTTTACAGCGTTTATAATTTTTTTTTGGTAATAATATAATTTGTTTGGTTTTATATGGCAGTGTCGCATTAAGCAAGCGTTCTCAAACCCACCTCCAAGAGAATTTAGTTATTAATTCAGCGATAACCAATTGCTGTAGATCTGTATTCGATGTATTATTTGTTGATACGAGAGTTGTTACATTTATTTCCTTTTCAGTTGATAGATTATTTAGTTCAGTGGTAGGCCAACAATTTGATGAGGATTTAAGCCACGGTGGTCCTCGCCACTCCAGTTGCGGACATCGCTTAAATTCCCAATAATTTCTACTAGATTTTTTATATATGTAAATGTCCAACTTCGAATATTTACTTTTAAGTCATGGTAGTATGATAGTGTTATCGGTCCAGTATGTAATGCATTGAATTTTAAGTGGAATGTTGTTCTTTATTTTATATACCAGTCTTGCAAGCAATGTAGCTGCACATAGCTCCAAACGGGGTATGGTTTCACGTTTTAAAGGTGCGACTTTTGCAAGAGATTCATAAAGACCTCATCTGTTTCTGATGTATGTATACGTGAATATACAACTGCAGCGTAAGCAGTTTGTAAAGCGTCACAAAAGGCATGCAGCTCAACTGACTTCGTGTTTTAGTATTAGTATCCAATCCATCTAGGTAGTCGAATTTCCTCAAGCGCTCTCAGACCATTTCTAAATTGGACCCATGTGTCTTGCAGCTGCTGGGGAAGCACATCATTCCATTCAAGATTTATTGTCCAAAGTTTTTGGAACTGGATTTTAGCCAGTATAGTGGTCGGTTCCAACCATTCTAATGGATCAAATAACTTGGCGGCATCTGAAAGCAGACTACTTTTTGTTACTGGATTTGAAAATTTAAAGTTTATCGTAAAACAAAAACAATCGTTATTGGTATCCCAAGAAAGCCCTAATGCTTTCGACATATTACGCTGATGTACATGAAATGAGTCATTTATCTCACGGTCTTCAACAGGAACATTTTTTAGAAGTTTCACAGAATTCTAACTCCATTTTCTCAAATGGAATCCACCAGATTGCAGCAAACAATTCAGTTGTTGTTGTAAGTGTAATGCCTCACTTAACGAATCAATACCGGATATGACGTCATCCACGGATGTATCCGAATAAAGTGTATCACTAGCTTGAAGGTAGTTCTTCTTCTCATCCATAGAAAGTTGCTGTAGGACACGGATAGCTAAATACGGAGCGGATGTACTTCCATAAGTGACTGTTCGAAGAGCTACTAGAACGGCCGCGGGCAGCGAATATGTGTGAGTGTCTTATACATGTGAAGCCGAAGTGGAAAACCGAACTTAAGTAATATTACAAGTGTTGCCAATGAAGAATTTCGCATTACTGGCTTCCAAATTACACATTTGAAGAGATATTATGCGCCACTTATTTTACATACTTATATTACAAGTATATGTGTACTTAAACAGGACTTAATTGACAAATAGCTACGGAAACAGCTACTTTCTGGTATTTCCTTACGAGCGGCAATAAAATATTCGGTAAAAAATTTTCTAGGTTCTTCCTGGAGCGTCGAGAAAAAAGAAAGACTTTGCTTTGCTCTAGAATTAGTCTAGGGACCAACTCAGCTGATATAACGCTATGAAATCATAACCCAACTCCCGAACAATTTCATTTCATGTGATCGTTAACGCTACTAATGAAATTTTTCAGAGAATAAAAAAGCGAAATTACACAAACGTATATGTATGTGTATATCAGCAACACTGACTATACCAACTGTGATTATTATACTCAGTCGTATACAAGTTATCGAACGGGGAGGTTCTGCGCCGCTTTTTTTCTCGTATGCACATAACGAAAAAAATGAAGTGTTTATACCAGTGTTTATTTACACTTGTTTCCCCGTTTTAAGGTATAGATAAGCTTAACCCACAAAAAATTGAAACTTTTTTACAAATAAAATTTGGAGAATATCTCAAATAATAATTTTAACAAAAATTATTAAAAACAAAAATGAAGAAACTATAAAAAAATTAAAAGAAACTAGAAAAACTATTAAAAAAATAGATTATTTTTCAAGCCAAAAACAGCACTCTAATAAAAAGTATTACATTACATGTAGTTCCTGATTGTTTATCTTAGCGAAATAAATGGCGCGAATATTTGGTATCCAATAAGAAATTTGGTTCAGTGTAAGCACATCGTTACAACATAATACGAACCAAACGTGTCGATGTGTGCGTTTGACAATCACTGTTATAACCGCAAATATGTTTACTTTGCTCATCTCTCCAGAGAATACATTGAAAATTCTGATGATCTTTATGCACATTGATCTGTCTAAACATTTTCTCCAGATCAGCAGAGAAACCAATGTAGAATCTCCTCCATCAAGTTATTATGTTTGCCAAATAATTTTGTAGCGCTGGTCCATCCAAAAAATGTTTCCAACATCTTTATCAAAAAGCTAATAATGATCTTCGACTAAACAAAGAAATGATTTGAAACGTAAGAAAATGTTTAATAATGAAGAAATTCTGCCAAAAATTTATAAAAAATATCGCCAACTATTACATAAATCTGCTAGTCTAATGATTAAAATGTTCCAATATTATCTTCATATTGAAAATAATTTAAAGCTATCAAAAATTCTTAAAAAAGAACAAACTTTTTAAAAAAAAAGTATAAGTAATAAAAATAATTAAAATGTTTCAAAAATGAAAAATAGCATAGTGTTGTTCAGGATTTAAGACCGTTCCTCCCCGGTGGCATGGTTTCAAAACCTGAACAATAATATGCTATTCTTTTAAAGAATTTTTTATACATTTTAGTTGTTTTTATTACTTTTACTTTTTAGTTGAAAAAGTTTGTTCCACAATTTATTTAAAAAACCAGGCACAATCTCATTTATAATATTTTTTTTAATTTTTGCGTTTTTTCCAATTTTATGAACGATTTTTTTTTTAATATCCAATATGTTATCAGATAGGATTTTGTACAGTGATAAAATTATTATATAATGAATTTAGTCTACGTTTTTATTTGGTATAATATAATAATAATACCAAAAATAAATATAACTTGACGGTGTAAGAAACAACTAAAATGTATCGAAAATAAAACAAAAATAGCATTGTGTTGCATTCAGGATTCGAAACCGTGCCACCGGGTAAGAAGGTACGGTTTCAAATCCTGACCAACCATTTATTTTTAATTTTTGATACATTTTAGTTATTTTTATTGCTTTTACTTTTTATTTAAAAATGTCGTTCTTCTTTTAAGAATTTTTGATAGCTTTATATTATTTTCAATATGAAGATAATATTGGAACATTTTAATCATTAGACTGGCAGATTTATGTAATAGGTGTCGATATTTTTTATCTATTTTGGAGAATTTCTTCATCATTAAACCTGTTCTTACGTTTCAAATCATTTCTTTGTTTAATCGAAGAAAAAATTCTTAAAAATATGCCAACTTTAGAAAAATTGTATGATTCAATATTGATTAAAAAACAGCAAAATTTATAGAGTAAAAAAACTTAAAAAATATCATTTCCATTGAGAAAATTTAACTTTTATTAAAAACTATTTTGTATTTGGAATAAAAATTTAATTTGTATTTTGAATAAAAATATTGCGAATAACTTCTTTCCAGAAATTTATATTTAGCTTCTAGATTGCATTATCCAAGTGAATAATTTAATGTGGGCTTAATTAAAATGTATTCTAAGAATAGTTCGCAGTTCATTAAATATTTGTCAAACAATCAGTTCCTATGAATTTTGGATTTTTAGATCGGAATGTTTGGGGAAAATTTCCAAATCATTTGTAAAGCGTAGCGATAATACTTCGCGAGCTGTACCGCGTCTAAAAATAGTGTATGCATACATAATTTAATTTTTTTGTGCATATTTTCGTACATATTTTCCCCAATTCAAAATATACAAAATGATAAGTTAAGATCTTAGGAGATAAAAAAATCACTTATTCATATTCATATAAAATTAACTGGTCTTACATTCACTGAAAACACCTGAGAAATCATAGTGTTGCGGAATATCGCATTGTTGATAGCACGCCCTACGCAATTTATTAGCAAAATATTACGAAAATAAGCCGATTTGAGAGCAAAAAGCTTTCTGTTTGCGATTTGATCGTAATTTTTCATATTTAGTTCTTTGTCTTACAGAGTAAACGCAGAAGAAGATTTAAATAAAAAAATTTTTTAATTAAATCCATCTGTTTTCTCAGGCTGAATATTAATGACCGAATTCGTATTTTTTAAATCAATTGAGGTTGATATTCGATTATGTTTCTATATCAGAAATATACAGGTTATATTGAGCCAAAACCTTTATCGTCTGGTCCAACCGCAATACAGATAAGTAAATGAAAAAATAAAAAAAAATTTAAAAAGACAACTATCAGAATACCACTAGTCTACATACATACGTACATCATACGAGTTTCAAAGAATAAAATAAATTAAAATAATAAATTAAAATATGTTGTTATGTTTTATAATTTTTAATATTTATTTACACAGTCTTATATCAAATAAAAACGTCGACAACTTACTGAATTCATTATATAATTATTTGATCACTGTACAAAATCCTATCTGATAACACAACGTTCATAAAATTGGAAAAAACGCAAAAATTAAAAAAGTAAAATTATAAATGAGATTGTGCCCTGGTTTTTTAAATAAATTGTGGAACAAACTTTTTCATATAAAAAGTAAAAGTAATAAAAACAACTAAAATGTATCAAAAAATCTTTAAAATAAATTAGCATTGTGTTGTGTTCGGGATTCGAAACCGTGCCACAGGGTAGGGTACGGTTTCAAGTCCTGACCAACCATTTATTATTATTATTTTTTTTTTTAATTTTTGATACATTTTAGTTATTTTTATTACTTTTACTTTTTATTTGAAAAAGTTCGTTTTTTTAAGAATTTTTGATAGCTTTAAATTATTTTCAATATGAAGATAATATTGGAACATTTTAATCATTAGACTAACAGATTTATGTAATAGTTGGCGATTTTTTAAATAAATTTTGGGAGAATTTCTTCATTATTAAATCTTTTCTTACGTTTCAAATCATTTCTTTGTTTAGTCGAAGACCACTGACTATTTGATAGACGTTCAAACACTTCTTTGATGTGTGAAAAATTATATAAGTGCTAATAAGGGTATGTTAATATTTTTATAATGCACCCCAGGCAAGTGTTACAAATTTGTTACGGAATTCATAATTTATGGCTGACTTCATAAACGCAGTTTGCAAAGCAACACTAGAATGCCTTGTAAACTCATGCTTCCAGTGTTGCTTTGCAAGCTGTATTTATTAAATCAGCCTATACTATGAAATAGAGATTAAAACCAATAATGCGTTATCGTGATTATTTTTTATTTCCATCACGTGAGGGTGCTTCCGTGAGACGGTGAGTGGCAATTTTTTTTGCGTTAATGTAATTTTTTCCATTTAAATTATTTTTTTAATTTTATTTCGTATTTCGTGTGCGTGAATTTTCGTGATTCTGAATTCTTTCGTCACTCCATACTATGGTGAAGGTATATAAGATTCGTCACAGTCGAATATATCTTTCTTACTTGTTTTTAATTTAGTGATCGAGATTGCCTCGACATCTTTTTTCAAAAACTTGTTTGCTGAGGGTTTTTTAGCTAGTCTATATATATACATACATACATTTCATTGGTGTCAATGCCAAATCATCAGTAGACCTTAAACGATATTTTTGAAATGTTTCAAACCTCTTATCTTATACAAAAAAAAAACATTAAAAAAAGAATGAGAATTTAAAAAATTACAAAAGTATAAATAAGCATAGTAGGCTTTCAAACTTATTAAAAAATCCCAAACAAATTATATTATTCGATATGAATCTATTTTATTTTCTTTACAACCTTTATACATATTATTTTGTATAAGATAAGTTTTAAAAATTTTTAAATATGGTTTAAGGTCTAAGATTTGGCATCAGAACTAATGAAATGCATGTATGTATATAGACTAGCTAAAAAAACCTCATTAAACAAAAGTTTTTGGAACTCTTTTTTTTTAAATACCAATTTTTTACCACATAATTTTTTTTGGTTGTACCTCATTTTCCTCCTCTTCATAAAACAATTCAGCAATAATAATAATTGTCGCTGTTTCACTTAGCTCACAGCTTATTTTTTCAACTATGTTTCTCTCTTGCGCGATGTTCAATGCGAATACAAAATACAGAAATGATGTTGCGTTCATGGTTTCATTATTGGTTGCAGTGTGTGTATTAAAATATGAAACATGAGTAATAAACGTGTTGCATAAACACGTTGCAATGTCTGTATCCAGCATTAGATGCATGTAATGTCATTACGTTTTGTTTTGTCAATAAGAAATGATGCGTCTAAACACAGTCTGAGTGCGCAATCTTGTTTTCTTGATTCATGATTTTTACATACTGCATACATATGTATATACATATATTGCGCTCTCTTTATATTTGGTTTCACTCCCCATTCATCCCCATTGTTGATTACCGCACGATGCCATAACCGCTCATAATTTCTGATTTATTATATGATCAGAGTGCAACATCTTCCTATATACATACATACATATGTAATTATGTACATATACGAGTATGTAAGTATAGTCTTTGGTTAAATTTGTCATCCGCATTTTCAGAAAGGCGAAAATATCATGTTTAATTTCTTCACCGCAATACAAATTTTGACTATTATTAAAAAACAGCCTAAAAAATAATGTATTTAGTACAAAACCACTACAATTGTACTGCTATATTGCGAAAGGCAAAACGCTACGTAAGGTATGTTACTTGCTTTCAAAAATTGCCATATGTTGTGTTCGGGTTGTGTAGAAATACAAAAACACTAACAAAATAGGTATCGTTTCTGGGTGTATGTACAGAACACTAAATAATGTACAGTTTATTTCCGAACACTGTATAGAATACACAGTTATAAGAAAAAAGTTTCTTATGTCCATGTACAATATGTTTATAAGAAATAACTTTCTTATAAACAATAATTGCTTATAAGAAAAAACCGCATATATGTAAGAAACAATATTCTGATATTTTTAAAGCTTCTTATATCCGACATGTACTGTAAAATTATGGCCACGCTAAAAAACACAATTTTAAGGGTAGATTCACGTATTTAAAGGGAATAAGTTGGTAGAATATAGAGTATACAAACGCAAGTAGTGTTTGGGTATCTATATATCTATTGTAAGAGTTGGTGTAGGATGTTCAGTGTTGTCCCTATAGCATTTTATTTTTTTCTTTAGCTCAAGTGTGTTCTGTGCTACCACTGATGAATTACCAGGAGCCTGAATATGAGAGTCAAAATCAGTCTTTAATTGACAGATTGATTCTGATTTTATATGCTATCACTTTTACTATTTATACAATTTTTATTAAAACACTTAGAAACTATCTTATTACTAAAAATTGGGTTTTAATTTGCTTGCTAAATTTTAAACTATTTCACTACTTATACATATTCATTTATTTACTTCTTTAAATTAGTGCATTGTCCCATGCTCGTATTTCATTTAATTCTTTTTTCTTTTATGACTAAGGGCTATTAACACAAACTTCAGTTATGTTTATTTAATTTTAAAGTTTACTAACTTTCAGTTTGTCTAAACTTAAATTTTAATTGGAAATTAAAAATGTTCATTAACAATAAAAAAATTTATTTAACTTACAGTTATCAACTATTGTGAATCACAACAGGAATTTATTTTTGGGAAATGCAAAAAAAGAAAATAACACCATCATCCAAGGACATCTTAGCACGATTTCTGCACAAAGATGTGCATTTTTCAGATGGTAAAGCTTAAATCACAATTTTTTTTAAGAATTAATAAAAGATATTTTTAAAATAAACAAAAAATAATTAATTTTTAAATGTCATATTTTTTTCAAGTTAAAAATTTAAACTCAGAAAGTATTTCAGTGTTAATGAATTTTCTCTAACCAAAGTTAAAGTTTTGAGTTTAGTGTTAACTTCAAGTTAACTTTTTTATTGTTAACGTCCCTAAGTGTTTGTGCTTTACACTATCTACATATTTATCTCTCTATTTTTTGTTTATTTAGTTTTAATTTATTGCTTTGAAAAGACTCAATTCATCTTTGTTTTTGAATTCACCTTTTGTACATACATACGTATGTACTCGTATGTATACTCTTACGTTTTTTCTATGAATTAAAAGCGAATTAAAAAAAATAGTTTTGATAAGAAACTACGTTTTATTTCTTGTCTTCATCGTTGCGCTTCACTACTTTCCCAGCGGGAAAAGGTAATGAATAGTAAACGAGAGAGTAATGTACAGCATGTATAATTTTTCATTCCAGAATTCATTATTCTTTACACAGAACATGCCCAAAACAATACATTCCTTCTTCGTAACAAGTGGTAATATATGTAAAAATTAAAACTTGCCGTTTTAGTTTTTTGTTAAATTTTATTTGATTTATTTATTGAAGTTCACTATGATTTAGATTATTAAGATGCAGGTTTTTAAGTATATAATATTTAATTTGATTTCACAATATTATTAAAATAGTTTTTAAGGACAAAGTTCATTTAAGATAATTCGTAGATTATTTAGAAAACAAACAACTTAAGTCTTCAGGCAACTTTTAAAAGAATTATTATGAACTTAACAACTTTAAAATGTTTTTCAACTTTTATTTGACAACTGATTAATAGTTCTTTCTACAAAAACTTTATTATGGAATTAACAATTTTAAAAATGATTTTCAGCTTCTACTCAACAACTGATCAATACGACTTCTTCTCACGACAACTTTATTTCAAGTGCCTCTTCTCAGGCTCTTGACGTAAGTCAACTATGTACGTAGGAGTATTAGAGAATAGAAAATGAAAAGGGATTTAGGATTATAGCTCTTTTACATTCGGCCATCCTGAAAATCATCTGTCCCAGATGATAGCTCCTCGTCAAACCCTTCAACATATTTCCCCGGCTTCATATAATCGGAACTGATACTTGTGTGTATTGGCCCTTCAAAGTTAGCCACCTTTTGGACGTCGTATCTGTTGAGTTTTATTTTCGTAACCGAATACGGACCGATAAATTCACTAGCAAGCTTCTTTCCGGAAACAAATTGTGTCCTCTTTATTGCTACGAGATCGCCAACTGCATAAATCGTCGCCTCTTATCTGTTTTTATCAAAATTTCGTTTTTGTGTGTCGTGTGCTTTTAAAATTTGTTGTCTTGCTTCTAGGCGTAATTGCTGCCTGTCTTCATCAAAACGCTGTAAAAGATCTTCTTGCAAAAACTCAATTATTTTGCTACTGCAGTCTGCTTTCATCTTTACCCCAAACATCACCTCAAATGGAGAAGACTTGACCGATGTATTCACACAGGAGTTGATGGCTTTTTGTACTTTACCTATGTGCTTGTACCATTTTGAAGTATCTTCTGATGAGAGCTTTCCTATGACAGATAAAATTGTGCGATTGATCCTTTCAATCTGTCCGTTGCCTCTCGGTACGCCTGTGGTCGTCAATACATGCTCGATGCTATTCTGCTGGCTAAACTCTTTGAACTGTTGCGAGGTGAAAGCAGAACCTCTATTGCTTATGATTCCCAAAAGTATCTGACCAAACCTTCAAATTTTTTACGACTTCATCAGCACTGGTTGTTTTCGTTGCGAATAGCCAGACAAATTTCGAAAATGCATCGACCATGGCCAATATGTACTTATATTGCTTTGCCGTAGAGTCCATTGGACCTAAATGGTCGATGTGTAGCGTATGTAGCGGGACGTCACCTTTTTCGACATAACGCATAAAACCATCTTTTTTGCCAAGCTTTTTATTGTGTATGATACACTTGATGCAGTTGTTAATAATGCGTGCGACTTTTTTCTCTAAGTGTGGTATGTAAAACTGTTGTTTAATTGCGTGCATTGTCGCCTGAAGGGCAAAATGACCTTTCTCGTGTGCATCTTTAAAATTTCAGCTTCTATAAGCTTTGGTACAAAGAGTAAATCTTGTCCATCAACGTTTTTATATAACAGATTAGCTTAAATCTTGTAGTTTTCGTATGGGGCTGTTTTTGAAATAGTTGTGATCGCCTTAATAGTTTCGTCTTCTTGCTGAAGCTTATGGATTCTTGCAGTTATTTCTGAAGAAATAATAAATATGTGGTACCTGCTTAACGAATCGACGTGCTTCATCCTGTTAGCTGAACGATGTTCGACAGAATACGTGAAGCCTTGGATATACATTATCCATTGTGATACATCTCTTGGCAAGTCTTTCTTTGCTATTGTTTGCTTGAATGCAGCACAATCAGTTACTAGTTTGAAATGTATGTCCAACAAATAATTTCTGAATTTTTTAAGCGAAAGATGAGCAGATTTTACTTCTAAAATATAGCTATGCAGACGACCCTCCTGCGCAGAAGCTTTTTTGCTCCAGTAAAAAACTCGATGCAGCTTATTTTCAAATTTCTGGAACAACGTCGCGCCAAAACCTTCTTTGGATGCGTCAGTATGTAGTTCTGTTTCCGCTTCCCTATCGTAAATGCGTAAAACCGGTTCTTTGACTAGCGCTTGTTTCAACATATTAATGGCATTGATCTCTTTTTCAGTAACTTTAAACGTAACGTCTTTTCTTAATAAGTCTGTGAGTGGACTAGCTATTTGAGAATAGCCCTGAATAAATTTTCTGAAATAGCCAGTCAATCCCAGAAATGACTGAATATCTCTAATATTTTTTGGAATAGGAAATTTTTCTACTGCCTTCGTTTTAATTCTACCTGGCCAGATTTTCCCATCTTCAATGTAGTGAGCCAAAAAATCTATCTGAGTTTTCATAAATTTGCATTTCACCCATTTAAACTTCAAATCGTATTCAGCTGCCGTCGACATTACCGCCTGAAGCTTGTGTAAACATTCTTCTGATGATTTGCCGTAAATTGCAATATCATCGATGTAAAGCTCCATAACATCTGAGTTTATTAAATCTTGGAAAATAAAATTGACATACCTTACAAAATTTGCGGGCGCTCTGTTAAATTCGAATAAGCCTCTTTTGGTGACAAAGGCAGTAAACTTTTTACTTTTTCTGCCACCGGCACATGAAAAAATCCGTTTTCTAGGTCCATCGTTACAAAAAATTTTGCGTTTTTTAATTTCAACAGTACATCATCAATAATCGGAACCGGAAAAGCGTCTTTTAGCACCATAGCATTGAGCTGTCGAAAATCTACGCATATTCTATAATCTCCGCATTTCTTTTTAACCACCACCACACGACTTGCAATATCAGAATAAGATTTTCTTATAACACCACTTTTCAGCCATTCATCGACTTGATTATTGAGCGCAATTTCTTCCTGAATTGGTAACCGACTTGGCGACTGACGAAAAGGACTCATGTTCTCATTTGGAATAATATTCATGATAACTGGACACTCTTTTTTCTTTATTGGCGACTTATATGACTTTATCAAATCTTTGACGGCGTTTTCATATTTTCTGTCGACATCGACTTCACACGTTTCAACGTTATAAACAATTAGTTCTTCATTATATGTTGTATCACACTTATATTGGAATTTATATCCATTATTATAGAAGAGCACAAAATCTTTGATGAAGTCAAAACCAAGCAACACGTCTACTTTTAAGGAACTATCAGGAACAATCAGGAACTCATGATACTTTTCTATATCGTCAACATTTATTTTGCCATGCACCACGCCTATAGGATTTGTTTTGTTACTACCGAGTCCGGACAACATTATTTTGCTAGGTAACAATTCATGCTTTTTAAATTTATTTTCGAAAACACTTTTCGTCATTATCGATACGTCTGCACCCGTATCCACTAAACAATTTATGTCAACATCATCGAATTTAATAAGTTTATAACGACAGTCTTTCATAATCACATTGACATTTTTAACCGCATTTACTTTTCTATTCGCACAGTCCTTGGCTATGTGCCCGAAATTGTTGCATTTAAAGCATTTTGGTTCGTTTGTGCACTCATTTCTTTTGTGTTCTTTTGAACCGCAATTAAAACAACGATATTTACTGATTATAGCTCTTTTACATATACGTGGTAAGCAATGTGTAATTTTGGCGTGTGATCAAATTACCTTCTCGTTTCCAAAGGATTGCATTGTTTTGCTTTGGAAAATAATACATTATATCTTGCATTACATACATATGTAATCAATGACCAGTTTTCCCGCTGGGTTGTGCACTTTCAGAGTCATCAGGGATTTCATGTCCTTCAATGTCATTTGTGAAATTTTCTGTTTCGTCATTTATAACATTTAAGCAGTATTCAATTCGAAAATACGGCACAAACATTTGCAATTTTAATCGCTTTCGCCGGCTTATAATGAACTTGACGTGCGCCAAGAAGACAGTGAAATCTGTTTTTAACACACCTATTGTTTTTTCTATATTGCTTCCCGCTTTATCATGTTTAAAATTAAAAACAACCTTGTCACTTCCTTCACAAGCCCAAGAGATAGCCTGCATTACTTTAATAAAAAACTTCAGTTAATATACATATGTATGCATGTACATATAATATATACATTTTCGTTAAAATTGTACCTTACAGCCACGAATTTCAATCATTTGCGTCAAAACATGTTTGTTGGTGAACAACTTTATTTCATCATAATTATTAATTAATTCATTTATATTAACTTTGATGGTCAATGTAACCACTGTTTTAAGTATTTTGCTTAACATCTTTTATGTGTATTCTTACTTACTTATTTACTTTTTACTGCAGTAAAACCGATAGCGGTTTACAATATTTTGATCATAGTTACATATGTACATACATACGAATATGAACTTATGTACTCATGTATATATGTTACGTTATATATGTACTTTTATTACTTTACGGAATTTTCTTGCTTGCTGATCGATTCTTTTTGTATCATTATACTTTGTACATTACGTGAATAAACTACGTCTAAAACTTATAAATTAATTGAATAAATAATTAACTCGAACTAAACATTGGTGCCGAAACCCGAGAATTTCTTTTTAAAAAACATTATTTCTTAAATACTTATATCTCAGCTGCAAAAGTGTACTGTGATTTCGTATTTTGAAGCTGCCTATTTCGATAAGAATTACTACGCTTTGGTTAAGTTCTAAACAAGTGCCATTTAGAAGCTGCACTTGATTATTATCTTTGGCTGACAATGGCGGAAATCTATGTAATTATTGAAGAACAAAGGAACTTGTTTAACCATTTAAAACGGACAGCTCAAAGGTATGAAACTAAAGCAGGGAAAACTCGGGGTTATGCTCAAATGGTTTCTGATGAAATCGAATCAACTACTCTGCAATTTAAGCTCAAGCATGAGCAATTAGAGGGTATTGTATGAGACAATACCTTAAACATCAACGACATTGACTATTTTGTGGAGGAAATCTTTTACCAATTTCAAGATTTTTCATTGTCAATTAGAGGACAACTTTTTGATTTCCTTAATGCAACACCTAATCCACAATCAATTGGCTTTCACTCCACATTTTCTGCTGCTTTTCGCAATCAAAATGAAACAACTATGCATGCTGAAGCCCGGTTACCGAAAATCGATATACCAATATTTTCCGGTGATTATTTTTCCTGGATATCGTACAGGGACATGTTCATGTCGCTTGTTCATAACAATCAGGCTTTAAGCAACATTCAAAAATACTATTTTTTAAAAGGTACTTTAACAAGTACCCCTTGGATATGGTTAATGAATATCCAGCTTCTGAGGCTAGTTACACTCTGGAATGCTCTAAATAACCGTTACCACAATAAAAGAAAGATTGTAGATACACTTTTCGAAAAGCTCTTTTCCATTCCACCATCTAATGGTTCGTCTGAAAGCATCCAATTAATTTTAGACACCACTCGTAATTGCGTTGCATTACTTAATACCTTAGAAGTTCGCACCGTGGAATGGAATGCTATACTTATTTATATAACTGTCACTAACTCGATAAACAAACTCGAAAGGAGTGGGAGCAGTCTCTTCGAGGCTCTACAGAAATTCCTCCAATAAGTGACATGTATACTTTCCTGGAAACAACTTTTCGAACGCTGGAAACAATTGATGAAACACCTCAATACAAGTTTACGTCATCATCTTCAAGAATGATGCCCCCTTTCCAAAACAAAACACGCAATAATGTTCGTCGCAATGTACATCTTCCTACTAACGATAATGATAGCAATTGCCCATGCTGTGAAAAGCGTCTTTTGGTTAAATGTTTCAAATTTGCAGCTATGACTGCTGATACCAAATTCAAGTTTATGAATGACAAAAAAATATGTCGTAATTGATTAACTGTGGGTCATCTTAGTTACTCTTGTCATTCATCATCACGTTGTCAAATCTGCCAATTTAACCACCATACTACGCTTCACGCTATGTTCGCAAATAATAATTCCGAATCCCAAATTTTAAACGCATTGATTACTCAATCTGAAATAGCCTCAGACTCTTCAATTTCTAATTCTAATGAAACATCTAATGTCGTATGCAACTGCGGCACAATCACCAAAAGAAATATGCCACAAGTTCTTCTAGCCACTATTCAAGTTCTTCTTAAAACACCACATGGTATTTCGTGCCATGCTTGATCAAGGTGCTCAAGCTACACTTATTACACGCAAAGCGGCTGAAATATTAAAACTGAACATGAAAAAAACGTATGCTCAAATTAGTGGCCTTGGTGGAAATCGATCATATGTAGCTCGCAAATATGTTCAGTTTTCCCTTTTTTCTAAATATGAGACTAATTTTAAACTGGATTGTATGGCATTTGTTTTGCCACAAATCACCTCATACCAACCGTTGCCTATTGATAAGGGTACTTTACCTAATCTAACAAATTTTGTTTTGGCCGATCCGCACTTTACGAACGCTGATGAGATAGACCTGTTACTCGGTGGTGACGTTTATGGAAATATTGTTTTACCTCAACAACAAAAATTTGATAAAAGTATATTTTTGCAACTTTCACACTTCGGGTGGATAGTGTCCGGCCCTACTAATACTATTTCATATCATAATAACGTTAATGTTTGTTCACTGGACCAGCAATTGCGTGCCTTTTGGGAGCAAGAAGAATTAATAGAAAAACGAGATTTAACCGAGGAAGAGGAATTGTGTGAGGAGCACTTTAAAAATACCACCACTCGAGATGCAAATGGTCGGTATACCGTCTCATTACCGTTTAAATCTATACTTAGAGGCAAACCTCTACCCGATTTTATTCATACCGATTATAGTGTACTTTCCCGGTTAAAAAGTGTTGAAGCAAAATGTGCCACCAAGCCAACCTTTGGAAAACTTTATAGAGACTTTATGGATGAGTATGAGGCTCTTGGGCATATGAAAAGTGTTGGTGTATATCCAGCTGATCTGAAAGGTAATTGTTTTTTTGCCACATCATGGAGTGCTAAAAGAGAAAAGCTCTACAACTAAATTACGAGTAGTGTTCGATGGTAGTTGTAAACGAGGCACTCAGTCGTCCTTAAATGAAGAGTTAGCATGTGGTCCTGCACTCCAAAATGATATTCCAACTATTATTACACGATGGAGACGATTTAAAATCGGGTTTAGGGCAGATTTAGAGAAGATGTTTCGACAAATCTTAGTGGTCGAAGAACAACAAAAGTACCAACAAATTTTATGGAGAAATCACAAGACAAATCAAATCCAAATTCATAAACTAGCAACCGTTACTTATGGTACAAGTCCAGCGCCTTTTCTGTCTATTAGGGTCTTACAACAGCTCTCTGCTGATGAAAGTAAACATTTTCCTTTAGCCAGTAACGTACTGAAAACTGACACTTATGTAGATGATGTCATCTCTGGTGCCGATAACTTTGAAGAAGCTTTAGATCTTCATACACAACTATGTCAATTATTAAAAGCAGGCAAATTTAATTTGAGAAAATGGACCACAAATTCAAGTGAGCTCTTGTCTCGTATTCCTGTAGAATGTAGAGAAAACACAAATATTTTTGAATTGAAAAATGAAAATACCATAAAGGCTCTTGGGCTAGAATGGAATACAACTAATGACTGCTTCTTATCCGACGCCGCAAAGCTTTACGACCCTCTTGGTTGGTTAGCACCCACTACAATTTTAGCAAAAATTGAATTTCAAAACCTATGGCTTTTGGGACTTGATTGGAATGATAGTCTCCCTAATAATCTTAGAACTAAATGGTTAGAATATCGAACGAATCTTAAATATCTTGAAGAAATAAAAATTCCTAGATGGATTGGTCTTAAGGAAAAGTCTACGCTTGAGATTCACGCATTTTGTGACTCATCCAAACTAGCTTACGCCGCGGTGGTTTATGCGAAATCTATTTCTGAAAATGGCTCTGCACACATACATTTGCTACAGTCTAAAACTAAAGTTGGTCCCTTGAAACGCTTAACAATACCTAAAATGGAACTCTGCGGTGCAAGTTTATTAGTTGATTTAGTTGAACGAATTACATCGTCACTTGATAGAGAAATTGCTGAAATCTTGTTTTGGACGGATAGTACAACTGTACTTTCTTGGATTCGCGGGCAATCATCGATGTGGCCTGTTTATGTGGGGAACAGGGTGGCAAAAATTCAACGTAAGTCGACTACCTCACAATGGCGATATATTTCGTCAAGAGATAATCCTGCTGATTGCGCTTCACGTGGCATTTCCTCGTATGAATTGGTTCGACATGACCTTTGGTGGAACGGGCCCAAATGGCTTAAAGAAATGCCGTCAAAATGGCCAAAACAACCTCAGTTAACCTCCAAAGATATTGTTGAAATCCCTCTTGCCAACGCACTTTCTATCAAAGTGAAAGCCAGAGAGTACCCTGCATTATTAAATAGATTCTCGTCTTTGAGCAAACTGGTCCGTATTACTGCATACATAATTCGCTTTAAAAATAAATTACAAGCCAATAGCTTCTGCAATATGACGGGAGTTTTAACCACCCGTGAACTTAATTACGCTCGATTAGCACTCATTAAAAGCTCTCAGGAAATTTATTTTCTTGATGAAATCATTGAGTTACAGAGGAAAGGCCAAATATTAACGAATTCCGCTCTTGCAAGATTGGCCCCATTTTTAGATCCTTCAAAAATATTAAGAGTTGGTGGTAGAATTCAGAACTCAGAATTATCATTTGGATTTAAACACCCCATTTTGCTAAAAAAACAAAATCCATTATCGTATCTAATATTTTTGGATGCCCATTTTAAGACACTTCATGGAGGCCTTAATCAAATGCAGTCTTATGTTCAGCGAGAATACTGGATTTTGAATAGTCGAAATATAGCTAAGCTGGTATTAAGAAAATGTACAACTTGCTTTAAGTATAATGCACAAGCTGCTCAGCAACTGATGGGAAATCTTCCCAGCGTTCGATTGAAGCCTGCTCGCCCCTTTAAGCATAGTGGTGTTGATTATGCT
Source organism: Gymnocheta viridis (assembly GCA_956483585.1). Classification (NCBI taxonomy): domain Eukaryota; kingdom Metazoa; phylum Arthropoda; class Insecta; order Diptera; family Tachinidae; genus Gymnocheta; species Gymnocheta viridis. The sequence continues at coordinate 56,524,696 of OY101442.1, read as the reverse complement.
GGGCCAATAACAATAAAACAATCAACAGCTCGAAATGCAGTCACAACAAAGGGATATATATGTTTGTTTGTCTGCATGGTAACAAAAGCTGTGCATTTGGAGGCAGTCACTAGTCTTTCAAGCGAGGCTTTTATAGCCGCATTTCGGCGTTTTGTTGCTCGACGTGGTCTGTGCACAGATCTTTATTCGGATTGTGGAACCAACTTTGTGGGGGCAAATAAAGAGCTTCAAATACTATACAACCGAAGTAAGTCGTCCATTCCCGAAGGTATGATTGAGGTACTCGCTTCCCGCGGTACCACATGGCATTTCATACCTCCAGCCTCACCAAATTTCGGTGGTCTCTGGGAAGCAGGAATTAAATCCACGAAACATCATTTAAAACGCATCATGCTCAACCGGATACTAACATTTGAAGAACTAACCAATCTGTTGGCGCAAATTGAGAGTCGCCTTAACTCCAGACCGCTATGCCCACTCAGTTCAGATCCATCTGATTGCAATGCTCTGACGCCAGCACATTTTCTAATTGGTGAACCAACGCTTTCTATTCCTGATGAAAATTTGCTTGAATTGCACATTGACCGTTTAAATAGATGGAAAGTTGTTGAAAAGCTCAAGCAACATTTTTGGCGCCGTTGGGCCGATGAATGGTTGTGCCGTCTGCAAGCCAGACCTAAGTGGCTAAAACTAAACAAAAATGCTGAAATTGGAGATCTGGTATTGGTTGCTGATGAAAAATGTAGTCCAGGCGATTGGCCTCTGGCACGTATTCAAGATGTTCATCCTGGAAACGACGGCTGTGTTCGAGTGGTTACCTTGTTTTCTAACGGCAAAACTTTCAAGCGTTCCATTTCTAAAATTGCCTTTTTGCCAACAAATGACTGCCTACAAGCTGAGGAAAATATATCTATACAAGATTCTGATGGTGTATCGCACCTGGTTTAAGTACTGTCGTCCTTTGTGGGGGAAGATGTTGGTGAACAACTTTATTTCATCATAATTATTAATTAATTCATTTATATTAACTTTGATGGTCAATGTAACCACTGTTTTAAGTATTTTGCTTAACATCTTTTATGTGTATTCTTACTTACTTATTTACTTTTTACTGCAGTAAAACCGATAGCGGTTTACAATATTTTGATCATAGTTACATATGTACATACATACGAATATGAACTTATGTACTCATGTATATATGTTACGTTATATATGTACTTTTATTACATTACGGAATTTTCTTGCTTGCTGATCGATTCTTTTTGTATCATTATACTTTGTACATTACGTGAATAAACTACGTCTAAAACTTATAAATTAATTGAATAAATAATTAACTCGAACTAAACAATGTTTGTAAAACATACTTTTCATGACTCACATCCCAAATTAATGAATCATGTCTTGAACCTGGCTGTCGGGCATCCAAAAATCAAATCAGTATTTTGTGGTCACAAATCTATACATGTATGTGGATAAGTATAAGATATAGAAACATAACAATCATAAAATATCACTTGCGGTTGCAATATAAATGCTGGTATTCTTTATTGAGGGGCTAAAATTTTAATGTGTGTTCCGTCCACACAGCCAATAACACCTGGAAATTCTGTCTTCTGGAAAAAATGCGGCTTAGCTTAATTTTTTTCATCATCTGTCATACCCAATTTTATCCGTTTGTGACGACCAAAAGTCGCGCAGCTCGTTTTTGGCAGGCATGTACCTTGTACACATAGTTTTTTATATATGTATATGTATGTACATATTTACCTTGCTACACTATACCTTAATTATGTATATACTTATATATCTATATGTAAGAACGTAAGAATACTAATTTTGTTGTTAAGTTCTTTATTTACGGTTATGAATTTTAAAAGTTATATTATACCAAATTAAAAACAAAATTACAAACTCAATTACTCCTACGCTTCTTGCATATCCATTCTCTGCTCTGCTTTATATTTACGCTTACCTTTTGTTATATGTATATTTGGTAAATTTTAATATTTTACCTTGAGTTCAATGGTGATGTTGACGTTAATAAAAAAGGCTGACAGAATTGATCTTAATTTTAATCTTTAAAATGAATTTATTTATTTTACAATGCTACAATTTTAAAAAAACGATTTTAACAAAACGCGTTATGTCGACAGCCAAGCGAAAAAGGAATTAGTAAAAATGGTGGTTGTTTTTTCTAGATATGTGGAAAACTACGGAGTACTTAGTACTAATGAGGTAGTCGGTTTTTTGTAACGTAGTTGGTACTACTTAAGGAACAGGGTGCCACATATATAACATTTTTGTCATCGTTAAACACTAAGCAAGCAACAGCGGCTGCTATGGCCTGAGAGTTGTTGTTGTGCATGCATGTCACTAAGAGAGAAAAATAAAATAGATCACACACGCCAATGATCACCTTATGCGTGTACGCTGTGTGTGACTATAAAAGGGCAGAACATTATGTGACAGAGGCAGTTGGTTGACAGACGGCATCGAGGTAAGTCAAATAATCGCTCGCAAATAATTTATTTTATTAACTACTAACACAGCCGCTCTAATAGCTAATGATACCTAACTGAAGGTTGACTTCTTGCTGGTATCATTTTCTTTAACGATTGTTGTTTTGTGAATTGCTCACAAGGACTATTAGCTTGGGACATTAACTAACTGAAGTAGAGTTGTGCAAAATCGTTCCTTTTGTGGAATCGTTCCGACCGATCCGAAAAATGAAAGGAACTAGGTCGTTCCTTTTTTTGCTTTGAACTGTGTAGGAACGAGTGGAATTGTCCGTCGCTCTTAAAAACGTCAACAAACATTGTTTATTGCTTGTTTTCATATATTGGATATAATAAAAAAGTTCTACAAGTGTTTTCGTAAAATATTTGTAAAAAATTATAACTATTATAAAATAAATTGTAAATATAATATTGTCCATTATGTCTTCAACATTAATATCTATACAAAAAGTCAACCTTGTTCTAATTGAAAAGAATATGTGAACGAAATAATTGTAACAAACAGTTTTGAAGAGTCAGCAATTTGCTTTTCATACTGATTTTTTCATTTATCAGAACAAGTTGATGATTCCTCAAGATGGCTTGCATTTTCGGAACGAGGAACGATTAAAAATGAACGTTTGGATCGGTCCGAATCGTTCCAATTAGGGAATCGTTCAATGGAACTAGGTCGTTCCGGAACGACACAACTCTAAACTGAAGGTTGACTTCTACCTGGTGGCTCTCCTGCTCATGTCCAGACGCAATAATAGTGACTTTAGATTATTTAACGGCTCCGCGTATAATTGGGTTGTCGATACTAACACATACACTCTAATAGCTAATGATACCTAACTGAAGGTTGACTTCTTACTTGTACCATTTTCTTTAACGAGTGTTGTTCTGTGAATTGCTAACAAGGGTAATTAGCTTGGGACACTACCTAAGTGAAGGTTGACTTCTTGCTGGTGGCTCTCTTGCTCATGTCCAGATGCAAGTATAGTGACCTCAAATACTTTATTGGCTCCGCGCATATCAAGAGCACGCGGCCCCTCTAAGAGTTTGTGCTACCTAACTGAAAGTTGACTTTTTGCTGGTATCACATCCACTCTCGAGTGTTGGTCTGTAAGTTGCAAGTGAGAATTATTTGCCGAGGACTTTGCCTAGCTGAAGGTTGGCTTCTTCCTGGTGGTTCTCCTGCTCATTCCCATACACAATCATAGCGTCCATAATTGACGTAGCTATTATGTGCATAATTACTACACAGTATTAATGGTCACTATTGATTAAAATTCCGATGACGACAAACCGCGGGAGTAATATACTCACTTGACTGAAACCAGTGCCATAAGCATCGCCCTACCAACCCCGACGACAACTCAATGCTAGAACCAGGCATAAGAGCAGTGGCATAAAGCTAGTAGAAATATAATTATTGTTTTTAATTCCTATTAACGAAATAAAGCCAATAAAATTTTAATAAACAATTGTCAATCGTGTTTGCTTTACTGACACCAGTCGGCAAATAAAGAAATCCTTAAAGGTATGTAACGACCCTGGACGCCGATGAGCTCTACCCGAGCAACCAGCGAAAACGTGTCGTTACACGTTGTGCACAAAATCCTCTCTATGGCATTAAAAACCTCGGATTATGTGCTTCACATAACGGGCTGTGACAACCCGAAGTTAAAATCATTTCCAACACTAAGCTGATCCCAGAGCTAAAAAACGTAACGCGGCAGCCAATTTGATGGTGCTTGGAATAAAAGTTGACTTAATCCATTTTTTCAAATGAGTATCTCTTGTTTCAATAACACACTTGAATGATTTTTTATTAAGTCGAACATAACTTCCAAATCTTAAAAAGAGTGACAAAATCCATTAATTGAAAATAACGACCATTAATTTATAACTTACTTGTCATCGGGCAAATTAAAACTATAAGACTTCTGCCTAAGTAGTTTTCTTTCCACTATTAAAACATTTGTACTAAGTTTTGCACTATTTTCACATATAACAACCCATTTTTTAGAATTTTTTAAGTTGCGTATACCACTTTTTACCAAAACAATAATTAAAATGGATGAACAGACAATGCCATCCTTAAACTGTTATAGAATACCATATTAGTATTTATGTTGTATTAATTATTTTTTTCATCTTTGAAGTGACAAAATAATTGTCACTAACCATAAAAATGGCTTCCATTTAAAGTTCTTGGCGAAGTATTTTGTAATAAATAAGGATAATGCTACTTCACAATGTAAATATTGCCCAGAAGCATTAAAAACGTGTATTAACACTTCAGACTTGAAACTGCATATGGAAAGGAAATCTGTATCTTTGAAACTTGCGTTCCTATTACGAAACAATGTATGTAATACTATGTTCAGACGGCAACATGAACCATTTGGTTCGCTCTCTGAATCGGGATTGCGAATCATGCCGTTCATACGACACATTGGTGATTCCTTTTGACAAATCTTTTTGATGTACATACATACATACGAACTTGCATACATAAGTACATAGTACGTGAATAGTTGGCACGAGTTTTATATTCTGTGTTATTTGTTTTTTTAACAATAGATTATGTAAAAATTATTAATAAAATGTGTTATAATGCTTTTAATTCATTCACACTTCTATTTTTTTTTGTTTACACATCCATACATGTACATGTGTGTACTTATTTGTTTTAATAGCTAGTTCAGATAAATTAGCGATAATTTGTTATCAAAACCAGCGATGATAGCAATTTCTTCATGGTTCGTAGCTAGGTTGAAAATGAACCTAGTAGGTTCGCTTTGAAAACTTTGTATGGTGAACCATGTCGATTCAATCAAGATTCGACCGCGAACCTAAATGAGAGAGCGAACCTCAATAATTGCTGTCCGTGTGAACATGCTATAAGAATAATAAAGAAGGACCCGTGGTGGAATAATAAAGATGGTGTCGAAGCTACAACAACAATACTTTTAGGTTCGAGGCTGTCAAAAAGTACAAAAACGAAAAATGGCAAAATGATTGCATTTTCTGTTCTATAAAGGATTTTGCTTCTTTTGCTTTTCTTATTCGCATTTGAAACAAGTGATAAAGTGAGCTTTTTTTAGCAGTGTGGGTGTGTTTAGTAATACATTATCAAATTTTGACAGACTCGAACAAAAAAGTCCGTTAACGCTTCGACACTACCTGTATTATTCTACCATGGAAGGAGCTAACCTTTGAGAATTTTTAAATTTTAAGCACCCTGTTGAAACATACGGTGGGCTACAGGATGTCAAACTTGACTACTTCGGGCATGTAAAACTTTTTTGGCTTCATAGCTTTTACAAATATTATTTGATTTTTAACAAGTTTATGCTTTTTGTAAAGCTTTTAATAGATAAAGAAAATACATTTTGTTTGACAAAATTTTCTTTAAATTTTGATTTTTTGCATTGACTTTTCCCGCAATTTTCTCAATATCTCAGGTAATTTTTTAATTTTTATTTCTTCATTATTTGTTAAACAAAAACATATCAATCCTCTTATATTAAAAAAATTGCAACGATATATTAAATGGAAATCTTTTTTATGAATTTTGAAATCTAAAAAAAATACATATATGTGAAGAAAATACGAATGGCTAATTTTTTAGGTTCATACAAAATATAAAAGTACAGCTATCTACCTGTCCATTGGTATATAACACATGTATATTTATGATTTAAATTACTAAATAAAACGGCACAAAACAGGCATCTCGTGTGAAATTTTGCTAAAGTGTGCCATTTTCAAGTGTTTTTACTACACACATACACAGAGAATGCTGCACATAGTATATTTTGTTAACTTATTTCCTCCTATTAAAAAAAATCTTTAAAAAATTTCTTGCTAATAATTTATTTTTATTGTAATAGAATTATGTATTGTATAAGAATTATTTAAAAGTGTAATAAGTAATACTATAAATTATCTACAAAATAATCTGATATATTAAAAGTTAATAGATTTTTAATTTCTGCGGATTCAGAATTTTCTTTTCAATATCAAGACTAATTTTGTGATAACCATTTTGTTCTTATACAACATATGACTGGATCTGATGATAATAAATATTCCATTAGGTACATATTTTGTTCAACGAGTATTTTTGAGCTTTTACGTGTATTGAAGATTCTGATTTTTTAACATCCCCGTTTCCAGCTTCTTGGGCTGCTTCTGTTATTTCACCTAAAGCCAACATACTACTTTCTATTATTTCTTTGTCATGAGGCAATACCCTGTGTAAAGTTTGTGTCATTGATTTCCAAGGATTTATGGTGTTCAAGAGTTTTTTGGTTTCAGAAGCAAACGTTCTAAATTTATCTGTATTTATTTGTTTTTTGCTATTGATCACTGCCAATATTATTTTGAAGCGCTTCAGGATATTTATATCAATACCATTTGAACTGACATAACCATGAACAAACAGGCTTATCTATAATTAAACCAATTTGTTCTTCAAATTCTATCTGAATTCGTTTTTTCTCATATTTCCCTAATTTATGAAAACCTGCATTCAACGTTGCCAGAATGATGATTTTATCATATTTTTGATGATTCTTTAACCAAATTATGATTTTATGATGTTTTTCTCAAATTATGATTTCTAATTTAAAGAAATTATAATTGCTTACTTTCAGAGTGTACAACTTGTTGTTGGTTGCTTTTAATTACTTTACACTTGTTACCCTGTAACAAACACATGTGTATATATTCATAATAAAAACGAAGAAGTCTATCTGGCAGTTTTGTTTTAACAAAATATTTCTAGCTCCCTGCTTATGAATGAATAAAACGATTTGATTTTAACGATATGCTTTTAAAAGAACTCTCATGTCTTGACCCTTTCAAAATTGTAAATAGAAAAGTGAATTCCTTAACCGGCTTAATACAAAATTTTTCAAATTTAGTTAGTAAAAAAGATTTTCAAAATTTAGATGACTTTAGAGAACTCCCTTTTACGAAATTCAATGACTATTGAATATAAAAATAAAATATATAAAAATATATACATATATGTATATACATATAAAAATATGCAATTTAAAAATTTTCTTTGAGTTTGTCAATTGTCTGTTTCAATTGTTTACTTTTGAACTAGCGATTTGTGCAAACAGCTGATCAACTTGATCTTCGAATAGTAATGTAAAGCTATTGGTGTTAGTTTTAAAATAAATTATTTGTTTTTTTCTTTTTGGTATTAACATTTGGAGTTTTTTAATTGCACATTTTTACGTTAAAACGTAAAAATAAATTCTTAATAAAATTTCAAAACCCTCATTAGCATTCTCAAATATTTGCTAGAGCGAAATTATCATACAAGAACCTATTTGAAATCGGTTACCCATACCTTGTAAAATATCAATTATTCTTTACCATTTATATATAACATCTCTAAATATGAAGAAACATTTGCCGCCAATTAGAAAGAAAAAAGATTTTTGTAGTTGGAAATTGACATTTTCATTTCAACTTGATCCTCAAAAATATTGAGTAGGTCCCATAAAACTTTGCAGAAAGTGCTACGACCCATACTTAATTTAAGCTCATTGGCAATCACAGCTTGGAAAGACCCGACCGCCAAAAATCGTAAAACGCCAGGCAAACGCACTATTTCTGGAATAGAACTTTTGCTCATTAGCCGTGAAGTCCCTTCCAACATCATTAAAAAAGCAGACTTGCTTAACCTGTACAGAGCTATGAAACTTTAGGCACAAAAACATATCATGAGACTTAAACTTTTTGTCAATGTATTTATATGTACATACTAGAGTACGCCCAGTGGTCGAAATTCGATCGCCAGTTTAAACGTAAGTATATATATTTTTGTTGCATTCATTTAAACAGAAGAAATTACCTAATTACTTATTCCCTTCCCCACGGAAAAAGCAATAAAACAAATAAATTTGCAAACAAACATGCACATTTATAAAGAATCTTATTACATACATATGTATGTATGTATGTAGGTACTCTTAAACACTCTCATCGCTTTGCTTGATCCAATACATACATAAGTGAATGCGGGTACGTTTGTATTTTTAGCATTTGTAGTGGTATCAACTTTATGAGCCTTTTATTCCTTTATTACTGAACCGATTTATATATGTTGATGTGAATTTATTAATGTAAGTTCTGTTGATTTCAAAAAGGGAATGAATAGAAAAACGAAAGATGAGAAATACAATAGCTGACAAACAAAAACAGAGACATACACGTTGAAGATGGTTGCCATCTACCCTCAATAATATAATATATAATCGGGTCACTAAAGCTCAACAATGTTTACCACTTGGCAAAAGAATGAACTAAATCGGTTGGCAAACAAAGGAGAAACAGGGATTAAAAATTTGTGTTTGCCTATTTATATAATATATGCATAGACTTCAGGGTAAACCACTCTCTTAAATCACTTTCTTACTAATAAATACAAATTTAAATCGTTTTTAATGTTTCTATTCCCTATTCCATGAGAAAGACCACATATGTATTCCTTTGCTTGCCTGTGCTATGTTGGTTGGTTGTGTGTTTATGTTGTTGGGTGTGTTTCTGTTGGTATCTAGGCAGTGAATTTTTTGTTGGCAGACCATGTGTGTATATCTGATTATTTTAGATGCATCGTCATCACTGACGTCAGAGTATGTTGGTATCTAGGCAGAGATATTTTTTGTTGACAGAGAATGTGTGTATATCTGATTATTTTAGGTGCGTCGTCATCACTGACGTCATAGCGGGGGTGTGTCTTTATGCTGTTTGGTGTGTTGCTGGTGGAATCGTGGCAGAGAAATATTTTGTTGGCAGACCATGTGTGTATATCTGATTATTTTAGGCGTGTCGTCATCACTGACGTCATATTATGTTGGTATGTAGGCAGTGAATTTTTTGTTGGCAGAGAATGTGTGTATATCTGATTATTTTAGGTGCGTCGTCATCACTGACGTCACAGTATGTTGGTATGGAGGCAGAGATATTTTTTGTTGGCAGAGAATGTGTGTATATCTGATTATTTTAGGTGCGTTGTCTTCACTGACGTCATAGCGTGTGTATGAGAGTGTGTTTGAATGTGTGTTTGTGTCTGTGTGTATGTTGCGATCACTTTGGTTGTATTAATGAGGTTTATTAGATTTTATTTTTTTGTTCTTTTATATATTTAAGTCTGTTTTTATATATGTATGTATGTTTTTGATTTTTCTTTATGTTTTCATAATTCTGCTGACTTCGAGATTTATTCCTTATAATTTGGCAATATAGATATATATAGCATATTTTAGTTTTTGTTCTTTTTTTATATTTGAGTCTGTTTTCATGCATGTTTTTGATTTTTCTTTGTTTTTTCATAATTCTGCTGACTTCGAGATTTATTCCTTATAATTTAAGTCTGTTTTATGTACATACATATGTTTTTGATTTTTCTTTATGTTTTCATAATTCTGCTGACTTCGAGATTTATTCCTTATAATTTGAGTCTGTTTTATGTACATATGTTTTTGATTTTTCTTTATGTTTTCATAATTCTGCTGACTTCGAGATTTATTCCTTATAATTTGAGTCTGTTTTATGTACATATGTTTTTGATTTTTCTTTATGTTTTCATAATTCTGCTGACTTCGAGATTTATTCCTTATAATTTGGCTATATAGATATATATAGCATATTTTATTTTTTGTTCTTTTTTTATATTTGAGTCTGTTTTCATGTATGTTTTTGATTTTTCTTTATGTTTTCATATTTCTGCTGACTTCGAGATTTATTCCTTATAATTTAAGTCTGTTTTTATGTATGTTTTTGATATTTCTCTATGTTTTCATAATTATGCTGACTGCAACATTTATTCACCATAATCTGACTACACAGAACATTTTGCAGTCTTAAATATTTTTGTTTATTCTATACAGAAATATTTCTTTCTCAAATTCGTTGGTGGTCTGTAAATTGTATTTATAAGTTTATATTGCAAAGCTCACAAAAAATAATTTTATGCATATGTTAACAAAAATCTGAATTTCACAATTTTACAAATGGGTTTAAAATCTTATTGTTTTTTCTGTTTTGCATACTAACGCATTTTTGTTTATAATTTGAGCTCTACTGTTAAATCAGGCACAATCTTGATTTTATTTGTTTATTTCTTGACAAATTTCACAATCTTATAAAATTGCATTTATATAGCATTTTATAAAACTAGAAAATTTAAACGATCTGATAAGTTATGATATTTTATAACCCAAACACAAATCTTACTGATTTCTTTAGAAATATATGATTCCTAATTATCTTTTCGAAAAATAATACAAGACAGAGAATATTTTATATTAATAATACAATTTTATTTTATTCATTAATTTTTCTTAATTTTGATTATAAAGTTTGAAACATTTCATAGTACTAGACTATTAAATTTTCTAATATTGCTTTCCGTAGAAAGTATATAGAACATCTACAAGTGTCAGGTCCTTCCTCACATTTCGGATCATACTACGGACAGCATTTAAAATGTCCTTCTGTGTTGTCTTCATCTTCCATTACATCATATTGCTCATTTTCGTCGAGCACATTTTGGAAAAATTTTATCATTTCCCAATGGTCGTATAGTCTGAAGCTATCAAAATCTGTT